>JAMBLF010000045.1:0-525739 GCA_030578115.1 Leucoptera coffeella | reverse complement strand
ATATCCAAGCTTCTGCCAACCCCAAAAGGGACTAAAGACCGCGAATGTATATGTATGGAGTCTATAGAGAAATCTTCACGCCTAAGTTATTATCGCGGGTCGATAGCCTTGTCACATCTATTTATTATATAAGTCATTGGATTATGTCGTTATTGTCACTAACGCTTACATCTGATGTGGGAGGGTGATGAACTAAATACCTACATGCAATCACGGCTGTTATACCCATTCGTGGTAGACAGACTTTGTGTGTAAATACTAATTAAACGCCAAACGTTATTAGGCAGTATTCAATAGGTATGCTAGAAGTAGCTTAGTAGATTTTATGTATCATAAAGTCAAAGTCAAATGTTTTTATTCAACATAAGCACAAGTACAGTACATTCATTGAAAGTCAAACATTTGCCTAACACTGGTTGTCTCTTAGCTTTGAAATTCTACCGTTGGTTCGGAAGCCCTGGCTCGGAGAAGAACCAACAACAAACTCCGGCTTTCAGGATTTTTGCCCAGTGCCAGTTACAAAAACAAATTATAACGAAACATAAGTTCTGTCTACCCCGAAAGGGGATAAAGGACATAATAACACAAGTTTAATATAATTACATGTTATGCGGATGAATGATAGCAGATTGACAAAAGGAATATATGTGAGTGAAGTGGAAGGGCGGTTACGTAGAAGCCGGCCTAAGAAGACATATAACAGGCAGATAGACGATATATTGTAAAAAGGTGACGTTAGGAGTATCTATAACCGCCGAGAGTGTCAGAAGATGTATGAATGTCAATGAAGTGTCGAAGAATGGTCTGTCAGGCTAGGTACAAATGAGGATCCATGATCTTTGCCTACCTACAGGGAATCAGGTGTGATGTGTATGTATGTATGCTTTATATAATTAAAGCTGAATGGGAATTGACAGGTTGCTAGCCCATCGCCCTATATAACCCCTAGTCCCTTAGTCGCGTCTAGTTGGTCAATCTCTCGTTAGTGGCTGTGGAGTGGCGATGAATGGCGAAATAGTGGCCTTAGAATGTTTGTCACGGCTGGCCATGTCCCATAGAGCTATTATTATGTTCACCCTATGGGTAGGAAGGTAGGGTTGCCACTTTAAGAAGTGAGAGTGTGTAATTGGATGGGATTTATTGAAAATTTGAATCAACGGTGAATGAATTGAATGTATGAAATTATACATGATTGATTTTGAACAGAACAATACATTTTATTTTGTAGTATTTTAGATTAGCTTCGCAACGTTTTTTATTTAAAATAGCATATCTTTACTTATTACTGCTGCTTTTTGTTATGAATTAATGTAGCTAGATATTGCCTCTATAAAAAATGAATTTTTGTCTAGCTTGGTGTAGGTACTAGTATATTTTTCATATCCTTCACAAACCCGCAGCTACTTTTTCAATGTGTTTGATTTATTTATATTTTGTGTTCGAATCCGTTATTTTTTTTAAAAACTATGATTAACAATAATTTTCACACAAACAAAAGATCTTTTATGAATTTTCACGCGTCTCTCTTACTTGAAGTTTTAGTTTTTATTGTGAGCTGTCTCTCTGTGTCCAAATTAATGTTTTCGTTCATTAGTTCTTAAAATAAGTATACGCATACTAATGAATAATTTAAACTATAATATAAATATTACTATCGCTCGTTGCCAACCCTAGTAACAAGCAAAAGTGCTCCATATGGCGATGTAGGGTGGCCATTGAGTCTCTGTTCGTTGGCACAACACTCCCGATTCACACAATGAGATCACTCAAATACGAACTCACTTAATTTGATTGGATGGAGTCGGCTTTTGGATTGTTTGGACTATTGACAAGTGTATAAAGACGAAAACGGGGAATGAAAATTTTACGTCTTTTCTTTTTAATTAATAAAAAAAACGTTTATTTACTTATTAATAGGGATATGGTTAGTGCATGTTATTGTTGTAACTTAACAATAATTATTAGACACACGAAAGAAAGAAACTTTATTTTTCTCACATGGGTAAATAGAATAAAATTAGTTTCAGCATGGGCTGCCTCTTTTGACGTGCAAATATTTGAATATAGCATTGGAATTAAAACTAACAAACCATAATATCTGGAAATGTGTTTGACCTTTTGAATAATAAAGGTATTAAGTATATATTATTTTATACCATTGCTAACATATTCTTAGATTTATTACATTTAAATAGACGAATCCGTTCCATGCCTATTTTCGCTTCTTACACCCTACGTCTTTTTGCAAAATGGAAAAATATTTCTTATATTATACACGACGTAATAAAAATACATTTACGAAAGAGAAAACATCTTGAGAAAACTTACAGTTCCCCGAACAGGTAATAATAGTCAGTGTTTGTAAATGGCGACACCGCTTACCACCTGTCACATTGAGTACTTACTATCTGGTCAAGGTTTGAGGTCTCCATAAAATTACTACCTTCCCAATTGACCTGAACCTCTGACTAACTTACCTCTTATTTTACATTTTTCTTCAGTTACCCAAAATCAATATCTTCTAAATTCTCACTACTGCCTCCCTCACGATTCTATTTACATACAAGGCGCAATCGTTAGGGTTGCCACGTGTTAATTCGCACGGGCTTAATCCGAAGATCTTTTGCGTCAGAGCGCGCGGATTACGTCACAGATTTACTGTGTTTGTGCTTCCCTTACAAGAATTATGCGAACGCAGCTCCCAAGATGCAGGGGTATGTTTACGGCCTTTAATCGCTTTGGGTTGGATAGGAACTCGGAGATTTATTTATTAAGACATCCAACAGCAAAATAACAGTTCAAGAACTTAAAACTACGAAGCCATTAAAAGTAGCCAATCACAGGACATCCTTACAAGAGTATTACACAAATCAATGAACATGTACAATTACAAATATTTGCTAGGCAATGAGTTGAAACAATTTCGTCATCCACTTGTTGATCTAAGCTAAACAAGAATTCAAAATACACATACAACCCACACAATCACATTACATTCGTAAAACAACTTCCATACGCCAATAAATAATTGTAATGTCTTTTAGGTCACTTTTTAGCATGAATATTGAGGTTTCTATGTCATAATGGAACAATGGATTGCTAGGGCATCGCCCAAGATTCCATTGCCCCCTAGTCCCTTAGTCGCCTCTTACGAATTGCCGGGAATATATGTACGAGTATGAAAACAGGGGCCCAAGTCCACTAATGCGTTTTAGCACAAACGCAGTTCAATATCAGATCAGTAATAGTGTGAAGTTGGTAGTGGATTAGCAAAAGTGTCAAATTTCGCCATTTTTGATGCGAAATTTGACACGTGATCGCGGCAAAACCGTTGCTACCCAAGTCATAGACAAAACAGAACCATATTAATACAAAAAACGTTTAATAGAATAGTCATTAGAATTTAACACAGCACTGCGATATCAAATTTTGTGGATATAAGTAGTCGATTCGAAATCATTATTTCGTTCATGTGTCGTTCGAGTCTGCCGTACTTCACTTTACTTCACTCATATATATTCCTTTTGTCAATCTGCTATCATTCATCCGCATAACATGTCCAAACTGAAGCATTCCCTTTTCAATTTTAGTCACTACATCTTCTTTCAAACCGCAACCTTCCCTTATCACACTATTTTTAATTCTATCATTCAATGTCATTCCTAACATGCTTCTCAGTGACCGCATTTTGACGCCATTGATTATACTAATAATAATAATATTTAGGACACTATTACACCAATTGAACTAGCCCTTTAGTAAGTTCATTTACGACTTGTGTTAAGGGTACTAGGCAACATTTATTTAGGAAAGATATACTTATAATATATAGATAAAAACATATATAGCATATCTACTCAACGACCAGCTTGGAAAGAAGAAAAGCGTAGTTCTTAACTCTGCCTCCACCGGGAATCGAACCCGGAACAATTGTTATTGCACGTGGCATCGCATAAGTGTTTAGATGTGCCAAGTGGCTATGCCATTTCGCCACTTCAAACTAACGAATGGGGTGGATAGAAGTGTGGGTACAACTGTTGAAAATTCATGATAAAAATGCTAAATTTAATAGCTATGAGATATACAATTAATAAAAAAAATAAACGCGTTCACGACTATTAACCCATGCGAGTTAGTCAGAGGTTCAGGTATCCATCTTCGCAATCGCAGAGGTAGTAATTCTATGGCCGCCTTAAACCAACGTGTTGACCATATAGTTAGAACTCAATGTGACAGGTGGTAAACCATGTCGCCATTTACAAGCACTAACTATTATAATATAATAATTCGGGGAACAGGTAAGTTTCCTCACGACGTTTTCCCTCACCGTATTATTCGACGTACTATTTTATGTATTTTTGTTTAAGTATTTGCCGTGACTATTTCATTATATTTTTTAAGCTTCAATGCCTTATTTTCGAGCAGGGTAAACACAACTCTGGGTCCATTATGAAATGATTACACATGGCAGTCCCTTTAGAACCAACAGGCTGATTAGCCACTTAATGCGTTTACTGATCGGGGACTAGATAGGGTTGTCAATACATCGCCTAAATTAGTCTTAAAAAGTATAAGTGTGTAGCACTAAATATGTATGTAATTATAATTTGAATTAGTTAGTTGAATTGTTTGAGTATTTTTAACTATTAATCGTTATAAAAAAAAAAAAAAAATTGTGAAACGCTGGCTTTGAGTGCCTCACACTTTACATCCCTCCGAAATTTTAGAGACGGGCACTCAAGCTTCTAACTACCCCGCCACATTAAAAAGGGAATGTGTATACACAAGTTGTGAAGCGTGTGTTATGTTAAATTAAAAAATATTTTTGTTTGCCTTTAAATGTTTTAAGTAAATTTATCACCGTATGTTTTCAAATACATTCACGTCTTTTAATCCCTTTTAAAGTGCACATAACTTCGAAGATATCATATTTGGGACGAAACGTCGGAGATGTAAAATCTCCTTGGTCACTTTTTAACTAGCATATTGGGGTTGCGTTGTCATAATGGAATATTGGTGACAGATTGCTAGCCCATCACCCAATACATTCCATCGACCCCTAGTCCCTAATTCGTCTCCTACAACCGAGAAGAACGGCAGCTAGTTAGCATTCTTTTTACGTCACCGACTAGCACAGGACACATCAATATAAAAAGCATAAAATCTATTCACTATTCTGCCAACCCTATTTTCAATATGCAATGACAAAGAACCAACATTCACGACCCAAGAGCGATAGAGGGGTGACAGTAGCACGAAGTCGACAGATTGGTGAACACATGGCGATGCTCTTTTCGGGGATTCTGAGGGGATGGGCTGGCAACTAATGATCGGATGCGTCGCTGACTCGATTATTGGGTTAAGGGATTATGTGTATGTGTTTGTTGTTTGTCTTTAGTCACTTGTAGCGTAATTACATACATATACATCACGTCTGAATCCCTGTAGAGGGGTAGGCAGAGATCATGGATCGATTTCGCTTCATTGACACTCATACATCTTCTCATACACACTCGGTGCCTATAGGTACTCCTAACGTCACCTTTTTCAATATAGCGTCTATCTGACTGTTATATATCTTATTAGGCCAGCCCCTACGTAACCGCCCCTTTCGGGGTGGACAGAACCTTGGAGACATGAAAACAACCTTTTGGTCACTTATTAGAATGTATATTGGGGTTGCGATGTCATAATGGAGCATTGGTGATAGGTTGCTATTCCATCACCTAATAAATTCTTTACCCTTAATCCCTTAGTCGCCTCCTACGACATGTTAAGAACGGCAGCTAGTTAGCATTCTTTTTACGTACCTAGGTATAAATAGTACTATGTTAAGAGGGTTTACTAATCCGGTTGAGAGACTCGTGAATGAATATTTGATGTAAATCGAGGGACTAGACACCTGTGACTCTTTAAAGGGATAGTCTGGGATAGACAATGAACATTATATATATACAGAGGGTAGGCAGAGATCACGGATCCCCATCTGTCCCGTTCTTGGCAACCAGTTTTGCTTCATTGACACTCATACATCTTCTTTCATTAACATACACCTCATACAAATTCGGTGGTTATAGGTACTTCTAACGTCGCCCTTTTTTAATATGGCGTTTATCTGACTGTCATATATCTTATTTAAAGGACGTGAATTTAATGTACATATTATGATAATAATTAATTTTAGTCATATCAGGGGAAACAAAGACAAACGCGTTCACAACCTTAGTCCTTGCGAGGTAGTCAGAGGTTCAGGTGTTCATCTCCGCAAAGGCAAAAGTAGTAATTCTATGGCCACGTCGAACCCACGTGTTGACCAAATAGTCAGTACTAAATGTGTCAGGTGATAAGCCATGTCGCCATTTACAAACATTAACTATTTTTTATCTTTTCGGGAAACAAGTAGATTTAGCCTCAACGTAGTATTCGGTGCACTTCACAAATCTATTTTTATTACGAAAATGTACATAGAAATTCATTAAACTTCATTTCCATTGGTACATGCTCAAGCGGTATTTGAACCCTGTACCCACTGATACAGAGTCAAGCCCCAACGACTGAGCTCAAATGAATAACTATATAACCCAATTAATTAGTAGTAGTGTAACATAATTCAATAACTACCATATCAAGTAAGGGTAGATACAGTCACTACTGATAGTGATCAATGCCATCTGTCCATAGAAAGAGGAATTAAATCTACATACAAACATACACATAACGCCTGATTCCCTGTAGAGGGGTAGGCAGAGATCACGGATCCCTATTTGTCCCACTGACAGACCACATTCGCTTCATTGACACTCGTACATCTTCTCGTACACACTCGGTGGTTATAGGTACACCTAACGTCACCTTTTTTCAATATAGCGTCTATCTGACCGTCATTTGTCATATTGGGCCAGTCCCTACGTAATTTATATGTATATAATTATAACTATTACTCCCTTAAATATTCCATTAGAAAACATTAACTACCGAACACGGTATGTTAAAAATCTGTGTCGTTTCATTTAAATACATACATACGCTTCACGACTTGTGTATACACACTCCCTTTTTTATTACGGCGGGGTAGTCAGAGGCTTGAATGCCCATCTCCGAAATTTCGAAGGCATGTTAGGTTTGGGTCATTCGAAGCCCGCGTTTCACTAGATAGACAGCACCCAACGTGATAGGTGAACCGTATCGCCGTATGTAGGCACTGACTATTACCTATCCTGAGGGATAGGCAGGTTTCCTCACGATGTTTTACCTCAACGTTAGCGACTGTAAATTATGTACGTAAATGAAAAACACATATTTAAATTTCATTCATTGGTACATGTCAGAGTCGGGATTCAAACCTAAGACCTTTCTCATACGAAGTCCAAGGTCTTACCCACTGGGCTACAGCCGCTTTTTAATAATAATAGTAATTTATATGTTTTGATTATAACTATTACTCCCTTAAATATTCCTTTAGAAAACATTAACTACCTAACATGTTAAAATCTGTCAATTCATTTAAATACCTAAATCCGCATTTAATGTAGCCCATTTGCCAATATGGTGTACTAGTACCTCGCTCAATTGCATTTGAATGAGGCACCCACGGTTCTGCCACCCCATTTTAAAGAAAGGGGCGCGATGTTATTGTTAGGATTATCGCTTCGAAACGCATTTGTCATTTAAATAGGACAAGCTTATGACGAAATCGTTAGTATGGGCGATTGAGTTAAATATAATTATGCAACTATATTAATTATAGTTTTAAGAGATTCGCGATTTATACTCATGATTAATAATTAACGGGACTTATCGCGTAAGTTTATATATAATAAAATTACATTTATTAACTGCAACGTAGCCGAAACGTCGGGTTAATAAAGGTAATTTTATTATATATAAACTTACGCGATAAGTCCCGTTAATTATTAATCATAACTATATTAATATTTTTTACAGTGTTTTGGAATACTGTTGCCCTGGGGCCTTACTCCAATTATGCTTTTTGCAACAACAGTTCAATATCATATCAGTAATAGTGTGAAGTTGGTAGTGGATTAGCAAAAGTGACCAATTTCGCCATTTCTAAAGCGAAATTTGACACTATTGCTGATATCAATGGTGAAATTTGGCAGTTTTTCAGGACGAGATAATTTGACACGTGTTTGACAAGTCCCTTAGTCGCCTCCTACATGCCGCGAAGAACGGCAGATAGTTAGCATTCTTTTTACGTCCCAGTAAGAGACCAAAAAGTTAACGGTACAACTCCATTACCGCAATGTACGTAGCACCAAAATATGTGCAGTTCTGCTCGTAAATACATCCCGTGTTTCCATTTGGTAGCGAAGTGGGTGAGGCATAAATCTTGCGCACGAGTCGAATAGGGTTGTCAGGTTAAAGTGAAAATATCATTTTTAAAGAAATTGTTTAAATATTTCTTATAAAGAAATTGAAGAACATATTTAGGGAAAAATATTCGAATATTATCTTTAAGGTTACTGTATGAGTTTTTCTGTATAATGTAGATCGGTACTGCCGATTCGGAAAGGGATAGAAAAAAAAATTAATATAGATAAATTTCATAAATAAATTTAAAGCTTTTGTACAATAAAAGATGAATGGACGTGAACAAATGAATTAATGAGGAGCCATTGTAATACGCCAGATTTGACAGTTAAAGAACCGTATACATATACGGTTCTTTTATTTGTTTTTATAAGAGTGCTTTTATAAGATCTATAAAAATATTATAAATCTTATAAAAGCAACACTCGCTTTAAATTCGTCGGGTTATATTAAAAAGTGATGTTATCCATTCAAATCAGTGCGAATTATTTTGGTTACTTAAAAGTATCGATATAATTCACTTAAAAAAATAATTATTATAAAAAAAAATATTGATAATAAGGTTTTGGCTGTAGTAAAAAAAAGGCATATAGGCTTTTGGTAATCTTAAAATTTATTCTATGACTATGCCACATCTCTATTTCAACTATCAAATGGCCCTATTATACATTAAATTATAGACGAAATTCTTATTACATTACAGACGAATTGCTTATTCGAAATGATTGCTTGGATTTGCCTACTAATTAATATTAGCTCTAAAATACCCAATATTTAGGCATTAGCACTTCACATGGCAACCCTACACCATCCATTAGTCAGATATGCCGCTTGCGGTTGTGGTTTTGATATTATGTTTTTATTCTAATGCCTCAAACACATACATACATATAAATTGATGGACTTATTACTGACTACATACATAAATTCACATCATACTCGTTTTCAAATGGGGTAGGCAGAGATCACGGATCGAATAATATATGAATAGACAAAAACATCACGACCATTAACTATTGAGGGGTAGGCAGAGGTTCTCGTATCCATCTCCGCAATTGCAACTTATATGATATACATTCGGTCGGTTTTAACTAAATAGTCAGCACCCAACGTTATAGGAACTATTACAGACTATTGCCTATTCAAATGTATAGACGATGTACTATACATACATACATTCACGACTTATGTATATATACTCCTTTTTTACTATGACGGGGTAAGCAGAGGCTTGAGTGCCCTTATCCGAAATTTCGAAGGCATGTTAGGTATGGGTACTATGTACTAAGGTAATAGTAAAATCATATAATAATTATAATATTTAGGACACTATTACACCAATTGAACTAGCCCCTTGGTAAGTTCATTTAAGACTTGTATTAAGGGTACTAGTCAACGTATATTTAAGAAATATATACTTATTTTATATAAATACATATATAGCATATACATATAATCACCAACCAACAATTATTAGTACATATTATGTACCCAACATACTATCTACCCCGAAAGGGATATACTATTTATATACCTATCTAATGTGTTTTCGTGGTATTCTTTTGATGTTAAGTGGGTACGGGGTTCGATTCCGTGCCAGGAATAGGTGCATTAGTGCGCCTCGTAAAACGCTGAGGCGACTAAGGGTGTCAGTGAGAGCTTAGGGCGTCTGCATACCCTTTTTAGTAATGAAGGGGATTTAAAAAGTTAATTTATTTATTTATTTATTATAAATACTCCGTTTTATTTACTATGTGAAACCGGGTCGTTTCACGATAAATTAATAAAGATATCTGATTACCTTTATTTAACCCGACGTTTCGACCCAGTTGCATAGGCCGTGGTCGCGGAAGTCACTTATAATGAAAAATATAAACCGAGTAAAAATCTCGAGTGTTTAAAAATAACTAATACTCCGTTTGTCCCGTGTTAACCAGAGACGTAGAGAGAAAGCTAACTAGCTGTCATTCTACCATTGTAGGAGGCGACTAAGGGATTAGAGGTACAGTCAACGCTACAAGTGCAGTCCCAGTAACTTTTTATAAGGTTTAAGTTTATAAGAACAAAAGACAATATTTTATTCTTCATTTAAATATTTGCAACATACGTAATTATTTTAAAATTGACTTTATTTAGTTAAGACATATATTAATGATAATAATAAAAGCATTTATTTACAACCACAAAAACATACACAATAGAAATATTTTATAAATCAAATTTACAAACTATGAGGTATAGCTTGTGCATGTTATTGTCGCAGCAAAAGGGTTCCAACTCAGCTATTAATAAAATAATAATAATATTTTGGTAATGTAAACTTGGATTTTTGTGTCTAGAAATTTACACATTATAATCTAAAACACCAATTAAACACAACATACCTACTAAAAAAATATACCATACACGCACAGAAACGCTAACACTACTTTCCAAAACAAAAATAAATAAACTATAACCACATCATGTGTATGCAGCCCGCCTAAGGTTAAAAGCCAGTAACACATGCGTCCATAGAACGCAGTTTAGCCATCAATCGGACCCAACACTCATAGCTCATCGTGATTGACAGCTCCGCGTAATGCCCTGCTGTTATAGTTGCATCACGACTGGATGCCTTTTTGGGGTGTCTAGTTATAGAGTGTACTAAATTTTAGTTCTTATAATTTGGCTGTATTAGGGCATATCGTCAGGGACAAATTAATGAAATCTATTAATAAATAATCAAAATAAATTTACGAAATGTGTCGAATATGTAATGAGGGAAAACATCGGGGAAACCTACTTGTTCCCCGAATAGGTAATAGTTAGTGCTAGTAAATGGCGACCTGTCTCATTGAGTATTGACTATCTGGTCAACACGTGAATTCGAGGTGGCCATAGATTTACTACCTCAGCGATTGCGGAGATACCTGAACCTCTGACTACCCCGCAGGGGTTAATGGTCGTCAACGCGTTTTATCTTTTTTTAAATCTATTGGTTGATGGACTAGCAATCTTTCACCAATGTTATAAGCAGAGATCGGATAATCGGATGCATATTTACCTAAAGTTGACCGGCGGCTTAGTATGGAAAGCACTTCTTTATCGTAAAGATTTCGGGATTTCGGAATTGATGCGTTTAATGTTCGGAATATAGAATTAAATGTATTTTAATTACGTTTGTAGTGTTTTCTATTACAATATATTATTTGTAGGTACATTACTTGTATGGAAAAAAATCCGAATGTTTCGGGATGAATACCGTTAGTGTTTTGGTTATAAATATAATTGAATGCACACTCAAATAAAGGTTTTTAAATGAGGAGCCGTAATTATTTGCGTTGAGAACAATATTTGAATAACATTGTAAAGCTTGTGCACTTAGCTGCACATTTACTAACGTTAAGATTTTAACTATTATAGAATATATCGAAAAATAAATGGAGATCAATTTCAGTTTTGAATTTACAATTCTCGTTGTTTTAATTTGTTTTATATCCGATTAGTTCAAAATCCCTGATCTTTTTCGAATCCCGACATTGAAAAAGACAATTCCGAAAAAAGAAGCCGTCTCCATATTTTCTTAGCCAAAAAATAAGTTTAGGTAAATATGCATCCGATTATCCGATCTCTGGTTATAAGTCACAAACTTTCGTAATCC
The DNA here is from genome assembly GCA_030578115.1 of Leucoptera coffeella. Taxonomy (NCBI): domain Eukaryota; kingdom Metazoa; phylum Arthropoda; class Insecta; order Lepidoptera; family Lyonetiidae; genus Leucoptera; species Leucoptera coffeella. The sequence goes on along the minus strand of JAMBLF010000045.1, from coordinate 513,765 downwards.
TAAGATTTAGTAGTAATATTTATTCCCCAAGATATAAGAAAAATGCAGCTCAATATGGATTCGCAATTCTGTCCAACCACAAGGAATTTAAAGACCTTATTATATTATATACTTATGCTACGTTATACACCCCTTCAACTTCTCAAACCTAAATCGATGAAAATACTTAATTTTTGTATGCTACACACCCATAATTGACGTTCGATGTACTTATAACCGCCGAGAGTGTATGAGAAGATGTATGAATGTCAATGAAGCGAAATTGGTCTGTCAGGATCGGGACAAATGGGGATCCGTGATCTTTGCCTACCCCTCTACAGGGAATCAGGCGTGATGTGTATGTATGTACACACCAATAATCACATCTAACCCGAAACTCTAATCTTTTATTACTACGACACCATTCCGATCATTTCAGTCGTAATGGCCAGCTTAACCAACATAAATGTCCATCCCAAAAGTCCCGATAAGGTTATCTCAGCTGTCAACCTACACGGAGGTCGTATATGGACATTCCAGCAAATTCCCTAGATCTTATTACAAAGGGATAAGGTTGAATTTCGATTGGTTGTAACGCAGACAAATGAGGTCTAAACAGCCAATTAGAAGCCGCCGTTGGTTATGGCGCCGGCGCCGCGAGCTTTTGTTTTTGTGAGCGTCACTTTTGTGGTACATACATACGTACATATTATATTTAAGCCTAATCCCGTGGTAGTAGGGACGCAAAAAGAATGCTAACTAGCTGCCGTTCTTCCAGATATGGCATAGGAGGCGATTGAGATACCTGTCACCAATGTTCCATATGACCTCCCAACTTCAAACAAGCGATGTAGGTGATATTATTCTATCCACCCCGAAAGGGATTAGAGGCCGTGAATACTAATACATACTTCCGTAACGGCAGTCTATAAGCCACCTTAAATGGGTGACAAATCTCTTGCTTCACTCACACCCATTAACCTTCTCATACATATCCGCAACCGCGGAAATGGACACTCGTTCCTCAAGGGGTATCTTTAAATCCACAATGAACAAGTATTCATTTGCTTACTCCGCATACATCAAAGCAAACGTACTAATCAACGGTTGTACCCTGAGTGTTTGCCATTCCTTCGCCCCTGGGATTTCGTGTTTGTATACAATTACGACGCTTACTCAAAAGAGGTATGTACCCTAAGAATTGCGAATTTCGATTACACGCCCCTGTTTGAATAATCACTTATTAAATATTTGTATTGTTTAATAAATAAGAATTATAATGTGGTTGGGGTTTTCTATGCTAGTTGGAAAGTAAAAAGAATGCTGACTAGCTGCCGTTCTTCCCGGTATTTCGTAGGAAGCGACTAAAAGACAAGGGGGCAGTCTATTGAACGATGGGCTAGCAACCTGTCATCAATGTTCCATATGACACTATAAGGCCAATGTACTTGCTAAAAAGTGATCTAGGAGATATTATTGAGTCTTCGAGGTTCCGTCCACAAGGATTTATGGAAAGAAATGTCATAAGGAGTTCTTAGGACCTAAAAAAACTAGTTTGGGCACATGGAGCGGATGGATGAGAGGAGGGTTACAAAAGGAATCTATAAAGCTTACCAAGGGGCTAGTTCAATTGGTATAATAACGTCCTAAAATATTATTATTGTTATATAAAGCCAAAGTGGAAGGTAGAGTTGGACGGGGTAGGCCGCGTAGAACTTATACAGATCAAATTGGAGACATTATTCTCAATGAAGAATAGAATAGCATGTATGAGAAGGTTAAAGTCATTGAACCAAGAGAGATTTGTCACCCGTTCCAGGTGGCGAACTATAGTCTCTGCCTATCCCGTTGGGGACGTAAATAACAGACACCCCCTATAAAATCTCATTGGTTAAATCATGGAGACCTTGATGACGTCACTATTTTCTTAAAGCGAATATACTATAGACGCGTGCATATATGTATGTACTTAAAAATATTTATCTTTGTTCCAGTGTACTCTGTACCAGTGGGGTAGTGGGGAAAGCAGAGCAATCAGAGGCCAGGGGGGCAGTCCATTCCACCCTGACCCTAGCTGCAGAGCTGCTGCATCATCAGGTCCAGGATACGGTAAGGGGTGCCAGAGTTATGACTATCGGCAGAGGGAGTATTTGATGAATCAGTTTAGTTGTGGTGGATTTACTGATTATATGGCCACCTCGAATACAAGTGTTGACCAGATAGTCAGTACTTAATGTGACACGTGGTAAGCCGTGTCGCTATTTACAAACACTGACTATTACCTGTTCGGGGAACAGGTTGGTTACCTCACGATGTTTTTCCTCACCGTATAATTCGATACATTTCGTAAATGTAATTTTATTACGAAAATGTACATACAAATATACATGTTCAAGCTGGATTTGAACCTTGTACCCTCGATACAGAGTCAAGCCCCAAACAACTAAGCTACGTCGAATTTGGAACACCTATCTACCACAATAACCCGTCACCTCCCTACAGTGCCAAGACCGCACGTGCGCGGTAACAGCGCTGTGCTCGGCCCTCGGCGTGTCACTGTGCGGCGCGCGGCAGCAGCTCTGTTCGCTGTTCGAACGCGGCGCTGTGCCGGACGAGAGCGCGGAGTTTGTACGCGCCGTCCGCACTGTACAACTGTTGCGCGCGATTGCGCAGTTGGACCACGAGTTGGTGCAGGTAAGGGGTTAAGGTTTTTTTTTAAGATTATCTGATTAAGCTAAATAGGACATGACAGGCAGATAGTAGCGGTATTGAAAAAGGGTGACGTTAGGAGTATCTATAACCGCTGAGTGTGTTAGAGGTGTATGAGTGTCAATGAACCGAAAGTGGTTTGTCAGGATCGGGACAAATGGGGATCGATGATCTCTGCTTAACTCTCTATAGGGAATCAGGCGTGATTTGTTAAGGGCACTAGTCAACGTATATTTAAAGAATATATACTCATTATACATCGATAAATACATATATAGTATATATATAATCAACGACCAGGCTGGAAAGCAGAATGAAATATACATCGCCTCTATACAAGAGTAACGTGATATTCCTCAAGTTACAACTTTTAATACACTACATTATTCTTGTAAATAGTATAGTTTTAGTAAAGTCTCTATACTCGTAATTATTACATCGTTACATATGAGTCTTTAAATACCAAACCTTTAAAAGACCCAACCTTAACACCTCTGGGACTATCCATCCAGCTGACTATCCAAACAGTAGACTTTGTACGCCTGTCTACCCCTCATCCTTGTTTACCGAGCAGGGTAAACAGACCACTGATACCCCACTAATTAAGTGGCGATGTTTGCCCACCGTATCCTCACTTTTGTACGGCTCTGTTTGTCTTTGTATAAGCGCTATTGCGACTGTGTTCTGTGGGGTTGGCAGCGGTTTGGGTGTCTGTCAACGTTGCTAAAGACGCAAACTCAATATAGTATAACCACCGAGTGTGTACGAGAAGAAATGATGGCTTTGAAACGAAAGTGTATAGCCAGGGTCAAGATATAAAAAATAATAAAATAAAATTCTTTTTATTCACACTAAACGCAGTTACACAAATAGAGAAAAGATTTTCATTTATGTAACCAAGCGCACATGGCAACCCCGCGCAAGTGTGAATAGGATTTGTCTCAGCTAATGTTGATTGTGTGAAATTCACACTGCCAACGCTGATATTCCGACAAACCCTTAAGTACGTACCCTTAATAAATAATTCGTGATCTCTGCCTACCTCTGTGGGGATAAGGTCGTGATGTCTATGTATGTAAGATTAATGTTTTTCGTATTGTTAAGTTGAATTACATAAACAAGGTATAGTCAGCTCCGTCCACACACACAAGTAATTAATGTACGTATATGTATGATAAGGGAAAACATCGTAAGGAAACCTACCTGTTCCCCGAACAGGTAATAGTTAGTGCTTGTAAATGGCGACATGGCTTACCACCTGTCACATTGAGTACTTACTATCTGGTTAAAACGTGGGTTTGAGAAAGCCGTAGAATAACTTCCTTCGCAATTGAACACCTGAACTTCTGACTTCCCCGCAAGGGTTAATGGTCGTGAACGCGTGTCTCGTTTTGTTTTTTATATGTATGATGTAATAATTATATTCGCAATGAAAAGTAAATAAGAGTTTTTACTATCCCTCTTTGATTCACTCCCAGAGGACCCTATTGTTTGAGGTCTCAAAAGGGCTTAGTTGATTGGGTTATCTGTGTGGACGTTTTTGTAAACAAGGCCCTTTTGTTAGTCTGGGATTCGGTGTTGTAATCAGCTGATTTGGTACGTTTTATGACTATAAAAACTATAATAGCGATTTTATTAAAACATATGACGTTATTAAAACCTACTGTAATATAACGAAATAAATTAAAAGATATTAGTTATAAATAGTTCTATATAAAAGAAATACACTTAATTAAGGATTAGTTTTTGGTTAATATGTGCCTTCGAGGTGGTCATAGAATTACTTATCTCGTGATTGCGGACATAGAAAGCTGAACCTCTGACTACGCCGCAAGGGTTAATGGTCGTGATTTATATTTTCCTAGTGAAACAAATAAAATAGGCGATATAATGAAACAAGGTGGTTTTAGTTGGCGATTTTGAATGCGGAAATGTAAGAAATTGTTTTGTTGTATGTATGTAATATGATAATGTAAGAATGTATATGTTGCTAATTCTGTAAGCCCATCCGTTTATGGAGAAATGATTTACATACATATCACGCGAATGTATAAACGTACTACAAATACTATGTAGAAATCTAGTAAATACAAACTATTTTCGCTTCGTTGACACTCATGCACACTCGGCGGTTATAGGTACTTCTAACGTCACTCCTTTTCAATATGAATACTACTACAATACTTAAAACTTTATTTACTTAACTGACATTTCAATAAACATATTCCGCCATTATTATGCTACTAAATAGCATGTGAGCTGCAAATTATTAGTAAAAACAAAATATATTTTTATAATTATTATTGAAGAGAAAAAAACACGATTTACCGCCATTACATAAATAAAAACTATCTTTTGTTTTACTCCTATGCCACCTTTTATTTTGGTTAATTCGGTGCGTAAGAATGAATATGCCCATGTCACGTGATGAGGATAGTGTGGGGGTCAACAAATCACTGACACGTATGCCGGGCACGCAAGGTACGTTAAGGGGATGGCCACAAGAAATAGCGATAGGAAATGTGTTTTTTTTTTAAATTCTTTATGAAGCCATTCACCACTATGGTTATGTCGGCGAAAGTACAAACACTGATGCCACGGCGTTTGCACTTCTTGTTATTCCGTCGAAGAAAAACGAGGTTGAAGCTCCAATTCTGCTCTTCCTTCGGTTCGTTCCAGTTGAGTATCCAAATCTTACCCAAAAACGATATTTAGCCAGTTTGGCATCACAATTGACTAAATATTCAGCCGAAAATAATTATTTGTATTTTCAACTTTCACTGAGCTGCTGCTGACTTTGTTGATAATCCATAGATGACTGAGAAAATGTACTAATTTACAACAAAATATAATAATAAAAGCGTTTGTTCACAGCGAAAATAGACTTTTAAATTATATACCTACATTTATTATTTATTTGCTAACTATAATAATTTAAATCATCTTAATAAACCCGTATAATATCCGATAATAAAATTAGTTTGGTTAACATTTTAGAAAAAGCCAAAATAACGCAAAAAATGTATTTTAAAATTAAGTATGAGTTAGTAGTGTGTAAGATTATTGCTATTTTACCACTTTGTTCGTTTAAATACTAAACTTTCTATTTAAGCGACAAGTGTAATAAAAAGATGGGTTATAAAAAATAATATACGTTTTGTTTTTAAAATGGGACAAAAACTAAAAGTTCCCTTTTATAAACATATCGAAGGTTCTTTTTCACTTTTATTCTTAATTATTCAATCTAATCTTATATAATATTACAACAAGAACATGTTATCACCGCCTTAAGCCATCATTTAGTCACGCTCGTGTTCCCGTAAGGGTGAATCTCGACTCTCGCAGATTTACTCTCAACCGAACTGGATTACTTAACGTATACCTCAATCTACCCTTGATATGTATGGGGCTTGAATATTTATTTTCTACATTGCATCGTGATATATAACAGTCAGATAGACGCTATATTGAAAAAAGGTGAAGTTAGATGTACCTATAACCGCCGAGAGTGTATGAGAAGATGTATGAATGTCAATGAAGCAAAAGTGGTCTGTCAGGATCGGGACAAATGGGGATCCGTGATCTCTGCCTACCCCTCTACAGGGAATCAGGCGTGATGTGTATGTATGTATCGTGAGGAAACATACCTGTGCCCCGAACAGGTAAGAGTTAGTGCTTGTAAATGGCGACATGGCTTACCTGTCACATTAAGTACTGACTATCTGGTCAACACGTGGGTTCGAGGTGGCCATAGAATTGTTTGCGCATCGAACCAACGTGTTGTTTTAAAAGTCATTACCTTATGCAATAAATATAGTTACAATTGGATTAAAAATAAATTCTACATACATACATACATCACGCCTGATTCCCTGTAGAGAGGTAGGGAGAGATCACGGATCCCCATCTTTCCCGATCCTGACAAACCACTTTCGCTTCATTGACACTTATACACCTCCTCATACACTCTCGGCGGTTATAGCTACTTCTAACGTCACCCTTTTTCAATATGGCGTTTATCTAACTGACATGTCTTATTGAGCCGGCCCCTACGATCTTGTTAATTCTACTGTTATCTATTTATGCTACAAGGGACCAAAGATAGTCTCCAAAGTTCAGTCCACTCTTAAAGGTATTAAGGTCGTGAATGTATATGTACATATATATGTATATGTACATTTACGAAATACATCGAATTATACGGTGAGGGAATAGATCGTGAGGAAACCAACCTGTTCGTCGAACAGATACTAGTTAGTGCTTGTCAATGGCGACATGGCTTACCACCTGTCACATTGAGTACTGACTAGTCAACACGTGGGTTCAAAGTGTCCATAGAATTACTACTTTGCAATTGCGGAGATGGACACCTGAACCTCTGACTACCCCGCAAGGGTTAATGGTCGTGAATGCGTTTATTTTGTTTTGTGTTTTGAATGTATATGTATGTTCACAGGAAGCGTTTGGCGAAGGGCGGTGGCCCTTAGAATTCAGAGCTGCGGTGGCTAGGTTGCTAGCCCAACACGCCCCAAGTGATAAGACCTCTGCTAGTGACCAAGGTATGGTATAATATTTGGATTACACCAATTGAACTAGCCCCTTGGTAAGTACATTTAAGACTTGTGTTAAGGGTACTAGTCAACGTATATTTAATTGTGATAGGTAGATGAATACATACATATATAGCGTATGTATATCCTTGATTATACCGACCAGACTGGAAAGCAGAATAAAAACGTAGTTCCTAACTCTGCCTCCACCGGGAATCTTTGGGACCTCACGATTAGCGTTCAGGTGTCTAACCGATCGCGCCACGGAGGTCGTCATGTGAATGTAACTATTACTATTTTTAATTAATAACTAACGGGACTTATCGCGTATGTTTCATATAATAAAGTTACCTTTATTAACCCGACGTTTCGGCTACGTTGCAGCAGCCATGGTAAATTTATTATATGAAAACATACGCGATAAGTCCCGTTAGTTATTAATTATGAGTGTAAATCGCGAATCTCTTAAAACTATTATTACTACTTTGTGGTCAGATGGTGGTGCCGCCGAGGGTCTGGTGTTGGATCTGGTGGCGCTGGTGGGATACGTGGTGGTAAACAACCCTCAGAGACAGGTTAGTATGAGAAAAAAAGTTGGTTTAACTCTTTCTACACCGCTAAAGGTTTACATAGAAACATTTTGAAATATATCCTATACATATAATACTACGGTGAAGGAAAAACATCGTGAGGAAACCTGCCTATCCCTCAGGATAGGTAATAGTCAGTGCCTATATACGGCGATACAGTTCACTACCTATCACGTTGGGTGCTGTCTATCTAGTGATACGCGGGCTTCGAATGACCCCTACCTAACATGCCTTCGAAATTTCGGAGATGGGCATTCAAGCCTCTGACTACCCCGCCATAATAAAAAAGGGAGTGTGTATACACAAGTCGTGAAGCGTATGTTTTTTTTTATTTTTTGTTTTTAAATACACCTATACATACATAGAAACATATATCAAATAATATTCTGCCATTGAAAACTTGTTTTAACGTGACACTGACTTGACAGATATAGATAAACGCTAAAGACCATTAACCTCACAGGGTAGTCAGAGGTTTGAGTTCTATTTCTGCAATTGTGAAGTTAGTAATTCTATGGCCACCTCGAACCTACGTGTTGAACAGATAGTCAGTACTCAATGTCAGTCAGGCATGTCGCCATTTACAAGCACTGAGTATTACCTGTTCGAGGAACAGGTTGGTTTCCTCACGATATTTGAACGTTTTATAGTATATAGTATTTTTTGTGAAGTGGTGAATTTTAAGTTAGATCGTGACGAAACCTGCCTATTTGTCTTAATAGGTAATAGTCAGTGACTATAACGATGGATGTACACATTGGGTGCTGTCATATTAAAATACAATGGCTATTCAAGCCTCAATACCCCGAAAGGGTTAACAGACATAACGTGTATAAAATATTCCTTTTAAACACCTGTGTTTACCCGCATCTACGGAAATGGCTATTTGTCAAAGGTACAGTCACAAGCATAATAGGCGATTGGCTAGCAACCTGTCACCAATGTTCCATATTACATCACAAACCTAAAATTGCTAAAAATCGACCTAGGAGATACTAAATCTCCGAGGTTCTGTCCACCCCGAAAGGGATTGAAGGACGTGAATTTATACGTTAAAATCTATTGTATGGCGATGTTTGTGACAAAAAGACAAACGCGTTCACGACTATTAAACCTTGCGGGGTAGTCAGAGGTTTAGGTGGTGTCCTATTATTATTATATTATTATTGGTATTATTATTGGTATTATATATGAGTGAAGTGGAAGGGCGGTTACGTAGGGGCCGGCCTAATAAGACATATAACAGTCAGATAGACGCTATATTGAAAAAGGGTGACGTTAGGTGTACCTATAACCGCCGAGTGTGTATGAGGAGGTGTATGAGTGTCAAAGAAGCGTAAATGGTTTGCCAAGGTCATGACAGAAGGGGATCCATGATCTCCCTCTACCCCTCTACATGGAAACGGGCGTGATGTTTATGTATCACCACTACATAGTATAAAACAAAGTCACTTTCTTTGTCCCTATGTCCCTTTGTATGCTTAATCTTTGAAACTACGCAACGGATTTTGATGCGGTTTTTTCAACAGATAGAGTGATTCAAGAGGAAGGTTCATATGTATAATAACATCAATTAAATAGTTGAGTAGGCTATATATTTTATACCCGTGCGAAGCCGGAGCGGGTCGCTAGTATGCATTATTAGTGACAGGTTACTAGCCCATCATGTATTGCTATCGCCTGTAGGTTGTTAGTCCACCTGTGTCCAGTGTGGGAACCCCGGATCGCCACTTCCTTATAGCTTTTTTATTCTAATGCGATAGGGAGCCAATTATATGCCTTTCCTTGTATTCAGTGTTAACGAACACTTAACGCCATTTTCCTGTGCTAATATTGATTGTAAGTAGATAATTAGCTGCCGTTCTTATCATGTCGTAGGAGGCGACTAAGGGACTAGGGGTAAATGGAATCTATTGGACGATGGGCTAGCAAATTGTCACCAATGTATTTATGTATGTTTCATAAGATATCGCAACCCCAATATTCATGCTAAAAAGTGACCTAGGATATATTATACATATGTCTAAGGTTTAGTTCACCCCAAAAGGGATAAAACGTTGTTATACATACGTTCATATACATTCACGTCCTTTAATCCCTTTCGGTATGGATAGTAGCTTAGAGACACGAAAACATCTTGTCTCATTTTTATATAGCACGTTACTTGTATGTAATAACTGATAGACCTTTTTTATAAAGATAAACGCGTTCACGACCAAAGTTCAGGTGTCCATCTCCGCAATTGCGAAGGTAGTAATTCTATGGCCACCTCGAACCCACGTGTTGACCAGATAGTACTTAATGTGACAGGTGGCAAGCCATGTCGTCATTTACGAGCACCAACATTTTATTACCTCTTCGGGGAACAGGTAGGTTTCCTCACGATGTTTTCCCTTACCGTAGTATTCGACGCATTTCGTAAATGTGTTTTTATTACGAAAATGTACATAGAAATTCATTAAACTTTATTTCCATTGGTACATGCTCAAGTGGGATTTGAACCCTGTACCCACTGATACAAAGTCAAGCCCCATACAACTGAGCTACGTCGACTTATATAAATAAGCTCTTTATAAATAATACATTAGAACAATATAAAATAGACTACTGACATAAGACCATCCATATGAAACACTGACTATTCCCTCGTACCAGGAAACCATATGTGCCGGCTGGAGCGCAGTGCGCACCCTTTGTGGAGTGCCGGCTGCCTGGCTACTCTCTGCGCCACATTGCCACGTGATGATGCCGACCCTGGCTGCCTTAGGCCAGTACCCACCAGCCAGACTGACTATTGGGGCGGAAATAGACCTGGAGGTGAGTAGTTGGGGTCTGTCTACCTTGGATGGGAGTGGGTGTGAATATTGTTATATTTAGTTTATTTATTAGGGCGGTTACGTAGGGGCGGCCCAATAAGACTTATGATAGTCAGATAGAAGATATATTGAATAAGGGTGACGTTAGGAGTAACTATAACTGCCGAGTGTGTTTGAGGAGGTATATGAGTGTCAATGAAGCAAGAGTGATCTGTCAGGATCGGGACAAATAGGGATCGGTGATTTCAGCCTATCTCTCTACAGGGAATCAGGCGTGATGTGTATGTATGAATGATTTATCAGAGACAATGAGATTATGTGATCTCTGCCTACCCTGTATGGAAATGGGTGTGATATGTATGTGCATGAATGTTATAAGTTAGGGAAATCATCGTGAGGAAATCTACTTGTTCCCCGAACAGGTAATAGTAGTTGTAAATGGCGACATGGCTTACCACCTGTCACATTGAGTACTGATTAGTCAACACGTGGGTTCGAAGTGGCGATAGAATCACTACCTTCGCAATAGCGGAGATGGACACCTGAACCTCTGACTATCCCGCAAGGCTTAATGGTCGTGAACGCATTTTGTGTCATGTTTTACGTAAATCTATTTGATATATCTCTAATACCTTATTGTATGTATATTTAAGTAATACCTAAATAATTCTACATATTTCTAATACTATTTTCTCTCTTATAGCAAATGTTAGAAGAATACCTTAAAATGGCCGAATCACATGAAGTAAAGCTAGTCAAACTTCTAGGATTGAGTCGACATTCAAAAGGGGGTAGCAGAGGTACAGAAGCCAAAAAGGAATGCCAGAAACCCTAGTTAAGAACACTATTTTTGACTTTGTAAAGTTTGGTGTAACCGTGATCTCTGCTCGTTTGTTTAAGGAATAGGTCGTGATGTGTGAGAAATGTGTAGGTTTATTTTAATATGGGGTCCAATTTTTGTGTGTATGTAAAGTATGGTATGATTTAAATGAATATACTCGTTTTTATTCCATGGATATGTTACCGGCTAAACCCGATTTTAGGACAAACTAGGCCGGTAACAGATATATTAAAGCATGCCATTTTTAATCTTGTTAACAGGTTAATAAAGTTATATTTCGTTTGTAATAGGCAAGAATTGTAGTGACCAAAATATGTTGAACTGTAGTAGTTAACAAATCAGTATGTGACTATGGGTCACTTTAAGTTTTAAAACATCGTGAGGAAACCTACCTGTTCCCCGAACAGATAATAGTCAGTGCTTGTAAATGCCGACATGGCTTACCACCTGTCACATTGAGTACTGACACTGGTTAACACGTGGGTTCGAGGTGGCCATAGAATTTCTACCTTCGCAATTGCGGAGATGGACACCTGAACCTCTGGGTTAATGGTCGTGAACGCGTATTTTATGGGTTAGTTTAAATTGGTTGTATAAATAAATGATTCATTAGACCAAAATAGAAAGATACATAATTTCATAGTTGTTGTTAGTTACTACAGTTCATCGTATATTGGTTTACAAATCTAATTACTACGGTTTTATATACAAAGAAAATTCAACTTTAGGACCGTGTTTTTAAGGTTGATATTTTAATATCTCTTTTGATTTGTAATGGATATCTCATATTGAAAATTCAAGGTTATAAGAGTGGTAGTCGGTTGACATGTAGTGGTTTGTAGTGGTAGGTAGTTGAGGTGGTCACAGGTTGTAGTCAGTCATGAATTGTAATTCGTATTGAATTCATAATTGTTTTAATTCTGCTATTCAATAATATAATTAAATAATAGGTTTTATACCTTTCAGGGTAGACAAAATTACGATACATGTATGTCTCTTTTTGGTCTATTGATTGTTTGGTGATATCAATATGATGAGAGGCTGTCAGCCCATCGCTTATTTGTAACTTGGATTAAAAAAAATGCAATTATACATAATTTTATGTTACAATTTTATAGTAATTGCACTATTATTAAATAGCAGAATTAAAGCTCTGAAATTCTGTGTTAAATGTACAGTCAGCGCTAAAAGTGCAGTCCCAGTAACTTTTTATAAGGTTTTAGTTTATAAGAACAAAAGACAATATTTTACATTTAAAACTGGCGCCACTATGCATTGTCATGGCCACTATACGTTCGCGAGATTCGAAATGAAAACTATTATCTTTTGTTCTTATGAACTTAAACCTTATAAAAAGTTACTGGGACTGCACTATTAGCGCCGACTGTACATACATACATATACATTAACGTCCTATAATACCTGTCGGAGTGGACAGAACCTCGGAGACATAAATATCTTCTTTGTCTCTTGTAGGGAGTGTGTATGTATGTATGGTTAAATTATGTGTGAAAAATTATTGTTTATGTGTAGAATGTGTGGTAATGTTAGTTAGATTCGAACTGTGATATAGTGAAACGTCCATACTCATTTAAATTAACAACATTTAATAATATCGGGTATTGGTTAATTATAGGCAAAATTAGTAGTGAGGGAAAACATCGTGAGGAAACGTACCTATTACTTACAGGTAATAGTCAGTGCTTGTAAATGAGTTTGAGGTGGAGAATTACTACCACCGCAATTACGGAAATGGACAAGCGAATGTGTACTTTCAAGAGATATTGGTCGTGAAATTTTTGTTTAGTAGTATTTGTCTTATCATATATTCATTATAGTCACTTATTATGATATTATAATTACACCATACTTTAATGCGAGTTTGGGACTTTTAAAATGTAATCAACTGCTTCTTTGATAATGTCGTAAGATGCGACAAAGGGTTATAGGGTATAGTTTTAGTCTTAAAATTAATTATGTTTTACTAATCTGTGATTTTAGTTTCTAGTTCTCTAGCACAATTCTAGTATTTAGTTTAAACACTTATATTTGATTGCTACACCTACAAATATATAATCAACAACCAGAATTGTAATCAACAAACATTGCTACTAGCACCTGAACGCTAATCGTGAGGTCCCGAAGATTCCCGGTGGAGGCAGAGTTAATAACACTTTTCTTCTGCTATCCAGTCTGGTTGTTGATTATATATGTTATATATGTATTTATCTATATATAATAAGTATATAATTCTTAAAGATACGTTGACTAGAACCTTTAACACAAGTCTTAAATGAACTTAGGAAGGGGCTAGTTCAATTGGTGTAATAATTTCCTAATGTTATTATTAGGTTTTGATATATTTGGAGGTGACTAAGGGAAGCAAATCACTGTGTAATACATTGAATAAGGGACTTGATAAACTTAACTAGCTGCCTTTCGATTTAGAAGCAAGGGGATAGTCTTAATATATACAGAAGCCCTAGTCCACTAATACTTTTTGCTAAATCGTAGTTCGATATCACTTAAAAAACGGTGTGAAGTTGTTTGTGGAATAGTGAAAGTTACAAATTTTGTCATTTTAAATGTGATATTTGACACTATTTGCTAATCATCGGCTCACTTCACACTATTATTGAATTCATATTGAACTGCGATTCAGCTAAAAGGCATTGGTTGACTTGGGGGCCTGGTTAAAAGATTCGCTTCAAATACTTATCCGTATAATACATATCCTAATAATGCTAATTCTTTAATCACCTCTAAATAAACATAAAATACTTTAAATACTAGTATATACAATAATTAATATACTGTGCTACTAAAATGACAATATACCTTGTATCAGCTTGTAACTTATAAATGGGTATCCGTTAATCTGTCTACCTCTCTATAAGAAGTGTGTTTATATGTAACCAACTATGTATTTTGTGACAGAATATTCAGTAGTCATTTAGGTCATATCTACCCTGATAGGGACTACAAGAAGTCAGTATTATTATGTGTGTAAAATATGGTATTATGAGGTATAATTGTTATTTTATTAGCATAGTATATTAAAAAAATTATTTTCTAAATTAAATAATTTATAACGTCACGCAATGTATTTTTGGTTTTTCATTTTGTATATATAGGTTTAAATTATATAGATAGTACTTGTTTTCAAATATTTGATATTGTATTACTTACATATAAAGTTAACGTATAACGATGGGTCCAAGACAAATAATGCGTTTTGCAAAATATCAGTTCAATTTCAATTCAGTGACAATGTAAAATTTATCGTGGAATAGCTAAAGTGACAAGTTACGGCATTTTTAAAGCGAAATTTGACATTTGCTATCATTAATAGTGAAAGATGACATATTTGCTAATCCACTACCAACTTAATAAGTAATATTGACTACGATTGTGACGACCTCCGTGGCGCGATTGGTTAAGCACCTGAACGCAAATCGTGAGGTCCCGGGTTCGATTCTCGGTGGAGGCAGAGTTAGGAACTACACTTTTCGTCTGCTTTCCAGTCTGGTTGTTGGTTATATATACTATATATGTATTTATCTATATATAATAAGGATATATTTGTTAAATATACGTTGACTAGTACCCTTAACACAAGTCTTAAATGAACTTACCAAGGGGCTAGTTCAATTGGTGTAATAGTGTACCAAATATTATTATTATTATGCTAAAATGCATTAGTAGACTTGGACCCCAGTTAATAGAATGCAAACTAGCTACCTTTCTGCTAAGATGATTACAGTATAAATAAATTTGTCACTTAAACCTTTTCTAATTGAATATCTGACCTGTTCTAAGTATGAGAAATAATTTGTAACTCCAATTAATGTGCCTAAACATTTTGTAACTTTTGTAACACTTAAATAAAGGATTCCAAATATATACTGCGTTTTTGTTACCTTTCCCTTTTGTTGATGATGTCTGCCTATTCATAGGGATAGGCATTAGTCAGGATCCGTTCACAGAGATATAGCACTAATAGTCACAGTGGACTTCGAGTGAAAGCTGACTGGTAATTTAATCTCTGAAAAATAATTACACTCAGGATTATATACATACATACACATCACGCCTGATTCCCTGTAGAGGGGTAGGCAGTGATCACGGATCCCCATTTGTCCCGATCCTGACAGACCACTTTATATAGCGGTTATAGGTACTCCTAACGTCACCTTTTTTCAATATAGGGTCTATCTGACTGTTATATGTCTAATTGGGCCGGCCCCTACGTAACCGACCTTCCACTTCACTCATATATATTCCTTTTGTCAATCTGATATCATTCATCCGCATAACATGTCCAAACCATCGAAGCATGTTCTTTTCAATCACTACATCTTTACACTATTTTTAATTCTACATTCAATGTGGCTCCTAACATGCTTCTCAGTGACTCAGTGGATTATATACATAGTCCACATTTGTAGTCACATATACATTATATACTTGCTTATCAATATACCTAAAGGCTTAGTCCACTAATGCGTTTTAGCATAAACGCAGTTCAATATCAGATCAGTAATAGTGAAGTTGTTCGTGGATAACCAAATGTGTCAAATTTCACCATTGAATTCAGCAAAACTGTCTAATTTCGCTTAAAATATGGCGGACTTTGTCACTTTTACTAATCCATTGCCGACTTCACACTATTACAGAACTGGTATTGAACTGCGTTTATGCTAAAACGCATTAGTGGACTATGTAGTTTGCGTTATGTTACACTATACATGTAAAGAATATGACAGGCAGATAAAATAAAGATAAAGATTTAAGATATCAATAAAGGTTAACGTTAGAAATACTTATATCCACCGAGCGTGTATAAGTGTCAATGAAGCGAAGGTGGTTAGCCAGGATCGGAACAGTAGTTATAGTATGTATGTATTTGACGACCTCCGTGGCGCAATCGGTTAGACGTCTGAACGCTAATCGTGAGGTCCCGAAGATTTCCGGTGGAGGCAGGGTTAAGAACTACGCTTTTCTACTGCTTTCCAGTCTGGTCGTTGATTATATATGCTATATATGTATTTATCTATATATAATATGTAAGTATATATTTCTTAAATATACGTTGACTAGTACCCGTAACACAAGTCTGAAATGAACTTAGCAAGGGGCTAGTTCAATTGGTGTATTAATTTACAATTATTATTATTAGCTTTTGGTATATTAGGAGGTGACTAAGGGAAGCTAATTAATATGTTCATACACGCATTGAATAAGGGACTTGATAAACTTAACTAGCTGCCTTTATATTTAGAAGAAAGCGGATAGTTTTAATATATACAGAAGCCCTAGTCCACTAATTCGTTTTGCTTAATCGTTATTCGATATCACTTCAGTAACGGTGTGAAGTTGTTAGTAGAATAGTGAAAATGACAAATTTTGTCATTTTAAATGTGATATATGACACTCTTTGCTAAGCTACGGCCAACTTCACACTTACGAAAGTGCTATTGAACTGCGATTTAGCTAAAACGTATTAGTGGACTTGACCCCTAGTCGAAAGATTCGCTTTAAATACTTATTCGTGTAATACATATTCCTATATAACGCTAATTCTTTAATTACCTCTAAATATACATATAACACTTAAAATAGTAGTATACACAATAATTAATATACTGTGCTACTAAAATTACAATATACCTGCCTTGCTTATGACTTATAAAAGGGTATTCGTTAATCTGTCTGCCCCTCTATAAGGATACGTGCGTAATGTATGTAACTATGTATCTTGTGACTGAGAATATTCAGTATCTTCTGAGGTCCTGTCTACCCCGATAGGGAGTACAAGACGTCAGTATTATTATGTGTGTAAAATATGGTGTTATGGGGTATAATTGTTATTTTATTAGCATAGTATATTCAAATATTTATTTTCTAAATTAAATAATTTATAACGTCACGCAATGTATTTTTGGTTTTTCATTTTGTATATAGGTTTTAATTATATAGATAGTACTTATTTTCAAATATTTGAAATTGTATTACATATAAAGTAAACGATAATGAGGGGTCCAAGTCAACTAAATGCGTTTTGCAAAATATCAGTTTAATGTCACTTCAGTGACGATGTAAATTTATCGTGGAATAGCTAAAGTGACAAGTTTTGGAATTTTTAAAGAGAAATTTGAAACTTACTATCTTTAATAGTGAAAAATGACTTATTTGCTAATCCACTACCAACTGTCTAAAGTAATATTGACTACGATTGTGACGACCTCCGTGGCGCGATTGGTTAAGCACCTGAACGCTAATCGTGAGGTCCCGGGTTCGATTTCCGGTGGAGGCAGTTAGGAACTACACTTTTCTTCTGCTTTCCAGACTAGTTGTTGATTATATATACTATATATATATTTATCTATATATAATTAAGTATACGTTGACTAGTACCCTTAACACAAGTCTTAAATGTACTTACCAAGGGGCTAGTTCAATTGGTGTAATAGTGTACCAAATATTATTATTATTGTGCTAAAATGCATTAGTAGTCTTGGACCCCAGTTAATAGAATGCAAAGTAGCTACCTTTCTGCTAAGACGATTGCAGTATAAATGAATTTTTCACTTAAATCTTTTCTAATTGAATCTGACCTGTTCTTAGTATGAGAAATAATTTGTAACTCCAATTAATGTGCCTAAACATTTTGTAACTTTTGTAACACTTAAATAAAAGATTCCAAATATTTACTGTGTTTTTGTTGTTGTGAAACCTGCCTATATACGTACATATTCACGCCTCTACGACCCTTAGCGGATTGGCAGAGACTATCGATCGAAAACCGCCTATTCTTGAGATAGGCAATAGTCAGTACCTCTTAACGGAGACATAACATAAGTACCTACCATTGACAAATTGGATGCTGTCAGGTAAAAAGTGGGCTTCGAGTGGCCAATAATATTCATTTCAAAGTTTAGTTTACAGTGCTCATTAAATCTCTGACTATCTCGAAAAGAATTACACTCGTCATCACTACATAGTATAAAACAAAGTCGCTTTCTCTGTCCCTATGTCCCTTTGTATGCTTAAATCTTTGAAACTACGCAACGGATTTTGATGCGGTTTTTTTTAATAGTGATTCAAGAGGAAGGTTTATATGTATAATAAAATCCATTAAATAGCCAGAAGTGCTAAGCCGGAGCGGGTCGCTAGTAAGGATAAATATAAACTACATTTGTAAAGGGAGATATTTGAAGTACCTATAACCGCCGAGTGTGTATGAGGATCATTGAAGAGCTTTCTCTTGTTTTGTCAGGATCGAGACAGATGGGGATCCGAGGAGTCTGTGATGTAAAAATAATGCTAACTAGCTGCCGTTCTTCCCGACATGTCGTAGGAGGCGGCTAAGGGACTAGAGTAAATAGATTTGATTAGGCGATAGGTTAGCAACCTGTCACCAATGTTCCATTTTAAAGTCGAAGTCAAATGTTTTAATTGAAAGTCAAAACATGCCTGACACTGGTTGTCTCTTAGCATTGAAATTCTACTGTTACTCAATCGAAATCGCAACCCTAGTATTATAATAAAAAGTGACCTTGGAAATATTATATTTCCGATGTTCTGTCCGCCCTGAAATGGATTAAAGGACGTGAATACATATGTAAACATACTTTATTTGTGTATACAGTTTAAAGTAGCACTCACACTATTTATGAGCGAGATAATTGCGGAGCTTTTAAGGGCATCTCATAAATACGTCAGGGCGATTCACTCACAGCTGTGCTTTGAAGACAAAACGAGAAGATACTTTATATGGTCTACATGTGAGTAAGGGATTTCGGAGTGTAAGTAACTGGCTTTTTAAATGATTTAAGAAGTAAAACATTTATATAAGTTAAAACAATATATATAGTAAGTATATATAATTATAAAAGTAAAACATTAATATATATAAGTTAACATTTCATTAAAATATTTAAGAAATAAATGATAATAAAATCCCGCTTGAGCATGTACCAATGGAAATGAAGTTTAATGAATTTCTATGTACATTTTCTTAATAAAAAAAAATGCGTCGAATACTATGGTGAAGGAAAACGTCGTGAGGAAACCTACCTGTACCCCAAACAGGTAATAGTGCGTGTAAATGGCGACATGGCTTACCGCCTGTCACATTGAGTACTAACTGGTCAACACGTGGGTTCGAGATGGCCATAGAATTACTACCTTCGCAATTGCGGAGATGGAAACCTGAACCTCTGAATACAAGGGTTGATGGTCGTGAGTGCGTTTGTCTTTTAGAACTAATAATATTTAGAATATTTTGTGTTAAGTCACATTCAAGAAAAATGCACTTGTTATCACTACATAGTATAAAACAAAGTCGCTTTCTTTGTCCCTATGTCCCTTTGTATGCTTAAATCTTTGAAACTACGCAACGGATTTTGATGCGGTTTTTTTAATAGATAGAGTGATTCAAGAGGAAGGTTTATATGCATAATAACATCCATTAAATAGTGGAGTAGGCTATATATTTTATTCCCGTGCGAAGCCGGAGCGGGTCGCTAGTAGATTGATAAACAAAGACATTTCACTAAACAGCCAAAAAGATAAAAGAATGAATATTCTTCATAAAAATGTAACTAAAGATTCCAACACCCTATTCCACCCCTTCAAGCATTAGTCGTGAATACTTAAGCAATTTCCCTTTACACCTTTATCACTGAATTCAATGTTCAATGGAGAGTGTTTTCCAATCCATTGACTTTCATCAATTCAATGTAAAAATCGTCGCCTCAAATTCAAATGAAATCACACAATTTAACGGTTCATTAAAAATTTGCATTTTTAAGAATAGAACATTAATGAATGAAAAAATGTATTTAACCTGTTATAACTACATAAATATACATCACGCCTGATACTCTATAGAGGGGTAGGCAGAAATCACGAATTTGTCCCGATCCTGACAGACTATTTTCGCTTCATTGACACTCATACATCTTCTCATACACATTCAGCGGTAAAATTAGTTAGATTGTACAGAGCCTATATTAGTCTGGGACGTAAAAAAAGCTAACTAGCTGCCGTTCTTACCTCTTATGTTAGGAGTTGACTAAGGGACTAGCGGTTAACGGAATCTATTGGGTGATGTACTAGCAATTTGTCACCAATATTCCATAATAATACCATAGCACTAAAAGCATCAAAAATTGTATGTATTTGAATATCTGTTCACTCTAAAAGGGAATAAGGGACGTGAGTTTTGTAGCATACACACATACACAACACGCCTGATTCCCTGTAGAGGGGTAGGCAGAGGTCACGGATTCCCATTTGTCCCGATCCTGACTGACCACTTTCGCTTCATTGACATTCATACATCTTCTCATACACACTCGGCGGTTATAGGTACACCTAACGTCACCTTTTTTCAATATAGCGTCTATCTGACTGTTATATGTCTTATTAGGCCGACCCCTACGTTTACGTTGTAGCATCAAAAACATTCATGACTTACCCTTGTGGGGTAGTCAGAGGTTCGCGTGTCCATCTCAATAAAATCATCGTATTAACTTCAACCGGGAATCGAAC
Source organism: Leucoptera coffeella (assembly GCA_030578115.1). NCBI lineage: Eukaryota > Metazoa > Arthropoda > Insecta > Lepidoptera > Lyonetiidae > Leucoptera > Leucoptera coffeella. The sequence goes on along the minus strand of JAMBLF010000045.1, from coordinate 492,722 downwards.
CCTTAATACCTAAGGTTGCTAGCCCCCGTGACCGATGCTATCTCTAATTAGAAGAAGCGTAGGGTTTGGTTAGCGTGTCTACCCCAATTAGTGAAGTAGCTTCATGGTTTTTATTACGCTTTTTAATATGCCACGCCAGTTGGTTAATACTGCGACTGTAATTCATTTTAGGATGGATAGATAGGCAGGGGTATTATATTATTACTAGTGACCCGCTCCGTTTTCGCACGTGTATAAAATATATAGCCTATTCCACTATTTATTGGATGTTATTATACATATAAACCTTCCTCTTGAATCACTCTATCTATTAAAAAAAACCGCATCAAAATCCGTTGCGTAGTTTCAAAGATTTAAGCATACAAAGGGATATAGGGACAAAGAAAGCGAGTTTGTTTTATACTATGTAGCGATTAGTATATTTTTATGCATACATACAATCACTCCTTTTCGGGGTGGACAGGACCTTGGAGACATAAAAACATATAAACAAACAAGACACACGCGTTCACGACCATTAATTCCGAGGTAGTCAGAGGTTCAGGTGTCTATCTCCGCAATTGCGAAGGTAGTGATTCTATGGCCACCTCGAACCCACGTGTTGACCAAGTCAGTACTCAATTTGACAGATGGTTAATTTCAATTACGAAAATGTACATAGAAATTCATTAAACTTCATTTCCATTGCATTGGTACATGCTCAAGCGGGATTTGAACCCTGTACCCACTGATACATCAAGCCCCAAACAACTGAACTACGTCGAATTTGTATGTGTATTCAAAATATCAACTATAATAAATTAATATTTCCAATCCCCTTATACAGCTATCTTAATCAACACATTGGTTATGCTTATCCCTCAATAATGGGGTGCCTACTTCGATTCTCGGTGAGGTCATTGGTGTTTGTTTTGGGGGAATTATAAAACGAGCGAACAAAAAAAAAACTTTGCGACTGATGATGACATACTGTTTTAATAACTTGAGCGGTATGAATTTGAGTAAGCGAAAAATTAACTAAACTGACGACGAATATTGATTTATAATAAAATCCAGAACGAGCTTACAAAAAGTAGATTGTGATAAATCAATTTCAGATATTAAAATTTTATCCGAGCGACTTCATTACTAAGTGAGCGACTGGAAATACAGAGAGGGCAACTTCAATATTAAGATAGATTCGATTTTTCTAAGTGAGGTTATACTTAGCGAACTACTAAAAAGTTCACTTTGAGCAAAGCTTAGGTTAGGTTAGGTTAGTTTAGAAATAAATGCATGCATATTACTTTATTTTTACGGAGTACATTGTTTTATTTATTTACCCTTATATTTCGATAATAAAATTTCTCAACTAATAGAATAGTGTTTCTTCAAATAGTTATTTCATATTATTTTTGTTTTTTAAATGTGAGCTCATTATACTCTGCTCATCAGTGTATTTTTGAAAGTAGTTTTTATATTCGAAACACTTCATTTAAGATAAAATGCCGCTCAGTATAAAAAATACATTTGCCAAATATTTAAAAAAATGCAGGACGTAACGTTGACCCGCAAACAAATATTAGGTCGCTCAAATATTATGAAGCTGCTCATTATGTATTTTAAGTAACTCAAATTAATCTTTGTAAGTTGCTGTTCTGTTGATTTCTCGTCACTCGCAGTCAGTCGCTCACTTAGTAATTCTATAACCCAAATTAATTAATTTTGACACTTAGAACTGTAATTTACAGTCACTCGTTTTATTGCTATCCTTTGTTTTGTAATAGTATGTGTGTTTACCCTGTTTACACACACAATGGTTAATGGTCGTGAACGTTTCTCTTATTTTGAATACATACATATTATTGACGACTTCCGTGGTGCGATCGGCTAACCAATTAAAGCTAATCGAGAGGTCCCGGGTTCGATTCCTGGTGGAGGTAGAGTTAATAACTACGCTTTTCTACTGCTTTCCAGTCTGATCGTTGCTTAAATATGCGAGATATGTGTTTATATAATAAATATATATTTCTTAAATATACATTGATTAGTACCCTTAACACAAGTCTAAAATGAACTTACCAGGGGCTAGTTCAATCGGTATAATAATGTCCAAATATTATTATTATAGTTAGCGATTTTGGCTGAATAGTCTCTACTCAAAATATAGATATTTATACTCGTATTTATAAACACAAAACTAAAAAATACAAAGTGGAAGGTAGAGTTGGACGGGGTAGGCGTAGAACTTATACAGATCAAATTGGAGACATTCTTCTCAAGGCGGGTGTAGCGTGAAGAACAGAAGAGCATGTATGAGAAGGTTAATGGGTGTGAGTGAAGCAAGAGATTTGTCACCCGTTCCAGGTGGCCTAATAGTCTGTGCCTATACCGTTGGGGACGTAGAGGCGTGAATATATGTATGTGTGTATGTTGTGACACGATTTGTTTTAATATTTTGTTATTCTATTATATTCTTTCCAATAGTCAATAAAAAACGATGAATACTGACTATTTCAAACTCAGTTAGTTCTTAGTTCCTATACACCATAAAATAAGGCACGACACTCGACCCTCTGACTACCCCAGTAAGTAATATAACCGTGATTATACTTAAACATAGTGCCAATAATAAATAAATGTAAGTACATTATTGTTTCATAAAGATTAAAATCTTTGCTTAAGGTTCTGACGTATTCAAATCAGTCAGTATGGAAAAATAAAATAAAATAAAGTAAAACAATGCATTTCATTCATTTTCGACATCATGTTTCACAGAGACATTTACAGCTTAAGACCTGCGCAATCGATATTTGAAAAGACAAAGTGAAAAGTGCAAGTGTATTTAACAAAACAACCGGGTTCGATTCCCGAACTGGATACAGTTTGTTTTCAACAAAAGTATGAATGCAGTTTTTCTTTTTATCAAAATCGGTGACATGGTTCCTAAGAACAAATCTTCGTATCTCTTATAGTTTCAGACTTTCCCATACTGACCGTTTTGAATGCGCCACCCTGTATCTATATGAATATATGTACTATGTATGATTATAGAGGGAATAGATACTCAAAAAACATTGACACTTTTACATACACGGCAATTATCCCTTGTGGGGTAGTCTGAGGTTCAAGTGACTTCGTAACGAACTGCAAAGTTAAAGATTTTAATGCAGTTTCGAAAATAATAATTCGATTACGCTATAGTAGCACAAATATTGTGAAATTGTATTTAATCATTTATTGTTCTATATAACGTCACAACCCTAATATTCAAGCTAAAATGTGCCTGCCATAGCTGAAGAATTCTGAGCACTAAAGAATCTGCCTACAATATAAAATGGAGTTTTTATACACAAGTCGTGAAGCGTATGTTATATTAACAATAATAAAAATCCAATATTTGCTATATTAATGTATGTAGTTTCAATATTAGTTTTATTTTTAATACTGTATCATTTATATTTATTTATATCAAGTACTATTCTCTAAATTCTAAATATAAATTTAATATAATATTTTTTCATACACCGCCTTTAACCCAACTAATAGAAAAGCCCATATCACATTCTAAGGGAGATCCATATCTCTGCTACCCCTCTACAGGCGACAGGCGTGAGGCCTGCCCATCTGCCAACATTGCGCTTTATCCCCAAAAGGGTAGATTAGGAATCCGATATCCAACCTTATGGTGTAGTAGAAGTATTTAAAGAGTAAATCTTGTATATGGAATCTATTGGGCGATGGGCTAGCAACATACATAAATACATACATACACATCACGCCTGATTCCCTGTAGAGGGGTAGGCAGAGATCACGGATCCCCATTTGTCCCACTGACAAACCACTTTCGCTTCATTGACACTCATACATCTTCTCATACACTCTCGGCGGTTATAGGTACTTCTAACGTCACCCTTTTTCAATATGGCGTCTATCTGACTGTTATATGTCTTAATAATGGTCTAGCAACTTGTCACGATTTTATATAACTGACTGAGTTAATAATATCTCCGAAGTTCTGTCCACGTCAAAATGGTTATAAGGTCGTAAATGTGTGTATGTCCCTTTTTAGCATAAATATTGGGGTTGTGATATCATATGGACCATTGGTGACAGGTTGCTAGCCTATCGCCCAATAGATTTAATATACCCCTAGTCCCTTAGTCGCCTCCTACAACATGTTAAGAACGGCAGCTAGTTAGCATTCTTTTTACGTCCTAGACTATCTCGGGATATTTAGGCTAATAAGTGACCTAGGAGATACAAAATCTCCGAGGTTCAGTCCACCCCGAAAGGGATTGAAGGACGTGGATGTATATGTATATAACGACTGTCGCTCTAATCGTGTGTCCTAAGATAACGGTGAAAGCATGGAGTAATTAATAAGAGGAGTGGGCCTTACGCAATATTTGTATGGAAACTAGCGTGGCATTACGCGGGGTGAAACAAGGTACGCGGGATGGAGGGGAGATATTACAACCAATTAAAACACGGCATCGGCCAATCAAATCAGGTATCTTCTTTCTACTACACATTTTTAGACTCCGCACCAATTAAAACACGCCATTTGGACTCCGCACCGCGTAACGGGGACCGCTCTTTACCGGGTCCTCTTTATATTTGGTTCGTGGGTGAAATTAAACCTATAGAGTTTCTATCTAAACTACACTAGCTTCACAAGTATGTCCACCCTTAAAGAGAACAAAGTCGTGAACCATGTAAACATAGTGGTAAGAGGCGATTACGGGAGTAACAGTATCTTGGGTGCGGGCAACTGAACAAACACACGTGACTGGGTAAGGGTGCGCAGGTTAATGAGCTGAGAGGCTAGCGGAGCGATATATGTAATAAAAATCGTTATACATGTATACAATACATACAAACACGTGTTTTAATACCTTCCGAGTGTCTATATTCGCAATTGCGTAGGTAGTAATTCTATGGACACCCCAAACTCGCGTGTTGTCAGTACTTAGTCTACGTGTTGTCATAGTCAGTACTCAATGTGAAATGTGGTAAGCCATGTCGCCATTTACAAGCACTATTATTTGATCGGGGAACACTCACTCATCGTTATATTAAGTGCATTTATTTCTCTAACGTATTTTAATTGCATAAATGTACATAGAAATTTCCTCTGGTACATGCTCTTAGGTTTGAACCCTGTACCCTTTGATACAAAGTCAAGCCCCAACGACTGAACTACGCCAAATTACTTATAAATTCTTTTTATTTAATAATAAATAGAAAAATAAATAAAATAGTTGACGGTAGAAGTACATACATATATGTATGTATATGTTCAACCGCCAACAATATATAGTGTGTATGAGTATGTTAATGATGCGTTTACCAAAGGGAGAAATGTGGGCCTGTGATCTCTGTCTACCTCTCTACAGGGAATCAGGCGTGATGTATATGTATCTATATATTTAGTATCACCATAACCGCACCCTAACATTCGATAGGAGTAAACAAGATCAGATGTCATTGGCAGAAAGTGCAAATATCCATGCCCCTGGCACATGGACAATGAAAAGAAACATCACTTTACAAGCACCTAAATAGAATGCTAACTAGCTGCCGTTCTTAACATGTCGTAGGAGGCGACTAAGGGACTAGGGGTTGATAGAATCTATTGGCCGATGGGCTAGCAATCTGTCACAAATGTTCTATATGACATATCGATGCGTTTATGCTAAAAAGTGACCTAGGAGATATTATATTTCCGAGGTTCTGTCCACCCCGAAATGGGTGCTAATAGGTTAGAATACTTAAACCTATTTGGTATTAATTATATCTCTGTTAAATTAAAGTGACTGTGAATATAATTATGTACGTTGTTTTTGAAATTCTATCTATTCTGAAGGGTATTAAAGGACGTGAAAGTATATGTATGTATATCTAACGTAGCATAAGGAGCAGGGGACAATAATAAACAAAAGCTAATATTTACTATAATGTGTACTAACGTGAAAGATATTGAACCATATCGCCGTATATAGGCACTGGCTATTACTTATGTTCCCCGAACAGGTAATAGCTATGGCTTACCAGACAGTTATATTAACGCCATATTGAGAAAGGGTGACGTTTAAAGTACTTATTTGATAACCGCCGAGTGTGTATGAGAAGATGTATGAGTGTCAATCAAGCGAAAGTAGTTTATTAGGATCGGAACCAATGGGAATCCGTGATCTCTGCCTACCTCTCTACAGGGAATCGGGCGTGATGTGTATGTATGTAATAATGAAGTATATATATTATTATAAACTTATTTGTACTTACCTATTTGTACTTGTAAATGGCGACATGGCTTACCACCTGTCACATTGAGTACTGACTATTTAACGTGAGTTAGGTGGCTATTGCATAGCTCCGCAATCGCGGAAATGGACAGACTAAAAGGGTAGATAGTTTTTATTAGTTAACTTTTATAGTTGAAGGGTTGGAATAGGGAAAGATTGGTCGCTACATTAATTTTTATTATATAAGTTATTGAGAAAAAGGGTTCTATGTAATTTCAATACTTTGCTAGTCGTATGTAGGGGCTAGTTCAATTGGTGTAATGATGTCCAAATATTATTATTATTATCTAGAAACTTAATAAAAGTAATATAATATTAATAATAATATTTAGGACACTATTACACCAATCGAACTAGCCCCTTGGTAACTTCATTTAAGACTTGTATTAAGGGTACTTTACAACGTATATTTAACAAATATATACATATTATGTATAGAAAAATACATATATAGCATATATAATCAACCACCAGACTGGAAAGCAGAAGAAAAGCGTAGTTCTTAACTCTGCCTCCACCGGGAATTGAACCCGGGACCTCACGATCAGCGTTCAGGTGTCTAACCGATCGCGCCACGGAGGTCGTCAGACTTTGTTAGACTGGGACGTATGAAGAAAGTAACTAGCTGTTATAACATATTGGTATATACTTCATGACCGTTGTTTTTATGGGGTAGTCAGAGTTTAGAGATCTTTGGTGAATTAAAACTATTTTTTCACTATACAACACTATATAAAAAGAGTATATATTCACGTCCTTCAATTCCTTTCGAGGTGGACAGAACTCCTGGGTTACTTTTTAGCATGACTATTAAGGTTGTGATGTCATATGGAACATTGGTGACAGGTTGCTAGCCCATCACCCAATTAATCCCATTTACCCCAAGTCCTTTAGTCGCCTCCTACGACATGATAAGAACGGCAGCTAGTTAGCATTCTTTTTACGTCCCAGACTAGCACACCATACCTAATCATACAAACAAATGATAATAGCGTGTAGTCACGCCATTTTTACTCTAGAGGGGTGACAGATAATGAAGATCCATAACTGATAGACACCATATGGTGGTGATTAGCTCACGAAACACCTATTACTGGTATGTACTGGATAATTAGGATGAGCCTTTTGGGGTAGACAGAGACTTGAGTCACTATTTCTAGTCAATTTATAAGTCACCTTTGTAAGGAAACTGCCGTAAAGTTTTTACATATATTAATATGTTTATATATACATGTGGTATAAATAACTAACGGGACTTATCGCGTAAGTTTTTATATACTACTAGCGACCCGCTCCGGCTTCGCACGGGTATAAAATATATAGCCTACTCCACTATTTAATGGATGTTATTATACATATAAATCTTCCTCTTGAATCACTCTATCTATTAAAAAAACCGCATCAAAATCCGTTGCGTAGTTTCAAAGACTTAAGCATACAAAGGGACATAGGGACAGAGAAAGCGACTTTGTTTTATACTATGTATTGATGAAGGGACTAGGGATATATGGAATATATTGGGCGATGGGCTAGCAAACTGTGAGCATTGTTCCATATGACATCACCACCGCAATGTTCATGCTAAAGTGACCTAGGAGATATTATTGTATCCAAGGTTCTGTCCACCCCGAAAGGGATTAAAGGACGTGAATGTATATGTATGTATATTATGTTGTCTATGTACTATTGATTTTGGTGAGGGAAAACATCGTGAGGAAATCTGCCTATTAGTTGGAATAGGTAATAGTCAGTGCCTGGACAGGGTACCTTAATAAATTTATTCACGTCCTTTAATCCCTTTTGGGTGGACAGAACCTTGGAGACACAATAATATGTATATTGGGGTTGTGATGTCATATGGAACATTAGTGACAGGTTGCTAGCCTATCGCCCAATAGATTCCATATACCCCTAGTCCCTTAATCGCCTCCTACGACATGATAAGAACGGCAGCTAGTTAGCATTCTTTTTACGTCCCAGACTAGCACGTTAATACTCTAAAATGAGTACTTAACGCGAGTGTTATGTTTAGTCTCTGCCCACCCCGAGTGTCGTAAAAGCAAACTTGTGTTTTTCTCCCTTCGCGTAACATTACTCTATGTGGCCCTAAAGCTTTATTGGGGTAGATAGGACTACTGCGATTTATTTAGAAGTATAAACTATATTAATATACATAATTAATAAATAATGTCTTCAAACGTAAATAAAATGTCAATTTAGTTGTTATTCAAATAGACGCCATATTGAAACTTGATCCTGACAGACGACTTTCGCTTCATTGACATTCATACATGTTCTCATACACACTCGGCGATTATAGGTACACCTAACGTCACCCTTTTTCAATATAGCGTCTATCTGACTGTCATAATGTCTTAATGGGCCGGCCCCTACGTAACGTTTTAAATATAACACAACTAAAATATAACCTACAACTTAGACACTTTTTGAAACATAACAATGTCAATCCTAGACTATATATAGATTACTAACTAACTTTAACATCACGGCTTTAATAGCTTTTAGAATAGACAGAGGTTTAAAGTACAAAAAACAAAAAAGCAGACTATTTGTATGTATACATAACAATTCACATTAGTATTACGACTTAAATACCTTTTAGAATAGACAGCAGTATTACGTATAAGAAACTCACTTTAAAAAGTTCATCTATGTTTTTGATAGCATTGTACCATTGTATTTGCGTAGGGGTAACAACCCCTTGAACACGCTGGGGACTAAATTCTGATACAACTATATGTATGCCATAGAGAATTCTAGAAACATATCAATATATACATTCCTATAATCCCTTTCGGGGTGGACTGAACCTCGGAGATATAATATCTCGTAGGTCACTTTTTAGCATGAATATTGGGGTTGTGATGTCATATGGAACATTGGTGCCAGGTTGCTAGCCCATAGTCTAATACATTATTTTTAAACAGAGTTACACAAATATATGTATTTACATTATTATGTATTTATTTATATAAAAACGCCATATTGAAAACAGCGCGATATTAAAGCTAAATAAATAAATAAATCATTGTTTATAAGAGTACGCTATGTTAGACATAACCTAGATAGCACCCAACGTGATAGGTGGTAAACTGTATCGCCGTATACAGGCATTGGCCTACTATATACTTACCTATTTCGAGGGATAGGCAGGTTTCCTCGCGATGTTCTCCCTCACCGTTAGCGACTGTAAATTATGTACGTAAATGAAAAACACATACATACATATACAATTTGTTCATAAAAATCCTCTATATCATAGTATTACGCGCTCTTTTCCTATAGAGGTAACCATACTACATACATACACATCACTCTGATTCGCCGTCCAGGGGTAAGCAGAGATCACGGATCCCCATTTGTCCCGATCCTGACAGACCACTTTCACCGCCTTACACACTCGGCGGTTATAGGTACTTCTGACATACTGTAACATGGAATGATGATCATAAACGTATCAAATTGGAGACATTCTTCTCAAGGTGTACGTAGTGAAGAACAGAAGAGCATGTATGAGAAGGTTAATGGGTGTGAGTGAAGCAAGAGATTTGTCACCCATTCCAGGTGGCCTAATAGTCTCTGCCTATCCCGTCGGGTCGTAGAGGCGTAAATATATGTATGTAAATGTATCCTATATCATAGTATCACGCCCCATTTCCCTATAAAGGTATACAGTACCTATTAATCCTCGCCTTTAGGTATTCATTACTGAAAGGGTTATTTGTATCCAGTTGCAATCAACTAATTGAAACCGTTGCTAGGCAACCGAATAACAGACGCCGAAGTGAAAATAAAATGGCGGCTTGATTTAAAATAATTTCGAATAGTCTGGGACATAAAAAAGAATGCTTACTAATGTAGTCTGACAACCTCCGGTCGGTTAGACACCCGAACGCTAATCGTGAGGTCCCGGGTTCGATTCCCGGTGGAGGCAGAGTTTAGACCTACGCTTTTCTACTGCTTTCCAGTCTGGTCGTTGATTATATATGCTATATATGTATTTATCTATATATAATATGTATATATTTCTTAAATATACGTTGACTAGTACCCTTAACACAAGTCTTAAATGTACTTACCAAGGAGCTAGTTCAATTGGTGTAATAATGTCCAAATATTATTATTAGTTGCCGTTCTTTCCGGTTGTATTAGGAGGTGACTAAGGGAATAGAGGTATGTATATAGAATATGTTTGGTGTACGTGTCAGCAATTTTCCATATGACATCACAACACCAATTTTCATGCTGAAAAGTGACATAGGAGATATTATCGTGTCTTAGAAGTTCTGTCAAACTCGAAATAGATATATGAGTGCAGTGGAAGGGCGGTTACGTAGGGGCCGGCCTAATAAGTCATATAACAGTCAGATAGACGCTATATTGAAAAAAGGTGACGTTACGAGTGCCTATAACCGCCGAGAGTGTATAAGAAGATGTATGAGTGTCAATGAAGCGAAAGTGGTCTGTCAGGATCGGGCCAAATGGGGATCCGAGATCTCTGCCTACCCCTCTACAGGGAATCAGGCGTGATGTGGTTGCATGTAATACTTCTATAATTATATATATTATAATTAGAAGAATATTGTGAATAGACCTGTTTGTATTGGATTAAACTATAGTCAGCGTTTGTATATTGCGGCAAAATGAAACGTACCACATATCATTTCCTGAGTTTATATTATCATATAAATAACAGCAACTGTGGAAACACGAATCTTTGCCTACCCTGAAAAGAATATAAGGTCGTGAGTACATATTTATAATTTTGATTCTTATTAATAAAATAGCCAAAGTATTTAAACAGTTTTCTCAATTAACAATAGATAGAATCTATTGTCCATATACTATTAACCTCTCAAAGATTAACAGTCGTAAAACTAAGTAAGTTATAAAAAAAAATTACACCAAACATCTATCTACCCATAACACGACCATATGTGACATACATATAAAAATTAATTCTGTACACCCTTCATTTCATTACAAGTGTGAACTCTGCCTAATAGGCCGTGAATAGTCACTGTGCGATAAATAAATAAATATGTCGTCATGCCACCCTAAGCAGCCCTAATGACTTGGTTCAATCAGCGAGCGCATTCCACGCTACTGAACACCCTCCAAAGTTATAAGTCGCAATGGTCGCGCAAATGTCGCGTTTTGAGTACTGATTGTTTTGCTCCAAGCTATAGGTTGGGTTAGGTTTTTGTTAAAATAGACGCTAACTAGCTGCCGTTCTTCCCGGCATGTCGTAGGAGGCGACTAAGGGACTATGTATATATAATGTCTTTGGTGTAGTATTATATTATCTGTGGTATAGTTCTAGTCTGTTAACGAAATTGCCATGACATTGAAGAATTGATGACAGGTTGACAGCCTATCGCCAAATTGATTACATTGAACCTTAGTCCCTTAGTCGCCTCCTACGACATGCCGAGAAGATCGGCAGTTAGTTAGCTTTTTTACGTCCCAGCTAGCAAGGGATAAATAATAATAACTTTATATAGCTGTCTCCATGGTTCTATCCACCCAAAATAAAATTTGAATGGATAATAGCATATTATGTACTCACATACACATCACGCCTGATCCCCTGTAGAGAGGTAGGCAGAGATCACGTATCTGCATCTGTCCCGATCCTACAAACCACTTTCGCTTCATCACTCATACACCTCCTCATACACACTCGGCGGTTATAAGTACTTCTAACGTCACCCTTTTGTACATAATATAAATGATCACATAGTATATATTACAAACAAATATTAAACCTCGATATACTACCCACTCTTAATAATAATCTAATATTCAAATATCCAGACTATACATCCCAATAGTCAGTGGTTTCTTGACGAAGCGACGTCTACTGTATTGCGACAAGCACTCATTGCTCTTTTCACCTCTCTGACTACCCCCCAAGAATTTTAGGGACAATAGCTGTCTATTGTATGACAATTATTCCCGTGCTAGTCTGGGACGTAAAAAGAATGCTAACTAGCTGCCGTTCTTAACATGTCGTAGGAGGCGACTAAGGGACTAGGGGTGAATGGAATCTTTTGGGCGATGGGCTAGCAACCTGTTACTAATATTACAGTTTTATGTATAAATATAATTTATTAAAATTTTATGTAGTGTGAAAGTACTTTATTTAATTTATAGTATTATTTTTATCAAATATGTAATGTTAAATATTGTAAATGGAAAATTTATGTACAGTCCTATTAAAAAATATATTATTATGTCTACAAAAGACCACAACTTTCTTTAATCGTTATTGTTAGATTTCCTATTTCTAACTGATCTTTTCAACAAAAGCTGGTACGCTGAACTACGGTGAGGGAAAACATCGTGAGGAAACCTGTTCCCCGAACAGGTAATAGTTAGTGCTTGTAAATGGCGACATGGCTTACCACCTGTCACATTGAGAACTGACTATGTCAACACGTGGGTTTGAGGTGGCCATAGAATTACTACCTTCGCAATTGCCGAGATAGAAACTTGAACCTCTGACTACCCCGCAAGGGTTAATGGTCGTGAACGCGTTTGTCTTTTCAAAATAACCATATTGTCATTTATACGTTAAATAAATATTTTTTGTTATTTTTGTTCGATTGATTTTTGATCTTTGTTATTTTGACACATTTGTCTATAAAAAGCGCGTATTCACTTAGTGAACGCATAATATAAGCACGAAAACAATAAGTCTCCAAAGTTCTGTCCACCCCATAAACTATAAAGTCGTGAATACTTCATCGTGGGAAAGAGTTCACCATGTCGAATCCCTCACGTGACCTCTTACAAAGCATACGTTCATACAAATTAGTTACGGCCTCAAATTCAATGGGTGTGATCAGGGGTACGAAATAAGGGTTACAATGTAAGTAGGAAGGAAACTATAGTCTATTCGCGTTAAGTAAATAGTGACGTCATTATATATAGAGGTTAAACTGACCAATGAGACGTGAGTAAATGAGAAAACAATTCACATCGACCAATTGCAGACGACAGTTGTCACGTCTCATTGGTCAAATCGTCGGGACATGATGACATCACTATTTTCTTAATGCGAATGTACTATAGCTGTCTTTCGGCTGTAGGAGGTGATAAATAACAGTGAGGCAAAACATCGTGAGGAAACATGCCTATCCCTCAGGATAGGTAATAGTCAGTGCCTATATACGACGGTTCACTACCTATCACGTTGGGTGCTGTCTATCTAGTGATACGCGGGCTTCGAATGACCCATACATAACATGCTTTCGAAATTTCGGAGATGGGCATTCAAGCCTCTGACTACCCCGCCATAATAAAAAAGGGAGTGTGTTTATACAAGTCATGAAGCGAATGTTTATGTATGTTATGTTTTATGAGGTGATAAAGGGACTTGGGTTAGTAATATGAGTGAAAAGTACTTAAAAAAATGTTGTTTCCGAGGTTCTGTCTACCCTGAAAGGGTTTAAAGGACGTGCATATTCATAGAGGGAGATATTGAACGTAGAGTGTGTGCAGGTAATAAGATTAATGGGGCCATGCATAGTGTTATGGGTAGCCAGTTGATTTCTCAATCGGCACGTATGGCTATTCATAGGGCTGTGCTGGTTCCAACATTGACTTATGGTAGTGAAAGTTGGGTATGGCAAAAGAAGCATGAAAGTAGAATCAATGCCGTCGCAATGCGGTGACTGAAAAGCATGTTAGGAGTAACATTGAATGATAGAATTAAAAATGAATGATAGAGTGATAAAGGAAGGTTGCGGTTTGAAAGTTGATGTAGTGACTAAGATTGAAAAGAGCATGCTTCGATGGTTTGGAAATGTTATGCGGATGAATGATAGCAGATTGACAAATGGAATATATATGAGTGAAGTGGAAGGGCGGTTACGTAGGGGCCGGCCTAATAAGACATATAACAGTCAGATAGACGCTATATTGCAAAAAGGTGACGTTAGGAGTACCTATAACCGCCGAGTGTGTGTTTACCTCCTATATGAGTATCAATGAAGCGAAAGTGTTTTGTCTGGATTGGGACAGTTGAAGAACCGTGATCTCTGCCTACCCCTCTACAGGGAATCGGGCGTGATGTGTATGTATGTTACAACTTATTTTGGCATTCCTTCACAGACATTATCGATCGCGAAAATCTTGTCTTGGCACAAAAGCTTAGAATCCTTATCACCGCCGTCAATGTAGTGACATTATCGGCTGTCAATCTGACAGCTATGAGACGGCCATTTTATTGTGTTGGCGCCGAAAAAGGTTGATTTTTTTTCATTGTTTCAAACCTTATCAAGCTACCATTATTGTATAGAATGAAATGATCTTTTTGTATCTTTTAATTTTTAAGGTTTTAAATGTTGATAAATTTAACGGTTTTTGTGTTAGTAATAACGTTTTACGTGGGTTCGAGATGGCCATAGAATTACTACCTTCGCAATAGCGGAGATGGAAACCTGAACCTCTGACTTCCCCGCAAGGGTCGTGAATGAGTTTGTCTTTTTACTAGAAAACAGGATAATCGCGTTTATTTTTATATAACTTTGTTACCTGATGTTTCTGCCATTTTGTAAATTGCAATGACCTTGATCATGTGTCAAATGATTTTTTATTGGGTTTTATTCAAAATCTGTATATACATACACATTCACGTTTGAACAGAAAAAAGCATCTTTTGTTGGTGACAAAACATACTACATACATACATTACATACACACTTAAATTATGTGTATCAACTTTATGTTGGTCTTGTCCTTAAATAAAACCTCTTATTTAATATTTTAATTTTAATTTATCTTTACTTATTAAATATACATATACATTCACGTCTTTTAATCCCTTTCGGGGTGGACAGAATCTCAAAGATATTATAACTCCTAGGTATCTTTTTAGCATGTATATTGGGGTTGCAATATCATAATGGAAAATGAGACAGGCTGCTAGCTAATCGCCCAATAGATTCTGTTTACTCCTAGTCCCTTAGCAGTCTAGGACGCAAAAGAAGACTAACTAGCTGCCGTTCTTCACGGCATATCGTAGGAGGCGACTAAGGGACTAGAGGTCAATGGAATCTATGAGACGAGGGGATAGGAACTTTACCACCCCAATATTGATGCTAAAATGTGACCTTGAACATGAAATGAAATAAAATGAAAAGCTTTTTATTCAACATAAGGATATTAAAATCACTTTTTTTTAATTCTTTATTAAGCCATTCACCACTAAGGTTATGTCGGCTGAAGTATAAACACTGATGCCACGGCGTTTGAACTTCTTGTTATTCCATCGCCATGGTTACACCAACGCCGCCAGCCGCTACCACCGAAGAAAAACGAAATCGAAGCTCCAATTCTTCTCTTCCTTGTTCTTCGGTTCGTTCCAGTTGAGGATCCAAATATAATCCCAAAGCAAACATATTGAGCCAATTTGGCATCACAATTGACTAAATATTCAGCCGGAAATAATTATTTGTATTTTCAACTATCACTGAGCTGCTGACTTTGTTGACACACCATAGACGACTGAAAATCACTTATTTAACGTAAAAAAACATAATTCGTTAAAAATATGTCAATAACATAAAACTTATTCTTAAAAGCAATCAATTTAGATTAATAAAACTAAAACTAATGGCACTTCGTAAAGACAAACTCTGCAGAGAAGAAATGCCAAGAAACTCTTCAGCCAAAAAACTCTGCAGATATTATCGTCTTTGTTTTGTCCACCCCGAAAGGGATTAAAGGTCGTGAATGTATGTATGTATGTATATATTTATGTTGGCTTGTTAAAAAGTATGTAATAAACGTGTTAATATGTTTTCTATAGGCGCCATAAAAAGCTTGTTTTGACCATGCAACCTCCATGCATAAAACCTCTGTTCTCGTTTTGTTTTTATTTTGAGGTTACAGCGTTCAGCCAATAGCGGAAAGGAGGTTGTACGTAACCTCCTTTCTCTTGATAAGGTTGTTTATAAACATATATAAAGGTTAAATTACAGACGAGGTTAGCAGAGATAGTTTTCTTAGGATCTTTAGTTAGTTAAATTAGTTGTTGATGATAGAAATAGTTGCTAGTAAATAAATTCTATTTACCACTACAACGACAAAATAAAATTTATTCTTCTATTTGTACCTTAATTGCTTTTTAATACAAAAGAGGAACAACGGTAAGTACATAATAATAATAACATCGATAATATATGCATTTTTATACAGCGACAAAATTATACACAATATTGAACTATAACTTATTTAATTTTAATTCCTTGTTTAATTGTATATAACTTAATTTGAATTAATTAAATAAATATATGTCAAATGAAAAAAAAACTTATTTAATAAAGCCACAAAAACATACACAGTACAAACAGTTTATCACCAAATTTACAGACAGGGGGTATAGCTTGTGCATGTTATTGTCGCAGCTAAAAGGTTCTAACTCAGCTGGGTATGTTGCGTATGGTGGCAAACGCAACGCTGATATTATGTTAGAACCAAACAAGACGAGCTAATTAATTATAAAGGCTTAGTAAAAATAGATAAATTAATTTCCAAGGTTATTTTATTTTATTTCTATTGTAAGTACATGTTATAATTGCACTAAAAAGGTTCAAATTAATTTGGTTTTACAGAGTTCAGTAGAAAACACAAAGCTGGTATTTTGTCAGACCCTAGAGCAATCTAATTTAGCCCTTATTTCAAGATTACATAGATATACATTCTTCATTTACTCCCTTTTAAGGCAGACAGAACTTTGGAAACATGAATACTTCTTGGTCACTTATTACGATTTTTTTCACAAACAGATTTACCATTCCATCACCATTTACCATATAATTTAGTACCCACTGACCGAACATACATACGCTTCATGACTTGTGTATACACACTCCCTTTTCTATTAAGGCGGGGTAGTCAGAGGCTTGAGGGCACGTTAGGTATAATGGAATCAATCCCAATTAAATTTTGACACGTCACGTCCTGTCATCTACGCTCTGTTATGACAGTTGGTTTTTGTGTGAAAGCTTTTAGTAACCCTCTGCGTTTTAAAAAGCGTGATGGGTAGTTTTTGAGTCATTTCGGTCAGTGGGCCTATAGTATACGGCGATACGGTTCAGTACCTATCACGTTGGGTGCTGTCTATCTAGTGATACGCGGGCTTCGAATGACCCATACCTAACATGACTTCGAAATTTCGGAGATGGGCATTCAAGCCTCTGACTACCCCGCCATAATAAAAAAGGGAGTGTGTATACACAAGTCGTGAAGCGTATGTTATGTTTTTTATATTAATGATTCGATTATTTTACTTATAACACGTCTGTTGCCATTGATAAAATATGTATATATGACAGTCAGATAGACGCTATATTGAAAAAGGTTGACGTTAGGAGTACCTATAGCCGCCGAGTGTGTATGAGAAGATGTATGAGTGTCAATGAAGCGAAAGTGGTCTGTCAGTGTGGATCGGGTTAGATGGGGGACCCGTGATCTCTGCCTACCCCTCTATAATTGGGCGTGAGTGTATGCTTCTTGTGACGTAATTTAGGCAATTAATACTTTATCCACTCCACAGTCATCATAGTACTATATTTATGCACCTATACATGTAACTCAAATTCCTATTCACACTAAACGGAAAACCGGCGCTTATGATTGAAGTGCAGTCAATAGTGTAAAGTGGCCATAAATGGGCAAAGATTGGCCACTTAGTGATTATACACTATTCACTGAATCCATTGAACATACATTCACGTCCTTTAATCCCTTTCGGGGTGGACAGAACATTTGAAACATGAAAATATTTCTTAGGTCATTTTTAGCATGACTGGGGTTGTGATGTCATATGGAACATGGGTGACAGGTTGCTAGCCCATCGCCCAATATCATTTACCCCTAGTCCTTTAGTCGTCTCTTACGAAATGCTAAAAAGAATGGTAGCTACCTGAAACGATCTTGTCAAATCAGTATCATTATTGTATTTATAAAGCCAAAGTGGAAGGTAGAGTTGGACGGGCTAGGCCGCGTAGAACTTATACAAAACAAATTGGAGACATTCTTCTCAAGACGGGTGTACGTAGCATGTAGAACAGAAGAGCATGTAAGAAGGTTAATGGGTGTGAGTGAAGCAAGAGATTTGTCACCCGTTCCAGGTGTCCTAATAGTCTCTGCCTATCCCGTGGCGAACGTAAAGGCGTGAATATATGTATATGTATGTATATAAATATATTACATGTAAATAATGTACATAAATTAAACGGTGAGGGAAAACTTCGTGAGGAAATTTACCTGTTCCCCGATCAGGTAATAATTAGTGCTTGTAAATGGCGACATGGCTTACTACTTGTCACATTGAGTACTGACTTGTCAACACTTGGGTTCGAGGTGTCCATAGAATTACTACCTTCGCAATTGCGGAGATGGACACCTGAACCTCTGAAGGGTTAATGGTCGTGAATGCGTTTATAGTTTATGTTATAAGTTATATGTGTATGTTTTATTGTATAAAATATAATATATTATTACCTTTATACTATCACATAGAAATTTCAACCCGATAGTTTCATTTCACTCCCCTAGACGTCGCTAGCATTCCCTTAAGGGCCTCTTACATTAGCATGAACGGATATTGGCAGGCGCTGTGTTGGCTTTACACTCAACCGGGCTTTTTGTTTGCTAGAATTTACATATTTACATACAGAACACGTTTGTAACTTTGTAATATCCGTAGTAGGATTTACAATTACATGTTAATAGTTTTACTGTAAAATTGGAGAGAGATAGTTTGTCAATGTTCTGTCCAGCACGAAAGCGATTAAAGGATTGAATGTATATGTGCAGATATATGGTATGAGGAGGTATATGGATGTATATTTATTTTCAGGCAACAAACAGTCGTTTACAGAGTTTTTTACTTAAGAATAGCTTACATATATTTTAGACCTATAGTGCCGTAACTATGACATATAACTTTAAATTAATATACATGTGATCCTGTAACAGTGACAAATCATGTGAATATTACATATCAAAAATTAAAAATATACATACAAAGAAATGATTACCATACCATTACATACAAAAATGACCACCATAAACATACACACGCTACCAATTCAAGAGAACAAGCTAAATAAGTTAGCATCAGTATATAAAGCGAAAGTGGTTTCCCAAGTTTAGAAAAATGAGAATCCGTGATCTCTGCCTACCCCTCTGTAAAAGGATTCTGATCTAGACTGATGTAACTAGAAAGTGATTAAGGGAAGTCTTAATGGCTATCAGATATATATGTCGCAGCAAGATTTGATATTTCGGGTTTTTGCAAAAATCACGGATAATTAAACAATGGTGATCATTCTTTAATTTGTTACCTATCAACATATTAGATTATATTTGACGACCTCTGTGGCGCGATCGGTACCAGTGGAGGCAGAGTTAAGAACTACGCTTTTCGTCTGCTTTCCAGTCTGGTCGTTGATTATATATGTTATATATGTATTTATCTATATATAATAAGTATATATTTAAATATACGTTGACTAGTACTCTTAACACAAGTCTTAAATATACTTAGCAAGGGGCTAGTTCAATTGGTGTAATGATGTCTAAATATTATTATTATTATTATACATATTATTACATATCCTACGATATGCCGGGAAGAAAAGCAACTATATGACAAATTAAATCTTGTATATGTTATCTTTCTTATCTTAGTACTGTACAATATTACAGTTTATTCGTGAACCGCGTCTTTGATGCTTCAGCCATGTGTTTTGAAAGTTCTGAATTCAAGTGGTACATATGAATAAAGATAAAAGTATGTTTGTTTGTCAGTAGGCAAGGTATAACTCTTCAGTACTTATTATTAAACTGTACTACTGTACTGCAGAATTATAAGTTATTCTCTTTACGTCCGGAATGTATTTGCATTGAATATGAAGCGAAATATTTTTTTTTATTAAACCTTAGGGTTTATGAAATTACTTATTAAAAGTATTAAAAAAAAATGTCATAAAAAATTCTTCCCTTTTCATAAACTTTATCTTATAAATAAATCTTATTAGAGTAATTTTATTAATTTTTGCCATTCAGCGGGGAAATGCTGTCAGCATCTTGGGCACTCTCCCTGATTTGGAACAATGACGACATGGCTGACCACCTGTCACATTGAGTACTGACTATCTGGTCAACACGTGGGTTCGAGGTAGCCATAGCACTAGCTTTACAATCACAAAGATTGGCATACAAATCTCTGACTATTGAAGAAAGTGACTATATAACTATATGTATATAACCGCGCCGAGTGTATATAAGGAGGTATATGGAAGCATTAGTTTTATTAATTTAATTTGATTTATTTTAATATTTAGTGTATATTAATGACATATTTTTTAATAAAAATGTTTTTTTTTTCTTTCAATAAGTGATTTTATGATCCTTCCTTATATTGAATAAAAAGATTTTCATTCATTCATTCATTTAAAACGAAGTCGTAAACAAGAACTATATGTAAATTCAAACAGAAGCCAATTTAATAATCTCGAGTGTTTTCAGTCACTTGAACCCTGAAACACTTCAAGCTTATATATCAATGTAGGTGGGCAGAACCAAGGCAATGTTCATGGGAATATCACGCTTATTAAGTAAGAGATGGACAGTAGTTTGAAACAATAACACTACATAGTATAAAACAAAGTCGCTTTCTCTGTACCTTTGTATGCTTAAATCTTTGAAACTACGCAACGGATTTTGATGCGGTTTTTTTAATACATAGAGTGATTCAAGAGGAAGGTTTATATGTATATTAACATCCATTAAATAGTAGAGTAGGCTATATATTTTATACCCGTGCGAAGCCGGAGCGGGTCGCTAGTAGTATATATATATATATATACAAACATATACATACACGTCCTTTAATCCTTTTCGGGGTGGTTAAAACTTCAGAGATATAATATCTCCTAGGCCACTTTTTAGCATGAATATTGGGGTTGTGATGTCATATGAAACATTGGTGACAGGTTGCTAGCCTATCGCCCAATAGATTCCATATACCCCTAATATAAAAATAAAATAGTAAATAGTGTGATAAGGGAAGGTTGCGGTTTGAAAGAAGATGTAGTGACTAAGATTGAAAAGAGCATGCTTCGATGGTTTGGACATGTTATGCGGATGAATGATAGCAGATTGACAAAAGGAATATATATGAGTGAAGTGGAAGGGCGGTTACGTAGGGGCCGGCCCAATAAGACATATAACAGTCAGATAGATGCTATATTGAAAAAAGGTGACGTTAGGTGTACCTATAACCGCCGAGAGTGTATGAGAAGATGTATAAGTGTCAATGAAGCGATAGTGGTCTGTTAGTGGGACAAATGGGGATCCGTGATCTCTGCCTACCTCTCTACAGGGAATCAGGCGTGATGTGTATGTATACCCCTAGTCCCTTAGTCGCCTCCTACAACATGTTAAGAACGGCAGCTAGTTAGCATTCTACTGTATTATTACTATAGTACAAGATTACTCTTAAAATATTCCTTCAATCCATTCACCGTAGAGGGGTGGCAGTGATCCGGTATCCACAAAGCAAACATGTTGTCCAATTCATACTCATCGATCAGCCCTAAAGCCCTAATAAATACATCACGCTTATTTCTTAAGGGGGTGGATTGAATTTCGAAGTGGTTAAGTGAGGTATGTGTCTATACCCTTGGGAATACAATTAACGTACATATTTGTACATACATTAATGACTTTTTATTCCTTGCGGTATGGATAGAACAGCGGGCATAATATTATAGAGTAATTCTTAATAGGGAACGAAATAGTGTGATTCGTGAACGTTTTTTTTGTTTCTTTACTAAGCCATTCACCACTAAGGTTATGACGGCTGAAGTACAAACACAGATGCCACGGCGTTTGAACTTTTTGTTATTTCATCGCCATGGTTACACCAACGCCGCCAACCAATACAACCGAAGAAAAACGAAATCGAAGCTCCAATTCTTCTCTTCCTTGTTCTTCGGTTCGCTCCAGTTGAGGATCCAAATATAATCCCAAAGGAAACATATTTAGCCAGTTTGGCATCACAACTGACTAAATATTCAGCCGAAAATAATTATCTGTAATTTCAACTTTCACTGAGCTGCTGACTTTGTTGACGCACCATAGACGACTGATTCGTTGTTGTATGAAAGAATATGTAGTGACGTAAATAGAGGAAGGTATGTTAAGGTTTGGGCACATGGAGCGGATGGATGAAAGGAGGGTTACAAAAGGAATCTATAAAGACAAAGTGGAAGGTAGAGTTGGACGGAGTAGGCCGCGTAGAACTTATACAGATCAAATTGGAGACATTCTTCTCAAGGCGGGTGTACGTAATGAAGAACAGAAGAGCATGTATGAGAAGGTTAATGTGTGTGAATGGATTATAAGAGATTTGTTTCTAGGTGGTGATCGATAGTCACTGCCTATCCCGTTGGGGACGTAAAGGCGTGCATATATGTATGAAGTCTTCTTACTATTAACACATGGACACTTGAATTCTGACTACCCCGTAAGGTTTAACGGTCGTGATATACTAACGGTCAATGTAAGTTAACTGTATTCTTAAGTAACCCATTGTTTTAAGTTAAGTGTAACTTGACAATGGTTACTTAGTTAAGTTAGTAACTCAACGGTCAAGTAACTAACGACTATTGTTTTTAAGTGAGGTAGACATATATATAAATTCAAGTCATTTAATCCCTTTCGGTGTGGACAGAATCTCGAAAATAATATATTTATTATGTTATTAAATATTTTTATAGGGTTTGTGATGGTATTAATACGAAATATTGCTTTATATTAACAGGTTGCTAACAAAATTAGTACAAAAATATATTGAAATAATCATATATGAATATATATAAAAAAGTGTATTAATTACTTATAAAATATTGTTACTAAAAAGGTAGATAGTAGAATAATATTCGAAATACATAATTTTGAGTTCAATTCTATGTTAACTGAATAATAAAAAGATTTGTACATGTTCATTAAAATAGCCTATACTATGTATGAAACTTATTTGTATATGATAAACATAACTACATAAATACATACATTCGCGTCCTTCAATCCCTTTCGGGGTGACCAGAATCTCGGAATCGAACAAATCTCCTTATTCACTGTTTGGCATGAATATTGTAATTGTGATATCATATGAAACAATGCTGACAGGTTGCTAGCCTATCGCTCAATAGATTCAATTTATCCCTGGTCCCTTAGTCGCCTCCTACGATATACCGGGACGAACGGCAGCTAGTTAGCTTTTTTATAATGATAGCAGATTGACAAAAGGAATATATATGAGTGAAGTGGAAGGGCGGTTACGTAGGGGCCGGCCTAATAAGACATATAACAGTCAGATAGACGCAATATTGAAAAAAGGTGACGTTAGGAGTACCTACATATAACCGCCGAATATGTATGAGAAGATGACTGTATGAATGTCAATGAAGCGAAAGTGGTCTGTCAGGATCGGGACAATTGGGGATCCGTGATCTCTGCCTACTTAATTGGCTTGATGTGTAAGTATGTATGTATTAACTTTTTTACCGTCCAGACTATTACAGTACGTAGTTATTGTAATGTTAATTATTTTATTACTCAAAACCCATACATAGAAATAATTCCCCTCAAAATAGCACTTATGTAACCAATCATGATAAATGTCAAATGGCTAATGTTGGCTTTGGATCTCAATCCACCCTCGTTGCTTAATCTTGTGAAAAGTTTTCATAGAATCAATTATCATAATCTTTTACTGTGGGGTACCGCAACATACATACATATAGAATGATTCTACTGTGCTTCACTACATAGTATAAAACAAAGTCGCTTTCTCTGTCCCTATGTCCCTTTGTATGCTTAAATCTTTGAAACTACGCAACGGATTTTGATGCGGTTTTTTTTAATTGATAGAGTGGTTCAAGAGGAAGGTTTATATGTATAATAACATCCATTAAATAGCCAGAAGTGCGAAGCCGGAGCGGGTTACTAGTATAACATAAAATATACAGAAAAGAGGTTAACGGATTGAAGCAGGAAAAAAAATTACAGGATCGTTCCAGGTGGCGATCGATAGTCTCTGCCTATCCCCTAGGGCACACAGAGGTGTGAGTATAAAAACCATAGGTACATTCTCAGGGTATTGAACCCTGTACCCACTGATACGAAATCAAGTACTTCCCGGTGGAAACAGAGTTAAGAACTACACTTTTCTTCTGTTTTCCAGTCTGGTTGTTGATTATATTACTATATATGTATTTATCTATATAATAAGTATATTTCTTAAATATACGTTGACTAGTACCCTTAACGCAAGTCTTAAATGTACTTACCAAGGGGCTAGTTCAATTGGTGTAAGTGTCCTAAATTATTATTAAATACTAGCGACCTGCTCCGGCTTCGCACTTCTGGCTATTTAATGGATGTTATTATACATATAAACCTTCCTCTTGAATCACTCTATCTATTAAAAAAAACCGCATCAAAATCCGTTGCGAAGTTTCAAAGATTTAAGCATACAAAGGGACATAGGGACAGAGAAAGCGACTTTGTTTTATACTATGTAGTGATTTAAAAAATTTCACGTCTTGTTATCACTGTGGAGTGGATAGTACCTCGGCTATATATAGAACAGATAACTCTTACATTCATAGACTAGAAACACCTTCAAGTCTGCAACCACAACGAAGGTAAACAGATATCAAGCAACAGTAGAATTGCGTATAAGTAGCAATGTAACCAAACAATAACACGAGTGAGTGAGCGCATGCAATATTCATGAGTTCGATGCTCGGGAGGGGCATTCTTAACATAAGTTTAGCAGAGGGTAGGCAGAGATCACGGTTCCTCATTTTTACTTACACTGATTAACTAGTTTTCATTAATGTACGTACTACTCGTATTTATATATTATTGGTTAAAGGTTGTAAAAATGTTTTGACGACCTCCGTGGCGCGATCGGTTAGCCGCCGGAACGCTAATCGTGAGGTCCCGGGTTCGATTCCCGAAGGAGGCAGAGTTAACAACTACGCTGTTCTACTGCTTTCCAGTTTGGTCGTTGATTATATATGCTATATATGTATTTATCTATATATAATATGTATATTTCTTAAATATACGTTGACTAGTACCCTTAACACAAGTTTTAAATGAACTTAACAAGGGGCTAGTTCAATTGGTGTAATAATGTCCAAATATTATTATTATTGTGTGTGTGTATGTATCGTATGGTTAGGATACCTACTCCAATATTTTAGCTAATACACTACGTAAAAAGTGTTTTCAGGTTTTTTTCAGGTCACGATCGTTAGCCTCTGCCTATACCATTATGGAAAATAGGCGTGAGCATATGTATGTATACATAGATAAACTCTCATCGTTTATTCTCTTTTGGAGGTGTGCAGAAACTCGGCGATATGATATCGGGGTAATCTCTTTTAACACTACGTACACCCGCCTTGAGAAGAATGTCTCCAATTTGATCTGTATATGATTTTATATTTCAATGTAAATCACTTCCTAAAGTCTGAGTCGTTAATAGAATGCTAACTAGCTGCCTTTTATACCGGCATGTCGTTGTTGGGTCTAGAAGTGTATGATCTAAGAATATATAAGGCGATGAACTAGCATTGTCATAAAAACTACTACTATTGTGAGGGAAAACATCGTGAGGAAACCTACCTGTTCCTCGAACAGGCAATAGTTATTGCTTGTAAATGGCGACATGGCTTGCCACCTGTCACATTGAGTACTGACTGATCAACAGGTGGGTTCGAGGTAGCCATAGAATTACTTTGCAATTGACAGATGGATACCTGAACCTCTGACTAGCCCGCAAGGATTAATGGTCGTGAACGCGTTTGTCTTGTCGTTTTTATGTCATAAATATATTAAAATTCAACACCGAAACACCATATGTAATCTTCCGATAATTATGTCAAAAGTTACCCATAAGTATATATCTCCAAGGTTCAACACACCCTTAAACCACCACATACATACATATATTCACGCCTCTATGTCCCAACGGGATAAGCAGACACTATATCGCCACCTACGTACAACGTACACAAATCTTTCTTGCTTTCTTGTAAACCTGAAACATCAATGTGTATATTTCAAACAGGCACTGGGCAAAAATCCTGAAAGCCGGAGTTTCTTGTTGGTTCTTCTCCGAGCCAGGGCTTCCGAACCAACGGTAGCATTTCAATGCTAAGAGACAACCAGTGTCAGGCAAATGTTTTGACTTTCAATGAATGTACTGTACTTGTACTTATGTTGAATAAAAACATTTGAGTTTGACAAAACTACCCTCACTTAGCATTCCCGCCAGACGCCACGTTTTGGAGGGCTACCGGAAGCGCGTGCCATATTTCCCGCGCTTTTTTAGCCATGATAAATCGCTTCGTGAAAGCTTCCGGTTCCGCCCTAATGGAGGATAAACTGCGGAGTGGGGAATGAATACAAGATGGCACGCCAATATTAATGGGATATTTATATAGGGGTATGATTTTTAGGGATTTTAATAACTTACATACATACATTTACTTCCTTGAATACCTTTCGGGGTGGATAAAACCTTGGAGACATGAAAACAACTCTTTGGTCACTCGTTAGCATGGATGCGGTTGTGATGTAATGGACCATTGCTAGAAGGTTGCTAACCCAACATCCAAACGATTCCATCTACCCCTAGTCCCTTAGTCGCCTCCTACACATCGGGAAGAACGGTAGCTAGTTAGCATTCTCTTTACGTCCCAGACTATCACGGGACAAACGTAATTACTATTCTGTGTAATTATTACTCTGTGGCTTGAATTTTCTTTGTGATCGGAATATTGTAAGAAAAGACTGAGTGACGTGGGATTCAATATTGTGTGTAAATGGATAAAGACGTAACCACAGTTGAACATATTATGTAACTTTTACTTCCGCATCGAAAACTCTTGTGTCTAATTAATTAATCACTACATAGTATAAAACAAAGTCGCTATCTCTGTCCCTATGTCCCTTTGTATGCTTAAATCTTTGAAACTACGCAACGGATTTTGATGCGGTTTTTTTAATAGATAGAGTGATTCAAGAGGAAGGTTAATATGTATAATAACATCCATTAAATAGTCGAGTAGGCTATATATTTTAAACCCGTGCGAAGCCGGAGCGGGTCGCTAGTAATTAATAAATTCAACAGTTGCTTTTTAATAACTTTAAATTGCTGTTCCGAACCAGGCTTATCTTGCTGCGTACCATACGTTTGAGGACTATCGCACTGAAGTTAGCTATGACAAAGACAAACGCGTTCACGACCATTAACCCTTGCGGGGTAGTCAGAATTTCGGGTGTACATCTCCGCAATTACTTAACAAAAATGGTATTTTCTTTGTGTTACCAACAACCATTTGAATTATTCGAATGTTTATCATCTATCTACCTCTTACAGATTATAATACCACACTCAAAATTACTTGAACACAACAAAAACCCAAAATATTTTCACATAACACTCCAAAATTCTATAGTACAGACAGAAATTAACCATTTAGCCTTTCCAAACCATTTACGCTTCAACCACCATCACAATAAGGCTCAATATTCATTACCGCGCACATATAAGGCGACAATAGTATCAATTTGGCTTGCACGCGCGCGGCACGTGGTTTCCGCGCAATGCACGCGGGCGGCACGCGGTTCTGTTGTTAAAAGACGCCCGCCGCCATTACTAATGTTTTGTGTTGATTAGATTAATGTGGCTTTTCCATTTTTGCCCAAGTTAGGTTTTGGGTTGGGTTTGCTTGTTTGCTTTAATTTAAATAAGAATAATATAAAATTCACCTTAAACTATACATTACATACATACTTTTATACCTCTACGTCCCTAAGGGGATAGGCAGAGACTATTAGGCGACATGGAATGGGTGACAAATCTCTTGCTTCACTCACACCCATTAACCTTCTTACATGCTCTTCTGTTCTTCACTACGTATACCCGCCTTGAGAATAACTTGACTTACTTACTTACTTACGTTACTAGAATGAGTATAAGATGTTATAATAAAACTTAATGAGTACCTATAACCACTGAGTGTGTATGAGAAGATGTATGAGTGTCAATGGAGCGAAAGTGGTCTGTCAGTGGGACAAATGGGGATCCATGATCTCTGCCTACACCTCTACAGGGAATCAGGCGTAATGTGTATGTATGTATTAAAATTATTACTTTTAACTACAAACAAACATACAAACAATCTTTTCTTTTAATTTACATCAGGGGTGTGTCTACCCCAATAATTATAATGGTCGACATCCAAATACTAATTTTGATCACTCATCGCTTACGTGTGGGGACTTTATTCTGTGGATTAGAAATGCGATGGACTATCGCTTAATTGCTAAAAAACGTTACGTTTATATCTGTCTACCCCTTTGATATATGGGCGTGATGTATACTGACAAATATTCTTCTATTAATTAGTATATTATATCTCCAAGGTTCTGTCCACCCCGAAAGGGATTAAAGGTCGTAATTGTATGTACTTAATAAGTGATACGTATGAAAGGCATTAATTTGTATTATTGGTTATTATATACCCTTAACCCCTAGTTACCTTTAACAGCAAGAAATTGATAGACAAATAAAAAAGTCAAACGCGTCCACGACCATTAACTCTTGCGGGGTAGTCAGAGGTTCAGGTTTCCATCTCCATTGTATAAAGTCTTTGATATGTTATATATGGTTATTAACAAAAGAGAAAACGTACCTTTGCATCACACTCATATCTCTGTATACTCTATATATATATATATATATATGTATAATACAGTCGTTATACTTTTCTATTTCATTAATAAAAACAAACACACTTCAATAAAAAGCTATATAAATTATTCCACATCTCTATTCACCCCTTATTACGTAAAAGCGTAATCATAACAACATATTTTTAATATCCGCGATTACACTATTTCCTGGGAAAGGACAACAGACAGGATGTGACACCGTCGTGAATCACAACGCATCAAAAAATCAGGCACGTGTCAATACAAAATACATTAGTTTTTGTAATCAAAAAGCCATATTTTCACGTTATTATTAGGGGTGGATTGACAAGGGATTTTAGGCTTTAATACAGTGGAATAAGGTGTATGAGATGGTCAGTTAATAGGTATGAAATGTGTGATTATTTGATAATCAGTAAAGTTTCCTTTCATATTGTGGTTGGGTGTTTAGGGTTCTTTTATTAAAAATGTTAAATTAAAATAATATTATTTTATAAATTTAGATTCATTAAACGAATATAGTTATATTTTATGCATTGATCAATGCAAGTTATGAATGTAGTTATGTTATGTATCTGTGAATTGAATGCAACTAGTGGTTTTTTACTCGTTATAAGATATAAAACAGCCGATAGTATTTTTAAGCGTGCAAAGAGTAAAACAATATAAATAGATAAATAAATACATAGTAGATAAGATATAAATAAAATGGTCTAAATAGAATAATGAGTGATTATACATACGTATATATATTCACGCTTTTGCGTCCCTAAGAGGATAGCCAGAGACTATCGATCGCCACCTGGAATGATCCTGACAAATCTATCTTGCTTCACTCATACTTTGAGTTATAATAAAAATGTGATACAATTTATTTTTCTTTATTTGTCTGGTTGATGATTCTTTAATCATATTATGCTCCTGTAAATATACGATCATCATTGTTTGGTATTTTGAAATAAATTTAAAATTTGTATTTATATTTCCATATTTCTTTCATTTTAATAAAAAAAATCCTTAGTTACTATTTTATCAATATGTAACATAATATTACTATTTTATCAATATGTATATTATACATCCAAACCTAATAAATTATTATAGGTACCAAATACCTACAGAACCATTCCCTTTTCACTTTTAAGCCACCTGGCACAATATGCATCCATTATTATTATTAGTGGCAGCCGACGCAATCAAAGGCTATTTTAACACCCTGTGCATTGTACCAGATTAAAAATAGAACTCGATTCTACTATAGTACTACTATAAAAAACAACAACAAAGACAAACAAACGCGATCATTAACCCATGTGGATTAATCAAAGGTTTAGGTGTCCATCTCCGCAATTGCGAAGGTAGTAATTCTATGGACACCTCGAACCCACGTGTTGATTAGTAAGTACTCAATGTGACAGGTGGTCAGCCATGTCGCCATTTACAAGGACTGATTATTACCTGTTCGGGGAACAGGTAGGTTTCCTCACGATGTTTTCCCTTTTCGTAGTGTTCGGTGTATTTGGCAAATGTATCTTTATAATTGCATTTGCAAAATACACAAATTTATCACTACATAGTATAAACAAAGTCGCTTTCTCTGTCCCTATGTCCCTTTGTATGCTTAAATCTTTGAAACTACACAACGGATTTTGATGCGGTTTTTATTAATAGATAGAGTGATTCAAGAGGAAGGTTTATATGTATAATAACATCCATAAAATAGCCAGAAGTGCGGGTCGCTAGTATTATATAATTAAAATATTGCATAATAAAAATATCATCCCTCGATTCCCATTAGGGGTAAACAGCAGAATCGAGCACCAATTAGTAGCTCCACCTGGTTAGTGCAACTCATCGCGTCAATTCACTATGCACACGACTTTTCACCAGGGGGGTGGATTGTGGGAAGGTGTACGAAATGTTAAGTCATTACTCACGACTTTTGTTCCTAGGTAGGGAACAGAGGTTTGGATGACCAACGTATGTATTGTGAATGTAATCTAAAAAATTAATGAAGCAAGGAATGGATGGTAAGCCATGACTATTGACTATACAGGAGTGGTAGACTATTCACGTTGTAAATGCCTTATTTAACAAGTAAGCAAAAGCTCAAAAAATAGAGTGAAAATATTTTGGGACTGAACATAAATTTCAAGAATACATACACATAAATTCACGTCCTTTAATAAAATTAAATATGGTATATTTTTCAAACTCAGTGAAATTATGTATGTTACATATATATTTGGACTTTTAAATTTAGTATTAAGGTCTGGTATAAACATTATTTAAAATCACTTAATTTTTTAAAGCCAGACTTATATCTATTCATTTTATACTTACTACTACTAAACTCAAAATTATACTTATACATATTTATTTATACTCTATATAATAGTAACTATTTAAATGTATATAGTGATGCTTTTAATAAAGTATGGTATAACTGAGAAAAAAAATGTACTACCTAATATAAAAATACAAAAAGTAAAAAAAACTTTTTATAATAAACTCAAAATCAAATTCTTTTTTATCTGAGAATAAAAATGTTCTACCTAATATAAAATTAACAAACAAAAAGTAAAAAAACACTGTTTTTACAACAAAATAATCTTTTTTATATGTAAAATTTGTTTGATTTCGAGTCCCTACTCATTAACCCTAACGCGTGAAGTGAACATTTTGCGTGCAATTGGCCGTGACGTCATCACAATGGCGACTGGGGTGCGTCGCATATGGTCAAATATGGTACTATGGCTATGGTTCGATATTAAGGGGATTAGGTAATTTCTTAAGTGTTTGGTAGTTCATATTTACATACACATCACGCCTGATTCCCTGTAGGGGGGGGGGGGGGCAGAGATCACGGATCCCCATTTGTCCCGATCTTGACAACACATTCGGCGTTTATAGGTACTCCTAACGTCATCCTATTTCAATACATTACAATTTAATTATAGCATGTGTCTTAGTGGGTCGACTTCACTCACATATATTTCTTTTGTCATTTTTGTCATTCACGTCTTTTAATCTCTTTTTTGAGGCACAGGGGTATATACTATAATTTCATCATTCACAGGTTGCTAGCCTATCGCCCAATAGATTCTATTTACCTTTATTGCCTTTGTCGCCTCCTACGACATATCGGGAAGAACGGCAGCTAATTAGCGTTCTTTTTACGTTCCAGGCTAGCACTAAAATTTCGCAGAATGGTAAATAAATACAATACACATATAACTTCACCATGACTGTTACCTTATAAAAAAGTATTAATATCAAACACCCGTTTTCTCACCTTTCCTATGAGGTTCTGTCCACCCCGAAAGGGATTGAAATACGTGAGATAATCTCTGTATAAAAACACAGACTCCATATCATCCTTTATTCAATAACATGTTAATTCTCCTGTCAAGTACCAAATGCCACCCTACTGTCAAAATTATTTTTTATTTACTCTTGATTGATGTATGAATGCGCGCGATCTGCCATCAATTCAATGCATAATTAAAAAGCGTTATTCAATATTCTAATATAATAAATATGCTATTTATATTGTTAGGGTTTAGGGGTTAATATTGTATAGGACAATGCTAATAGAATTTAAATGTAACTTTATTTTTACATAATTTTATCTTCACGACCGTTATTTGCAAACAAAGTAGACAAGGTTCGACTGTCTATCTTGAAACTTGACGATATATGGCATATGACTACATGTAACTTATTTTTGCTTGTTCTGTGGATTCCAGATTACCTACTGCCATCCCTCTACAGTAACCGGATTAAAGGAATATTTTAAGAGTATTTACATACATATACATTCACGTCATTCAATCCCTTTCGAGGTGGACAGAACCTTGAAAACACAATATCATCTCGGTAACTTTTATAAAATTATCAAGGTTGTGAAGAATGATATAAAATACTGGTGACAGATTACTAGTCCATCGTCCAATAGATTCCATTGACATCTAGTTGCCAGAATGGTATACCTTAGTTAAATAAACATTCACACACCAGTCGTCTATGGTGCGTCAACAAAGTCAGCAGCTCAGTGAAAGTTGAAAATACAAATAATTTTATTCGGCTGAATATTTAGTCAATTGTGATGCCAAACTAGCTAATAGCTTTGGGATTATATTTGGAACAAGGAAGAGAAGAATCGGAGCTTCGATTTCGTTTTTCTTCGGTTGTAGCGGCTGGCGTCGTTGGCGTAACCATGGCGATGGAATAACAAGAAGTGCAAACGCCGTGGCATCAGTGTTTGTACTTCAGCCGAAATAACCTTAGTGGTGAATGGCTTAATAATTAAAAAAAAACATTCACAAACCTCCACATATACATTCGCTTACAAAACATCACCCTTCATAATGGTGTTAACAAAAAACGAGACAGACCCTACCAGACATCGAACCCTGAACTTCCATGTTTTACACCATTAATATCAATAAAATGCTTAAAAAGTGCTGAGTTTGCAAAAATAGTATACGATGTGATATGCTGACTCAGCATAATGTGAAAGGGTGTTATTTAATATCAATTTTCATATGAACTAGTTTAACAGTCTGGGACGTAAGAATGCTAACTAGCTGCCGTTCTTACTATGCCGTAGGAGGCGACTAAGGGACTAGGGGTAAATGGAATCTATTGGGCAAAGGCTAAAAGTAATAAAAATAAACATAAACCTTCTTCAAGATACCCAATATATGTATATTGACATAATAATATGAAATATCAAAAACTGCCTTTTTTATATATAAATATATTTGATATCTATCTATTTATTTCAATAAGTAACAAAAATATATTTGCAAAATACACCAAATACTACGGTGAGGAAAAACGTCGTTAGGAAACCTATTAGGTAATATATAAATTAGTGCTTGTAAATGGCGACATAGCTTACCACCTGTCACATTGAGTATTGACTATCTGGTCAACGCGTGGGTTCGAGATGGGCATAGAATTACTTCTTTCGCAATTGCGGAGATGGACACCTGAACCTCTAACTACTCCGTAAGGATTAATGATCGTGAATATCTTTGTCATTCAATCGGTAACAGTCAACACACCATACTTCTACGTA
This sequence comes from Leucoptera coffeella, assembly GCA_030578115.1. Classification (NCBI taxonomy): domain Eukaryota; kingdom Metazoa; phylum Arthropoda; class Insecta; order Lepidoptera; family Lyonetiidae; genus Leucoptera; species Leucoptera coffeella. The sequence goes on along the minus strand of JAMBLF010000045.1, from coordinate 458,507 downwards.
ACTTAAAAGAGAAAACGGTCGTGAAGTAGGAACATGTTTTATTATGTATTTAGACCTTCCATATAAGACCTATAGATAAGCACTAACTATTACCTGTTCGGGGAACAGGTAGGTTTCCTTACGATGTTTTCCTTAACTGTATTTCGTAAATGTGTTTTTATTACGAAAATGTACATAGAAATTCATTAAACTTCATTTCCATTGGTACATGCTCTAGCGGGATTTGAACCCTGTACCCACTGATACAGAGTCATGTCCCAATAACTAAGCCACACCGAATTAGCCCTATAATCCTATAATAACGGCGGTTACGTAGGGGCCGGCCTAATAAGACATATACTCGTAACAGTCAGATAGACGCTACATTGAAAAAAGGTGACGTTAGGAGTACCTATAACCGCCGAGAGTGTATGAGAAGATGTATGAATGTCAATGAAGCGAAAGTGGTCTGTCAGGATCGGGACAAATGGGGATCCGTGATCTCTGCCTATCCCTCTACAGGGAATCAGGCGTGATGTGTATGTATGTAATCCTATAATGGTCCACTATTCATTCACAATTCTATCCACCTTACAGGGTATTTCAGATTCAATATGTGCTATACATTCAATACAGCCACTCCCAATAGCAATGAAAGTCGTGAAGAGTTCTCAAACCAAATTCAAAGAAATGTTTTATTCAGAACCTATCTAGAACTTTTGTACTTTTAAAAAGCTTTCAAAAGAAAAGATAAACATACTTTCTAAGTGTATTGGTGACAGGTTGCTAGCCCATCGCCCAATAGATTCCATATACCCCTAGTCCCTTAGTCGCCTCCTACGACATGTTAAGAACGGCAGCTAATAAATAATATTTAGGACACTATTACATCCATTAAACTAGCCCCTTGGTAAGTTTATTTAAGACTTGTGTTAAGGGTACTAGTCAACGTATATTTAAGAAATATATACTTATTATAGATAGATAAATACATATGTAGTATATATAATCAACAACCAGACTGGAAAGCAGAAGAAAAACATAATTCTCAACTCTGCCTCCGCCGGGAATCGAACCCGGGACCTCAAGATAAGCGTTCAAGTGGTTATGTCCCAGACTAGCACGGGATACCGAACGAGTTTTGCTAAAATAAGACAAACGCGTTCACGACCATTAACCCTTGCGGGGTAGTCAGAGGTTCAGGTGTCCATATCCGCAATTGCAAAGGTAGTAATTCTATGGCCACCTCGAACCCACGTGTTGACCAGATCAGTACTCAATGTGACAGGTGGTAAGCCATGTCATTTACAAACACTAACTATTACCTGGTAATAGTTAGCTTTCAGGTGCTAAAATAATACATACATATACATCACGCCTGATTCCCTGTAGGGTAGGCAGAGATCACGGATCCCCATTTGTCCCGAAATAATAAAGAAAATTTTATGGCTCCGAGATACAGTCCACCCCGAAAGGGATTAAAGGACCTAAATGTATATGTATGTTTTAACAAGATGTTTAAATAACACACAATTTTAAGCATCATCATAAACCTAACCGGGTATCGAACCCGAAAAGCCGAGGCATTAATTCGTCAAATTCCTCGCTTATCAACGTCGTGCTTTGGATATCTGTCTACCTCCTAATTGGGGTCTGAACATAAATGTCCCTGTCTGGCTGAGATAAGGGAAATTTATAAATGCGATACGAACCGTATTAAAAAAGGAAAAAGGTGACGTTAGGAGTACCTATAACCGCCGAGAGTGTATGAGAGGATGTATGAATGTCAATGAAGCGAAAGTGGTCTGTCAGGATCGGGACAAATGGGGATCCGTGATCTCTGCCTACCCCTCTACAGGGAATCAGGCGTGATGTGTATGTATGTATTAAAAAAGGACAGATTTACAGTCGCTAACGGTGAGGGAAAACATCGTGAGGAAACCTGCCTATCCCTCAAGTAAAAGTCAGTGCCTATATACGCCGATACGGTTCACTACCTATCACGTTGGGCGCTGTCTATCTAGTGATACGCGGGCTTCGAATGACCCATACCTAACATGCCTTCGAAATTTCGGAGATGGGCATTCAAGCCTCTGACTACCCCGTCGTAATAAAAAAGGGAGTGTGTATACACAAGTCGTGAAGCGTATGTATGTGTGTTTATTAAAAAAGGAAGTATAACTGCCGAGTGTGTATGAGGAGGTGTATGTCAATGAAGCGAAAGTGGATTGGAAAAATAGGCTTTATGTATATGTACGTATAGTCAGCGCTAAAAGTGCAGTCCCAGTAACTTTTTATAAGGTTTAAGTTTATAAGAACAAAAGACAATATTTCACATTTTAAAACTGGCGTCACTATGCATTGTCTTTGCCACTATACGCTCGCGTGCTTCGAAATGAAAAATATTGTATTTTGTTCTTATAAAGGATAATCTTATCAAAAGTTACTGGAACTGTACTTTTAGCGCTCACTTACACATCACACCTGATTCCCTGTAGAGGGGTAGGCGAAGATCACGTATCCCCATTTGTCCCAATCCTTAAAGACCAATTTCGCATTATTGACAGTCGTACTCCTCCTCATACACACTCGGCGGTTATAGGTACTTCTAACGTCACCCTTTTTCAACGTCTGTATAATAATTTTTACTATGGTTTAACGAACTGTAAAAAGAATGCTAACTAGCTGCCGTTCTTACTGGCATGTCATACAAGAGATTTAATTGTGTATTTTTATATGACACACTATCACACATACACTATAACGACCATTATCTCTTACGGGGTAGTCAGAGGTTCGGGTATGTATCTCCTAAATTGTAGAGGTAGTAATTCTTTGGCCACCTCGAACCCATGTGTTGACCAGATAGTCACTAAACAATGTGACAGGTGGTAAGTCATGTCACCCTTTACAAGCACTAACTGTTACTAGTTTGGGGAACATAGATTGAACACCGTAGTATTAGACGCATTTCGTAAATGTATTTTATTACGAAAATGGACATGAAATTCATTAAACTTCATTTCCATTGGTGCATGCTCAAGCGGGATTTGAAGCCTGTACCCACTGATACATAATCAAGCCCCAAACAACTGAGCTACGTCGAATTATTGATATTAAATTATAATTATAATATTATATTATTAATTTATTTATTTTAATTACATTCTATAGTCATTTCAAGTCATAAACATTTTATAAATTGATATTTATACAGTATATATAATCAACAACCAGACTGGAAAGAAGAAAAGCGCAGTTCTTAACTCTGCCTTCACCGGGAATCGAACCCGATTAGCGTTCTATTGCTGAACCAACCGCGCCACGGAGGTCGTCAAACAGCTACTTACAATCTTGGAATCCCACCTAACAGCTTAACATAATCCCAGTAGTGTCGCCTTAGTGATTCTTTGACAAAACACGAAGTGACATAATCTTCTTACATTGCTCTTTTTTGACGTCGAAAAGATACTACTGTCATTCTTTTGTGCAAGATCGGCACATAGTTTGGTGTTTTTGTATCCCCCTAATCCTGTAAGAATCATTATTTAACGCTTCAATGAAAGTGTTGAATAGTTTGAGAATAATAGGTGTTTTTGTTGATAAAAGTTCTTTGGTGTAATTTGTAAGAGATTTGGGAATTTTGGTGTAGGGTGTTGAATAGGTGATTTTGAGTATAGTAAGTAATACTTTGTATAATTATAAGGTAGAGGGTATCATACATTAAGTTTCAGGTGCTAGACGACAATAATAAGCTGTCTTTCTACAATACCTTAGTGTAGATTAAGAGATATTACATATACGTTTTTACGATTACTTGTAACTACTAAATAAAATATTTTTTATAACATCAATTGTAGTAGAGTATTTAAATAAAATAATACCTATATTATAAACTAGCGACCCGCTCCGGCTTCGCACGGGTATAAAATATATAGCCTACCCCACTATTTAATGGATGTTATTATACATATAAACTATCCTCTTGAATCACTCTATCTATTAAAAAAGCCGCATCAAAATCCGTTGCGTAGTTTCAAAGATTTAAGCATACAAAGGGACATAGAGACAGAGAAAGGGACTTTGTTTTATACTATGTAGTGAAGATATGTACTAACTATATAATAAAATTTTTGTTAGTACTTTAAGTTTATAATTTTAATTTTATTATATTATTAATTTATTTACTATATGTCGTTAGAAATAACTGGCGGTTATAGGGTATTATTACTATTATTTAAGTATTTTGATAGTACAAGGAATCATCAATAACATTTTGTTAACTTTTAATTTGTATGAATCTGGTTAACGAATTTTCCAATATTAATAAATAACTAAAGTCATATGTTTTTTACACGATATAATCCTATTCATCCATGCATATATGTACACGTCCTTTAAACCCTTTCGGTGTGGACAGAACCTTGGTGATATAATATCTCCTAGGTCACTTTTTAGCACAACTATTGAGGTCGTGATCTCACATGCACATTGGTGACAGGTTGCTAGTACATCGCCGAATTGATTCCATTTACCCCTAGTCCCTTAGTCCTATTCATACCTTTAAAAACATCATACATATAGTTCTCAAATACATAAATGTTATTTCCTTTTAACAACGCTAAACACAACTTTTTCTTCTTTTTTAAGGTACACACAGACCTCAAACATTTTAGTAGACCACGCATTCATAACTGACGTTTAAACGTCAAAATATCATACGTCAACATGACATTTGTCACTTCATTCAACCCTAAAACTAGTGTCCATTAAGATAATATATGTATGTTTGCTTGTCCGTATTTTGATTAGATAACATGTATTATTATGAAGTGTTTACATTGCCCATGCTAGGTTGGGACGTCAAAAGAATGCTAACTAGCTGCCGTTCTTCCCGACATGTAAAAGGCACTTATTTTGAACTAGTTAATTTATGGTTATTGAACCCTTTTGTTATTGAACCAGATTAACATCCAACCTGACAGATAGTGTACCAAACCGCTGCTTAAAGGTGACTATTGCCTATTACGATTAATAGGCATTTTCAGTTTCCTTGAATACGGTAAATATCAGGAGGAGTGCCTATAATGATAAAAATATCTATTAATCCTTATGTAAACATGATATATTATATCATGTTTACATAAGGATTACTTATTACTTATTAAGTAATTCATACCGAATTACTTATTAAGAATGAATTACTTATTAATGAATTACTTATTAAGTAATTCATACCCACAAAATAATGTCTCCAAATTTCTGTCCACCCCAAAATTGATAGGCCGGGAGTATATGTAAATATATTAAATAGGGCATGTCATTCCATCAGTATATCGCTAGTTACTTAATGGATGGACTGATAACCCCATCAATATAATAAAAGAGCTTTTAGTATCAAGTACTTGATATAGATAAACAAAAGTTTATTGGAAACTGTGCAATCTGGGATTACAAATGAATGTTATTATATGCCATAACAAGTAACTATATTACGTAGAAGCCTGCCCAATAAGACATATGACAGTCAGATAGACGCTATATTGAAAAAGGGTGACGTTAGGAGTACCTAAAACCGCCGAGTGTGTATGAGAAGTTGTATGAGTGTCAATGAAGCGTTTGGCAGGATCGGGACTTATAACATACATACATACACATCACGCATGATTCTCTGTAGAGTGGTAGATCGGGATACTTGATCTCTGTCCCGATCCTGACAAACCAATAGCTTCATTCACACTCATACATCTCATACACACTTGGTGGTTAGATGTGTAGTAGTAATAGATTCATACTTAAAAATTTATTATACATACATCTTTCTATCTATCTAATTCCTACATAGCAATTTAAATATATTTTTTTTAATTCTTTATTAAGCCATTCACCACTAAGGTTATGTCGGCTGAAGTACAAACACTGATGCCACGGCGTTTGAGCTTCTTGTTATTCCATCGCCATGGTTACACCAACGCCGCCAGCCGCTACAAGCGAAGAAAAACGAAATCTAAGCTCCAATTCTTCTCTTCCTTGTTCTTTGGTTCGTTCCAATTGAGGATCCAAATCTTATCCCAAAGCGAACATATTTAGCCAGTTTGGCATCACAATTGACTAAATATTCAGCCGAAAATAATTATTTGTATTTTCAACTTTCACTGAGCTGCTGACTTTGTTGACGCACCATAGACGACAGCAATTTAGATTGTGTTTTGAAATAATTTTAAATACAACCAAAACCGTACTTTTTTACTAGTTTAGTGCACTATTGACGTTTCCACTTAGGATTGGCTTTTAGTTTGTCGCACCCAATGAAGACGCAGCGCCTTATTAACAACTAGGCGCCTGTGCTTTGGGGGTAGGCAGAAGTGTGACTGTGTAATAAGTATTAAAAGTAATACAGATCAAATTGGAGACATTTCTCTCAAGGCGGGTGTAGCATGTAGAACAGAAGAGCATGTAAGAAGGTTAATGGGTGTGAGTGAAGTAAGAAAGATTTGTCACCCGTTCCAGGTAGCGATCGACAGTCTCTGCTTATCCCGTTGAGGATGTCTACATCTCTAGATTTATATATAATAATAATATTTGGACATTATTACACCAATTACACTAGCTCCTTGCTAAGTACATTTAAGACTTCTGTTAAGGGTACAAACTTCATTTGTTATGAAAATAACACATAAATATGTACTAACAAACGTAAATGTCCCAATATTCATGCTAAACAATGACCTAGGAGATATTATATCCAAGGTTCTGTCCACCCCGAAAGGGATTAAAGGACGTGAATGTATGTATATATGTATGGAGTAAGTCTTCTGTTCCTTCCAACATGACATACTAATCATTCTTTTCATCTGTTACAATATGGTATACGTACTAAATGTATTAGGGCGAAGGGTTGACAAACACTCTTAAGTAATGGATAGGCTCAATAGTCACGGACGTCCTTGACAGTGAATTGAACTGAAGGTTATATGTATATAACCTTATGTTATAGTGGCTGTAGCCAAGTGGGTAAGACCTCGGACTTCGTATGAGAAAGGTCCTGGGTTCGAATCCCGACTCTGGCATGTACCAATGAATGAAATTTAAATGTGTTTTTCATTTACGTACATAATTTACAGTCGCTAACGGTGAGGGAAAACATCGTGAGGAAACCTGCCTATCCCTTAGTTAACTCAGTGCCTATATACGGCGATACGGTTCACTACCTATCACGTTGGGTGCTGTCTATCTAGTGATACGCGGGTTTCGAATGACCCATACCTAACATGCCTTCGAAATTTCGGAGATGGGCATTCAAGCCTCTGACTACCCCGCCATAATAAAAAGGGAGTGTATACACAAGTCGTGAAGCGTATGTTATGTTTTATGTTATATGTATGGAACCTTTCGAGGTGGACAGAACCTTGGAGATATAATATCACTTATTACGAAAAGAATTTATAGCAACTATCTGGTCAACACGTGGGTTCGAGGTGGCAATAGACAAAGACAAACGCATCCACGACGTAACCCTTGCGGGGTAGTCAGAGGTTCAGGTTTCCATCTCCGCAATTGCGAAGATAGTAATTCTATAGACACCTTGAACACACGTGTTGACTAGATAGTCAGTACTCAATGTGACAGGTGGTAAGCCATGTCGCCAATTACAAGCACTATCTATTACCTGTTCGGGGAACAGGCAGGCTTCCTCACGATGTTTTTCCTGACCGTATAATTCACTGCATTTCGTAAATGTGTTTTTATTACGAAATTCATTAAACTTCATTTCTATTGGTACATGTTCAAGCGATATTTGAACCCTGTACCCACTGATACAGAGCCAAACCCCAAACAACAGAGCTATGTCACATTTTACAATTCCATAAATATAAACCAACATAAATAAAACAATTTTCACCAAAACGGAATTACCACAATCAATAAGAAGTTGTATTGACTCGACTTCCGGCCGGCCACTTCCGGTTTCCGGTTACCCTCGCTTCCGGTGCGGGAATGGATCGCCATTGCTAATAGCCAGCTGTCATTAGCTTTATTGTTAATCGATATTGTGATTTGGGAAGAGATAATTATCTCTGGTACGTAACATCACTACGTAGTATAAAACAAAGTCGCTTTCTCTGTCCCTATGTCCCTTTGCAACTACGCAACGGATTTTGATGCGGTTTTTTTAATAGATAGAGTGATTCAAGAGGAAGGTTTATATGTATAATAACATCCATTAGATAGTGGAGTAGGCTATATATTTTATACCCGTGCGATGCCGGAGCGGGTCGCTAGTTCTATATACATATATATTCACGTCCTTTAATCCCTTTCGGGGTGGACAGAACCTCGGATATTTAGTATCTCCTAGGTCACTTATTAGCATGAATATTGGGGCATTCACGTTTGTTAGAACATATTAATATTATTAGATTGATAACAAATAAAATGCTTGAATTTGTGTTTGAAATAAAACGTTTATGTATGTGAATGTTTTAGAAGTCTCTTGAAATACTTTGCTTAGCATGAATGGGGTTGCGATGTAATAATGAAACATTGGTGACAGGTTGCTAGCCTATCGCCCAATAGATTCACTTTATTCCTAGCCGTCTATGTCATGTCGGGAAGAACGGCAGCTAGTTAGCATTCTTTTTACGTCCCAGAATAGTTCGGGGCAATGTAAACACTTCAAAATAATATGTTTTATCTAATCAAAATAGATACATACACAGACATTAACACCCTAAAACCCTCTCGGGGAAGACAAAACCTATGTATAAAATCTTCTTATTCATTTTTAAAATTTTTGTTCTTTTAATCATTATAATAAAACCGATTTTTACCCTATTTCTTGTACTTTTCAACTTAACCTATTCCAAATTCCTCACACCTCGACACACACATTCGCTATCTATAAATACCCTTTGAGCCATAAATAAGCCCTTTAGCCCACACGTGTTTTGGCGCCATCTCTCGCATTAAAAACTAAACTCTTATCTTCGCTTTTTTTGTGACATTCCTACCCTTATGTTAGTAGAAAAAAAAGGCGTCTCGGAAGTAAAAAGAATGCTAACTAGCTGCCGTTCTTCCCGGCATGTCGTGGCGACTAAGGGACTAGTGGTGAATGGAATCTATTGGGTGATGGGCTAGCAACCTGTCACCAATGTTCCACGTGACTTCTTAACCCCAAAATTCATGCTAAAAAGTGACCTAGGATATATCATATCTCCGAGGTTCTGTCCACCCCGAAAGGGATTAAAGGACGTGAATGTATAAGTATGTAAACGTAATGTGTATCGTAAAAAGAATGCTAACTAGCTGCCATTCTTTCCGGCTTAAGGTGATTAAGGGACTAGGGATCAATTGAACCTACTTGAAAAAGCTACAGTAATTTCATCATACATTTATTTAAGCTAACATTCTGACTGTCCGCAAAAGAATAGGACTTGAGTATTACATATATGTTTGTTTATTATTATGCAACTACGAATCAATAGAATAAATCGGACAATGGGCTAGCAACCTGTCACCAATACACATATCCAAATCATTTAATTATATTACCTTAATAATATTACCAAAAGTGACCTAGGAGATATATCTTCAAACTTCTGTCCACCCCTTAATTCGACGTAGCTCTTGAGGCTTGATTCTGTTATCGAGGGAACAGGGTTCAAATCCCGCTTGAGCATGTAACAATGGAAATGAAGTTTAATGAATTTCTATGTACATTTTCGTAATAAAAACACATTTACGAAATGCGTCCAATACTACAGTGAGGGAAACATCATGAGGAAACCTACCTGTTCCCCGAACAGGTAATAGTCAGTGCTTGTAAATGGCGACATGGCTTACCACCTGTCACAATGAGTACTGACTAATCAACACGTGGGTTCGAGGTGGCCATAGAATTACTACCTTCGCAATTGCGGAGATGGACACCTGAACCTCTGACTACTCCGCAAGGGTTAATGGTCGTGAACGCGTACGTATTCTATCCATCCCAACGGGGTTAAAAGACGTGAATATAAGTCGTGAATGCAATCTACTTAAGTGGTGTATTTCGCAAAAAATAACATCTGCCATGGCCCTATTTACCCCAATGGGATGAATGGTGACATGTGCAAAGAAATTGATAGTCTTTCGTCCATTAGATATTTTAAGGGCTTGTTAAGTTTTGTATCACGACTGTCTATCCTTTTGGGGTAGTTTAAAGCTTGAGTTACTATAGTAATATTATAGTTTTAAGAGATTCGCGATTTATACTCATGATTAATAAATAACGGGACTTATCGCGTATGTTTTTAAATAATAAAGTTGCCTTTATTCTAGTATTATTTAGTCTGTCCGTGACCATGGCTGCTGCAACGTAGCCGAAACGTCGGGTTAATAAAGGTAAGTTTATTATTTAAAAACATACGCGATAAGTCCCGTTAGTTATTAATCATATAGTAATATTGATTGAATAAATATCATGTATGAGAAGGTTCATAGGTGTGAGTGAAGCAAGAGAGATTTGTCACCCGTTCCAGGTGGCCTGATAGTTTTTGCCTATCCCGTTAGGGACGTAGAGGCGTGAATATACATGCATACATACATATATGACCTGATTCCCTGTAGAGGTTTTAAATTTTCAATATGTCGTCTATCTGACTGTCATATGTCTTATTGCCCTTAAATAATAACCTTTAGAGTAATTCTAGTAATTAGTATAGTATTCTTGTATCCATATATGCATTGACGTCCTTTAATCCCTTTCGGGGTGGACAGAACCTCGGAGATATGATATCTCGTAGGTCACTTTTTAGTTTGAATATTAGGGTTGCGATGTCATACTGGAACATTGGTGACAGGTTGCTAACCCATTGCCGAATTAATTCCATATACCCCAAGTCACTTAGTCGCTACGACATGCCGGGAAGAACGGCAGCTAGTTAGCATTCTTTTTACGTCCCAGACTAGCACAGGACATCTGTATTATTATCTGTAGTAATACTAATTAAAGGTGAAAAGTTAAAACATGTTTTCACAGTACTATCAACTCCAAAGATATACATAACCAAAGTATTATATTCATAGAATATATAAGTTAAGTTACCCGAGAATCAAACCCGGAACCTTTCATCATCATAAGTGATTAATGATCCTTTTCTTGTTCTAATTAATGATTCCTTCCGTAAGAGAATGAACTTCGCTTTTCTCTTGTCGAAATTCAATTAAGAAGTCTTGAAAGAAATGTACTTGAGCCAAGGTTAAGAGCATTATCACTACATAGTATAAAACAAAGTCGCTTTCTCTGTCCCTATGTCCCTTTGTATTCTTAAATCTTTGAAAGTACGCAACGGATTTTGATGCGGTTTTATAGATAGAGTGATTCTAGAGGAAGGTTTATATGTATAATAACATCCATTAAATAGTGGAGAAGGCTATTATATATTTTATACCCGTGCAAAGCCGGAGCGGGTCACTAGTTGTAATATAAAAGACAAACGCGTCCACTACCCCTAACCCTTGCGGGGTAGTCAGAGGTTCAGGTGTCCATCCCCGCAATTGTGAAGGTAGTAATTCTATAGTTAGTACTCAAAGTGACAGGTGGTTGAACCCTGTACCTACTGATACAGAGTCAAGACCCAAACAACTGAGCTACGTCGAATTCTTATAATATCGAATGTTAAATATTATACATAATATTATCATACTTAACTAACGGGATAGGCAAAGACTATTAGGCCACCTGGAACGGGTGACAAATCTCTTGCTTCACTCACACCCATTGACCTTCTCATACATGCTCTTCTGTTCTTCATACTACACCCGCCTTGAGAAGAATGTCTCCAATTTGATCTGTATAAGTTCTACGCGGCCTACCCTGTCCAACTCTACCTTCCACTTTGGCTATATAGAGCAGAGGGGTCCTTGTAGAGGGGTAGGCAGAGATCACGGATCCCCATTTATCCCGATCCTGACAAACCACATAAGTACCTATATATGTGTATATGCGAAGTATGTAAATAAATAATCAACAAAAGTGTTACGCCAAGATCGGGAAAACACCCTGATCTTTCACCCCTCTATAGGAAAACGGTCGTGATGTATGTACCTACATATATATGTTGTCTATCTAATAGTCCATAGCTATTTGAGGAAGCAACCACTTAGAGAAGGAATCTGTTGCTATTTTAAACAGGCGCCGCGCACGTGGTCTTAAGAAGTTTTAAGTGGATATGTAGGGACAAGTATTTCATGGACTGATTAACTATTAACGGATTCTAAGGACATTATATACATAATAATAATATTAGGACACTATTACACCAATTGAACTAGCCCCTTGGTAAGTTCATTTAAGACTTCTGTTAAGGGTACTAGTCAACGTGTATTTAAGAAATATATATACATATTATATATAGCATATATAATCAACAACCAGACTGGAAAGCAGAAGAAAAGTGTTATTAACTCTGCCTCCACCGGGAATCGAATCCGGGACCTCACGATTAGTGTTCAGGCGTTTAACCAATCGCGCCACGGAGATCGTCTATGTAAGTCTATTAATAGTTTTTTTTTGTTTGTACCTTAAGTCTAATCAAAATTAAACCAAACCATGAAACATCGATAGCTCAAAGTTCATCTTCTTATAATAAGCAAAAAGCATCGTAAACTCGACCTAAGCATACCCACTCACGTGCTAATTCCCAGAGGGTAAACAGCCACTTGAGACTAGCAAATGTGCAGAAGTGGTTTTATGTTTTGCAATTCTGCCCATCCTTTAGAAAAAGTTAACGGACATAAAAGGGCATTTCAAGGTATATCTTTAACATGTCACCATAATTCCCTTAAGGATTTGGCAAATATACAGGTACTTAAATTACCCTCATTAATGTTCCATATGACATCACAATCCTAATATTCATGCTAAAAAATTACCTAGGAGATATTATACCCCCTAAGTTCTGTCCACTTCGAAATTGATTTAAGGACTTGCATATATGTATGTATATTATCCTACCAATTGAGCGATGGGCTAGCAACTTGTTACCTATGTTCCATATGACATCGCAACCCTAATAATCGTGATAAAAAGTGATCTAGGAGATATCATATCTCCTAGGTCACATTAAAAATAACGAAATTAGTCACATTTACCTAATCCACTAATTTCACACTATTACTGATCTGATATTGATACATACATACATACGCTTCACGACTTGTGTATACACACTCCCTTTTTTATTATGGCGGGGTAGTCAGAGGCTTGAATGCCCATCTCCGAAATTTCGAAGGCATGTTAAGTATGGGTCATTCGAAGCCCGCGTATCACTAGATAGACAGCACCCAACGTGATAAGTAGTGAACCGTATCGCCGTATATAGGTACTGACTATTACCTATACTGAGGGATAGGCAGGTTTCCTCACGATGTTTTCCCTCACCGTTAATATTGAACTGATATTTTGCTAAAAGCATCAGTAAACTCATGCCCTTGTAAGTACATATGTATGTATACTAGCCCATCACCCCACGAACTTTTTGCCAACTGACACTTCCTTCCCCTGTGATAAGAGCGGGTAGTTTTTAATCTTTTCAAGGGTGGCGCCACTTAGACAGGGCCCTTTTGCCCTTAAGAGCTTTGGGAACATCTGTGGTACCCCACGATGGATAATACGTATGGGGTAGGCAGGACTTTGAAAACCATTCTCTGTACTAGCATAACACCGCTTTAATTATGTTGAAAAAGGGTGACGTTGGGGTATCTATAGCCGCCGAGTGTGTATGGTGTATGGGTGTCAGAGAAGCGATAATGGTATGTCAGTATTGGAACAGATGGGGATACGTGATGTCTGTCTACCTCTCTACAGGGAATAGGGCGTGATGTGTATGTATGTATGTTTATTTACTTACCGATAACATTAACAACAGTAAGTATGAATATAGATAGGTAATTATAATCAATGGTGTATCTAAAATATTGATAGGTGCCTATGCAATTTATGATTTTAGGATATTCAGACATTCAGAATCATCGATATAAATTCACGTCCTTTAATCTTTTTCGGGGTGGACAGAACCTTGGATAAAAATATACAATTGGTTACTTATTAGCAAGAATATAAATAAGTACCATCATAATATTGACATCTAATTAAAATATATTTCACGGTGATTATCACTTACCGCGTGAGTAGTAAGAAAGAGGTTTTTTTTTGTTTTTTCTTTGTATCTATCTCCGAAATTGCGGAGTAAATAATAATTGATTAATTAACGACGATAATGAACACTTCTATTCACCAAACACATAGTCCGTATGTTCCTAATAGTCAATTATCTACCTTAACGAAAGAAATTTATATACATATGCAAATCTATGTGTATTTAGGCAAAGTTTTGGGTATATAGGTAAATTAGAAAAGCAGGATTTAAGAGCAGTGTTTAGTCCGTTTCAGCTTAGATTTCATCTAGTTTTAAGAGCGAAATCAATAGCAAATATATTAAGAATGATAATTTCTGATTTTAGAATAAATTAGAATTTCAAAATGTTAACCGATATAAAAAATCGTGCAATAAAAACTAAAAATACTCAACATTATGTACGAATTTTAGCGGACACGATAAAGCGGACAAATGACTCCGAAATGCCTCGATCGGACCGCATTCCGATAATAAACTCATTAATTTCGGAAAATCCACGCACAGCCATAACTTCAAAGTGAAAAACGGGGCCCGCAACATAAAAACGCGTGATTAATATTTAAAACAAGTCACCGAATGGGCCCGACATTAGCCCGGCGCGATTAAGCGGAGAAAAAACCGATCAGAAATCATAAATCATGCTCATTATGTGTATGCTCCAACCGGATTATTTTTTATCAATAAAAAAAGAAACTTATGAAAAAAATTACCCATTACGACGGGGCAGCGCCCGGTTACGCCGCGACGGCATTGGGCGGGCGTAATCTGATCGATCCGGCCAATCAGAGACGAGTATCCCAAAGGCGTTAATACGTTGGCCAATGGGAAAATAGGATGCGCTACGCAGGCGTATGACACCGTTTGTTTGGGGCGCTTGTAGTTAGTGCGGCAGTGTAATTCTAACCGTTGCCGCGTACAGACGCCTATAAGCGGCAATTGCGGCGACAAACACGTCAAGTGCCTGTATTTTTATTAAGTGTTTGTGCTCGAACAAAGTTTCCTTAGCCTAGTTGTTAAATCTAGTTTTAGTCTTGTGATTAAGGGCTGTTAGGTTCGGAAGTGACTATTGGACTATAGTGATGGTGATGGCCAGCAATGGGGGTGGTGGGCTGGTGCAGTCCCCACCAGAGATGATGCCGCATCACGCCAATCATACCATTATGGATACTTCGTCCCATGTCGAGATTATGCCCAGTAAGTGTATATATAGTTTTTTTATCAGAAAGTGTCACCGTACCCTTGAGGAGGCCTATGTCTAGCAGTCGACTGCTATAGGCTGATTGATGTATTGTTTTATTTTAAGTTTGTAAAATACTATTACTTGTAGCATTATTTAGAGTGTGATTTTTTTTCGTTTACAAAACACTAGAAACTCTAAAAGATGATAAATAGATATTTTTTCATATACATACATGGTTAGGATATTATAATTTAAATATTGATGGAATAGAAGTATGATTAAGGCTTATTATAGCAATCCGTTTATTAAAATAATTTCCATTGGTTATCTATTAGTAAACAAAAGAAATATTCAGTGCCTATTTAAAAGTATGTAAATCAGGTATACCATATAGTAAGTATACCTATAAATAGTGTTATAAGTACTTTAACAATAACCTTCTTTTTAATACCCATCCTAAATGCAATTAAATTTCACGAGGGAAGTTAGTAAGTGCAATAAACAATTTTATGGATCGTTAAATTTAATAACTATTAACTTTTATTTGGCGTAACGGCTTACCCTCTGTCTCATTGATTACTGGCTATCTGGTCAACACGTTAGTTCGAAGTGGTCAAAAATCGCGGAGATGTTCAAACGAACTTCTGGCTACCCCACAAGGGTTAATAGTTGAAAATATTTGTCTTTGTTTATAATATTACATTAACCCTTCAACTCCCGTAAAGAAATACCTTAATATTCATCTCATCTGTAAGTAAACTAAAGTTGATAATCAAAGTATTGAATTACTATTAAAAGAAAGTAGAATATGTATGGAATCATAGGTATTCAATTGGATTAATTAAGTAATCTTGTTAAATGTTCTAAATACATATTATAAAAGCACAAAAAAAATCCAATAGGTAGTTATAAACGAATAATTATAAATTTAATTGCAGGTAGAGTAATATTACATTTTAAATTTAAATGTTCTTTTAAATTATGAAATATTATTTAAACATATAAAAATATACTTATTTCTTTTCTACATAATGTGTTGTTATTTATAACAAGTAAAGTTAATTTTATCATAATACTGTTTTTATTTTAATCATCGATTATATTTGAACAGTGACATAGCAAATTTAAGTCATTACTTAATTTTGATAAAAAGTTCTTCCGATAAACCTAAGATAACTTCTATGGCCAATATAATTATCTTGCATCTTTATCAATACTTAGTATACGGTATTTAATTATACAAATATGACAAATACGCGTTCGCAAGCATTAACCCTTGCGGGGTAGTCAGGGGCTCAGATGATAATCTCTGCAATAAAATTGCGAAGGTAGTAATTCTATGGCCACCTCGAACCCACGTGTACCAATGTATGTATTTAAATAACAAAACATACACTTCACTTCCATTGCCCAACTTCGCGATGGCGGAGCCCTACTCGTTTATAAGCCATATCCCACATTTTACCACATAATCAGCTCCCAATGTTCATTCACAGTTGTATTCCATATCTCCATACAGAAAATCTGTCTATTACCTTACAAAGAAGCGACACGTTTCCCGTGTCCACGCGTGGAATATCGTCTACATAAAGACACTTCATAACCACTAACCCTTCCGGAAAAATCACAGGTTCACATACCAGCTCCGCAATTGCGAAAGACGTAATTATATATCCATTCCCTCACGTGTAAACCAGATAGTCAGTACTCAATTTACCAATTTACAATTTACTGATTGTAAGCCATGTCACTATTTACAAATACTGACTTTTATCTGTCACGAGTAGTATTTGACAGTCATGATTCCTTTTAAATATTCAAGCACTAACTATTACTTACTACAAGAAATAGTTAGATTTTCCTTCCCTATCTACCCTTACCATTACTATCGTCGACTCAAAGAGGCATCATACATTTTCCCTCACCGTGTACCCTCTCAATCGCATTAGTACCACGCAGGCCCCTTCCATTACGCCGATTGAGTAGCGGCGACACTAAAACAGCGACTACTTAGCTCCATTGCTCGAAAAGAACGGTAGCTATAGGGTGCAGGTTAGCGATTGATTTACTATTGTTGGGGAGTCACCCCTTGGACTATTATTTCTACTAATGCAAACTGTACTAGTGATTAGAGGGATCACTTACGAGATTTATTAGACCTAACTCCTTTTAAGATTTGATTTCGTAGTAGGGTTAGATTTGATTATCTCGCTGAGTCGGTAACTTTGTTTGGCATTTGTAATTTATTAGAACTGTACAGATACGGAAATCTTTTCACTTTGTTTGCACATCTTTTTTGGAAGGGTTTGAGAATAAGTCTTGGTAATTTTTGATAGCATGATTCATTTTCAATCATAATATAGATAAAATAATGATGTTATTGTGTAGTGTAGTGAATTTTAGGTATTCTAGTATATAAATAAATATGTCCACTTGTCGCTCTAATCAACATTAAAAGCTTGTGCACTAATTAATGGTTATAATAATGCAATCACAGTAGTTTTCGTTCTGTATGTTGGAAATTTTCAGTCTTGTAATTTTTATTTTTTGTTAAATATCTAAAGAATAGGATTAAGGCGCCATCGTATCAATACCAGAACTCAGTCCAATACCAGATCCCACACATAAAATAAAAAATGGCCTGGGATTTGTGCTTTAACTTACCATCTAGCTAACTTAAATACTTATTATTATGGACAAATATGTTATCTTCTATGTTATAATTACATTAGAAGAGTTTCAAAGAGAAAAAAAAACATATAATTCACGCCCTTAAATCCCTTTCAGAGCGGACAGAACCTTAGAGACATACCGTCTCCTCAGTGACTTTAGCATGACTATCTCTTGTGCTTATCTCGCAGACATTCATGCTTCCATCCGCATGCAATCTCAGCTACTAGTACTTCTAATCTAATCTTAGATTCATGCACTGTTGATATCGATTAGGATAAAGTAGTCTTGTACTAGTCTGTAACATAAGTAAGATAGAAACCTTGTTGAAGGCGACTAAGGGATCAGAGGTGAATGAGATCAATTGGGCAAAATGCTGGCGATATTCAAAATGTCATAATAAAACCATTACAAACACAATCGAGTGCATTATTTCATCACAAACAAATTACCTATATCATCTAACTTGATCTATAATTACTTGATTTAATTACTGAATTTATTTTAATGAATTCAAGAAGAGGCTTATAATAGCTATAAGAATTATACTATATTTACATTCCATAAATTTACAAACATAATTTTATTTCATAAATGATGTTATATCCACTCGGATAGGCAATTAAAAGACATTACTTTATATTCGAAGACTTGAATGAACGTTTATACACAGGATAATAACCGTTCTTTAAGTAACCTCACGCCTGTTGACGCCATAATGGTTGAAAGAGCCACAAATTCCATTTGAAGCGGTCCTTTATGCGCAGGCAGGTATTTGCCTGTCGTTTAGCGTGTCAGTGTCAGGCGACGGGTTACGAGTTGCAACTGCATCCTTGGCTTGTTAAATTAGCACTTCCTACTGCTATGGTATAGCTACTGTGCTCTATAGCTACTGTGTATACTGATACTACTATAGTTACTGTTGAGGAGAGTGAAGTTGGAGTGGTATACAAGTATATATTATGCCGATCTACTTCCCAATGTCAAAGACTAGTTGCCATTTTTAAAGATTCTGACAAATCTCTCCTGCCTAAATCATGTCTATTAAGCTTCTCATGCTTGCTCTTCTGTTCTTCATTCCACATACATCGGCCTTTAAAAGAATGTCTCAAATTAGAGAAGGTATATCCTTTCAGCGGAATAGAGTGATCATTAATGCATCTTCGTTGATATTTGGTCTCATAAAATCCGCTTTTGTCAATAAAGTTATGTAGCAGTAACTATTAGGAAGCTCCGAACTTTATTAGATACTTCTTTTTACTTATACAAATGAAAACCTCGATAGCAGATACTTTTATTATTAGATACAAGAATAATATAATTAAAATTGTAATCAGTGGGCTATCGATCATACTCAGGTTTTTCAAAAGTCTTAAAACAGGAAAAACTGATATATACCTACGTTATAATAAGTATCTATGTAACTACTATATGTAGGTACCTAAAATATGCCATGACGGCATGACTATTACTCAATGTCATGATATTAATTCCGTCGAATGGAGGTCAGTGATGTTATTAGCATGAAAAAGATATTTCGGCACTGTTTTTACACTCAACTTATTTCTGAATGTCATTATGAATATCTTAGTTTTTCAAAAATTATGTCGGTAATACAGGTTTTTGTAATATGTATTCAAAGTGTGATTCAATTAACGAACAAAATATTAAAATATGACTATGTAATTTATTTAAAACATTTTATTTGATTTTTAGTATAAAAATACAATGTAACTATATTCATCTTTAGATATTTTATCGTATCTATGTACATTACAGACTATTATTATAATTTAATAATAATAGTCTGTATTACGGAGTATTAGTCTGTATTATTGGTATTTACCGTGATTTAAATAAGACAAAAAACTCACAGACACTTGATACCTACTCAAACCTTAAACATAATACCTAATACCTTTAAAACCACCGGTAGTCAATCTAAGCCCTAAGATATTCGTTAACACCACATCGTACAAAAAAGGTTAAGCTACTTAGTTTTTTCATCTGTCAAAAAACGTCAGAGACATGTCAAATTCCGTCCGCATCCGCGCGCCGCTTTATGGGGGCGCAAATTAGACGGTGGCAGTTTAAGGGTTAACTTTTTATTAGGATATTGGTGGGTGGATTGGGATGTGATTTGGGTGGCTAAATATGGACGAGATTTTAAGAAGGTTGTTATATGGGTTAAAGTTGAGAATAGTTGAAAAAAGCGACATTAAAATAATTTTTTTATGTTTGGACAGAATATTTAAATACATTTTGTTTATTTGAACGGAGATAAACTTGATGATTACTTAATAATTTAGTAAATTCAGAGACACAATTCTATTATCACAAAGTAATGTATAAACGGCTTTTCTTGGGTATGTGAATCTTTTAGAGTTTCATCCCATATATGTACGTACACTAAAAATAACAAATAATATTATTATGGGAAAAGTAACAAAATCTGTCCTATTGTCGTCCGCTAAAATTTTGCCAATTTGCCTTCAATCACCTCCATTGACGTATTAAACTTGATATTGCTTACGTACGTCAATCGATGCTAAATATTTACTTAGTACATGTAGGTATAAAGAACGGTATTCCATTCTTACCTTGACCCCTAATTATGTTCAATAGTAAATCAATTGCAATTTCTTTTGCGCCATTGAAATGAAATAATGCTCTTTAAGACGTAAGGATAATAAAACTAAGTAATTCTGTTAAGAATGTTAATTGTAACTTGGTGTCATATTACTATCATAAAATTCGGTTAACTCTATTTATGGATACTTTTCTTTCATTAGTTTTATAATGGCCTGATAGATATTTGTTATAAGTCTTTGTATTGTAAATCACTACATTTTAAGTACGATAAAATGCCAACATTTTATTTTAATGCTCTGACGGAAATCTCCGTTGATTAATCTGTTTATATTTACATATTATACGAGTATTTAAACTAAAAAAATTTAATACAATGCATGTAAGGTCATCAAATAATTTTTATTCAATATAAGTACAGTACTAACATTCATTGAACGGCGAAATATATTGAGTGACACTGGTTGTCTTACAACTATGACTCTACCGTTGGTTCGGAAGCCCTAGCTTGGAGAAGAACCAACAAGAAACTCCAGCCTCAGGGATTTTTTGCCGAGTGCCAAATTACAAAATAAAATTAAGTAACTTAGGTAAATTTAGAGACATTATTCTAAAAAAAGATGTACGTAGCTTAAACAGCAGAAGGTTAATAGGTGTGAGTGAAGCAAGAGAGATTTGTCACCCGTTCAAGGTGGCTTATAGTCTCTGCCTATTTCGTTAGGGAAGTAGTTCATATGTATGTAACCTATAATCTCTAAAGCACTCTTATCTATCCCAATTTAATGGACATGTGTTACCTGTTTCCCCTGCAGGGTAGTCGAGCACTACTGATAACAACAAGAACATATGTTACAGAGATACGCCAATTGGCTTATCGATAACGTAACACTTGTACTACATTTCCGTAGGTATATTAGTATGCTTGTAAAGCTTGGTAGAAAAGAAACCTTAGTATTAAAATGTATTTATAGGTATACGAGTATTTCCATTGGTACATGCTCAAGTGGGATTTGAACCCTGTACCCACTGATACAGAGTCAAGCCCCAAACAACCGAGCTACGTCGTATTTCTGACTTAATTACGTCGAATTAATTTACTAAGCTACATCGAATTACTGAATTAATTTGGCACTAGGCAAAAAATCCCTGAGACTGGAGTTTCTTGTTGGTTCTTCTCCGAGCTAGGGCTTCCGAACCAACGGTAGAGTCATAGTTGTAAGACAACCAGTGCCACTCATTACGTACTCGTTAATATATCTCCAAGTTAAACATAATATATACCTAAATATAAATCTTAAAAAGTTCCTAAAACATGCCAAATTTTGAGCTACGTCTCCAATTTTTATATAACCTACCAATATTCACAATCATAACTAATAATTTAATATACTTATGTTTCAATCTACTCTCACTTAATCTACCGCCTTATACGTTTCCTTACCTACCCATTACTAACAAAACTGGTAGAATAACTTCACGCGGAAGTGATCGTAGATGGTAGAGATAAGACCGGCGGCAGATTCAAAGCGCGGCTTATTTATCGCTTCGATGCTCGGTGAGGGCAATCGTGACCTTTAGCTAGATGCTCTTATTAAGGGGTTTTCTGTGTATGTGTGGTTTTGGATTTGTATAGGATTTTCGTATGTGGTATATGTTTTTATATGTAGTTAAGTTCTTATACTTTCGTGATAGGATCATAGGTTTAATAGTTCTTTAGTTAGGTTACCTATTAGGATGTACTGACAATAATAATAGTTATAAATGTGATATATTAGTGACTTGGAATTTTTTTTGTACTAATAAGTTGTATTACAAATTCTTTACTATAACAAGTTCATTAGTAACTGAATACTTTAAATTTACACCTATATTTTAATTCCTTTTAAGTTTTGCCTAAAAATAAACCTTACACTACAATATTTGATTTCTATACAAACAATGGTGATTTATACATACATATATATTCTCGCCTCTACCTCCCTAAGGATAGGCAGAGACTATAGATCACCACCTGGAACGATCCTGACAAATCTCTCTTGCTTCATTTACATGCTCTTCACACTACACTGGCATTAAGAATAATGGTTTTAAATAAATAAACATTTATTTACGGTTACAAAATATGCCTTGTGCATGTTATTGCCGTAGCAAAAGGTTTCTAAGTCAGTTACGTGTGTTTTTAAACGCAACGCTGGTCTTATGTCTGAACCACTAGAGGGCAACGTAATAGTAATTTTGTAGTAATTACTTTTAAAATATATTAATAAAAAATCTACATAAGTGTTCACTTGACTTGTGAATGTTAAGTTAATAAGATAGCTCTAATCAATAGTACTTACTTTTAACTTAGAATAACTTAACAAAAACTATGTTCTAATTTGAATAATTATCTCAAATAAGTTATAAACTATTTTCTACTACTTGCACTTAAGTTAGCATATAATAAAATTACTTAGACACGCAGATTGACTTAGTTTTTCTGACTTAACTTAACATAAAGATAAGTTACATTCAACTATAAAAATGTACTACAAATTGTTAATTACATTTACTTAATGTAAGTAACTAATTAAATTAGAATAATGTTAATAGAAAAATTATAAACTATATTATTATAAGTAAAACTTTTTCTGACCCTCATATTTACATATGTGGTGCACAGAACCACGGATATAAGAAAACAGATATTTAATCACTTTTTAGGATAAATATTGCAGTTGTGCTATCATATAAAACATTAGTGACAGATTGCTAGCCCATCACCCAATAGATTCCATTTACCTCTAGTCCCTTAGTCGCCTCCTACGACTTGCCGAGAAGAAAGGTAGCTTGTTAGCATTGTTTTGTTACTATAGACAATTCTTTTAGTGTTAACTGATCAAACCTGAGTTTATAGTGTTCTTTAGTGTTCATCCAGAAATAGTGCTTTCTGAGATCTAGGTAATGTAACTTTATATACTGGATTGAGGGCCTACGTTATTTATACATCACAGTTTTCTTTTCAATTTTAGAATATTTGCTATAGGTTTTAATAATACTCTATGTACAGGATAAGTTCATCGTTTACCGTATGAGAAGGTGTATAAGTGTCAATGAAGCAAAAGAGGTTTGACAGGATCGGGACCGATGGAGATCCGTGATCTCTGCCTACCACTCTACAGGAAAAAGAGTATGATGTGTATATAATTCTGTGAGTTTCATTTCATATCGCAATTATGTTAAAACTGGCCCCATATTTGTAGATAGAGAGAACGTGACTCTACTTGGAAAGTAACCATTTTATAATTTAGGCTTCGAAATGAGGCGGTCACTATATCGTGAGTGACCACTCAAAAGACAGGTTCTATATGTCTCGGCTATTGAATATAAATGAATGTTGATAATTAGGTAACAGGTAATACGTAAATAGTAATTGCACGAGTGTATTAAATGCCAAGGTCATTAAGTTATTAGATGTGTTAAATTTTCAGTAGGTAGGCTTGTAAGAAATAGTCTTTCGAAATAAGTAGAGATTGCTATAGAAAAATTGGAGTACTACCTAAACAAACCATTATAAAAAATTATTACATTATAAACACACAAGATTTTAGTTTAAGATTTCAAATCGTGCTCGTTTACACTCTTACAATCTAACGATACATTGAAAAACTCAATATAAATGTCTCTAATCACTAACTTAATCTTAATATAAATACAGAATATAAAAAAATTGCCTATATTCTTCTTCATTATAATACGATATCACAAATTATGACGTTTTAGCATTATGTTTTAACGTAGGTAGTCCAGTTTATTCCAATAGTCCGTTAAGTATTACTCATCTTAGAAACATTCCAAAGGGACAAGTCTCGCATCATTAACACAATAAACACTGTCCCTACCCCACGCCGATGTGACAAGTCGTAATATGCCAATGTTATGCCATAAAATTTACGATTTTACGAAAGAAAAGCACTTTTTCAACCCGTCTGGTCGCCATCTTGACGGACCCTGGCGCCAAAATACGATAAGCTTTTTTTTCATCCCACAACGCTTGGACATTTTATTCTTCAGCCACGAGTATGAGTCGAACCTTTATGGTTGAAAGATAAGCGGGATTAAAGACATTCCGATTTGAGAAACATCGCCCAAGATAATTCTAATTTGGAGAAAATTACCTGGGTTAATACGATATTGAGGTCATTAGTGTGGGCTTTGTATAAAGCACTGCCTAATTAATTAAGCACGGGACTCCGTTTGTGGGTTTATTTTATGACTATTAGCTTTTTAGTCCGAGCCCCGACGGTAAGGCAATAACGGGTTTGCGACGTGTAAAGTGTCCCTTATTCTGTCCAAGTAGTTTGAGGTTTTATATCCACTATCAATTTTATATAATTGACTCGAGTCGTTGATCAATCATATTCAATGTTTATCGTAGATTATAATTTAATAGGCTAATTTATTGTAAGCAGGCCAAATAGTTGTAAATACTTTTGATAATAAGATTTTAATCAGTTTAATCTAAACTTGTCTAGGTAGGTATTAATAAAAGATGTATTATCTAATTAATATACAGGGTGGCGCATTCAAAACGGTCAGTATGGGAAAGTCTGAAACTATAAGAGATACGAAGATTTGTTCTTAGGAACCATGTCACCGATTTTGATAAGAAGAAAAGCTGCATTCATACTTTTTTTGAAAAAACAACTGTATCCAGTACGGGAATCGAACCCGGTTGCTTTGAAAAAATAAATTGGCCCTTTTCACTTTTTCTTTTTAAATATCGATTGTGTAGGTCTTAAGCTATAAATGTCTTTATGAAACATGGTGTCGCAAATGAATAAAATGCATTGTTTTGGCATACTTTAGTTTATCATAAAAGTTTACATACACCGTAACAATATTCAGCAGACATGTAAAATTATCACTATTGCTGTTTGTAGTTTTGTACTTCCCTACTTGTTACATACACCATATCATGTGGCATTAAAATTGCATTTATCCTTCAAGGAGGTTTTGTTATCTACAGTAATCAAAAACTAACAATCTATTGAAAAGTTTACTTAAAGTGTCGTGTTAAACCATATTAGAAAATTTCTTGTGGGATTACGTTAAGGATGAATTTTACAAAACAAGCTATGACACCGTTGAAGACCTAAAAGTAGCAATAAAGTCAATTGTAACGCAAATTCACCACATGAAAATACAAAATTTAATAGTAAGATCGTTACCTAAACGTGTTGAATATTGTATTGAAAACAACAGTGCTCACTTAGAAAACCTACTATGATAAACTAAAGTATACCAAAACAATGCATTTTATTCATTTTCGACACCATGTTTCAAAGAGATATTTACAGCTTAAGACATACACAATCGATATTTAAAAAGAAAAAGTGAAAAGGGCCAATTTATTTTTTCAAAGCAACCGGGTTCGATTCCCGTACTGGATACAGTTGTTTTTTTAAAAAAAGTATGAATGCAGTTTTTATTTTTATCAAAATCGGTGACATGGTTCCTAAGAACAAATCTTCGTATCTCTTATAGTTTCAGACTTCCCCATACTGACCGTTCTGAATGCGCCACCCTGTATACTTCTTTCTTTTAATGAAATTACAATATCCAAATTCTCGACGAAGGAAATAGAATAGTAATTCCATTCGAAAGTCTTTTATCCGCCATCCGGAATTAATATTCAATATTAATTAACTTCCCGTTGTTAGCCGATGTCATTTCTCAAGTTAATAATCTAATTGGCTGTTCATAATTGATTCTTGGCCACGGCAATTTGTCACAAAAATATCTCTATCTGTCAGCCTAACTGACACGTGTCAAATTATTGACATCTTCGCATTTTTTTGCTAGTCCCCTTACGACCAAGCTGTAGAGATAACGTGTCTATTGGAATATTTATGAAAAAATCGGTGTTTTGAACAAAAAAAGCGTTTCGTATGGCGCCAATCTACCTCTTGTCTTGTAATGATGTCCAGTGCTTTACTGTCGAATTTATTACTCAAAAACCAGTTTTATCCCTTCGGAATTAAGATTGCTTTTTTCTTGCTCTCTCATTTGACTAATTTATGTACTGACCACGGTTTTGACGGGCCTTTAGGCTTTATTTCGTATGTAATAGGGTTTATTTTCGCTTGTGAGGGATTAAGAAAAAAAATAAGGCGCCTTGACTGTCGCCTTATGATATCCGGTTGAAGGAGGCTTTTGTTTTTATTTTTTTCTCTTATTGTTTTTGTGACATGGTCGTAGGTTGAAATATTATTGGGTCAATGATTTATATTAGCTTCTGAAGGGATGTGCTTGGGACACCAATTTGATGGTAACTAGCTGCCGATCTTAACGTGACTAAGGGATATCTTCTTCTTCAGGTGCCATCTCCCAATAGGAGGTCGGGCAATCGTATGGCTTGATTTTACTTGAGGTTTTTAATCATCAAGGCAAGCTGGACTTTATTGACTGCTGCACGAAACAGTGATCTTGAGCTCATATTGAACCACTGCCGAAGGTTTTTTAGCCATGAAGTTTTACGTCGGCCAGGTTGCCTTGAATGATTAGTTGGAGCAGATCATATTTAGTATTTCGCATGATGTGTCCGAAGTATTCTACTAAGGGATATATGGAATCGATTGAATGAAAGATTGACGTTAGAAGTACCTATAACCGTCGAGTGTGTAGAGGTGTATGAGTGTCAATGAAGCGAACGTGGTATGTCAGGATCAGGGTAAATGGGGCTTCGTGATCTCTGCCTATACCTTTAGAGGAAATCAGACGTGATGAGTATGTATGTATGAATGCAAGGGTCACAAAATTTCAGCAATGCTTTTACACCAATTGAACTAGCCCCTTGGTAAGTACATTTAAGACTTGTGTTAAGGGTACTAGTCATCGTATATTTAAGAAATTATAATTATTATTCTCAACTCTGCCTCCACCAGGAATCGAACCCGGACACACTAGGATCCTATAATATGATGAACTATCAACCTGGTTTTGTTTTTGTGTCTCTGAAGATTAAAAAGTCTTTAGATATCCTTGATTCGTCAAATGACAGTAGCATCAAGGATTAACATACTTTGCAGCTTAAGTACTTATTAACCGTGAAACAATACTTGAATCATTTTATATGGCAGTGTTAGCATGGGACTTTTAATTGGGTAAACAACTGCTTTTTTCGTATTTTTGATCATAGATTGTTACTACATACATACATATACATTCACGTGCTTTAATTCCTTTCGGGGCGGACAGAACTTAGGTCACTATTTAGAATAAATATTGGGGTTTTGATGTCATATGGAATATTGTTGACAAGTTGCAAGCCTATCGCCCAATTGATCGCATTTATCCCTAGTCACTTAGTCGGCTACTACGACATGCCGGGAAGAACGGCAGCTAGTTAACATTCTTTTTACGTCCCAATCTAGTTCGGGACAATTTATTATACATTTTTCAAAACACATATAAACTCATGATTAATAACTAAAGGGACTTATCGCGTAAGTTTTTATATACTGAGTCTGACCGTAATGAATGTACTTTACTAGTACTTATATTGAATTAAAATGTGAGTTTATATCTCAAAAGACAAACGCGTTCACGACCATTAACCCTTACGGGGTAGTCAGAGGTTCAGGTTTCCATCTCTGCATTGCGAAGGTAGTAATTCTATGGCCACCTCGAACCCACCTGTTGACCAGATAGTCAGTACTCAATGTGACAGGTAAGCCATGTCGCCATTTACAAGCACTAACTATTACCTGCTGAAAAGGTAGATTTCCTTACCGTAGTATTCGACACATTTCGTAAATGTGTTTTTATTACGAAAATGTACATAGAAATTCATTAAACTTCATTTACATTGGTACATGCTCAAGCGGGATTTGAACCCTGTACCCACTGATACAAAGCCCCAAATAACTGAACTACGTCGAATGTCCTGTACTATAGTTGTACTTATATAGAATAAAAACGTGACTTCACATCTCAGTAGTATTATAAAGCGTATAAACAAGATATTACGTGTTTTGTGCCCCTGTTTACCTCACAGGGGCTGTCAGATTACCAGCTGTCCGCTTTGCTAAGGAGATTAGCAAGTACCTGCCTCTCGGCCTAAAGGTCGGGTTACACTAAGCTGAATTTGTTAGCAAGAATGATGAATTGTAAAGAAAAAATTACATATATAGATTTATTTATTTATTTATTATAAATATAATAGCTTCTCAGTATAAGATAAAATGGAATGCAAGTTGATAGGTCATCACCCGATATAATTCATTTTTATCCTTTAAGTCGTCTCATACGACATGCCAGGAAGAAAGTATAGTTAGCATACAAACAAGGCTAGCAATATCTATAAGATTACGAACTAAATTTTAAATTTGCTGACTATATAAAGACTATTGGGGAATGCATGATTTTAAATTACATACAGACATATATATTCACACCTCTACGTCTCAACGGGATAGGCAGAGATTATCGATCGCCACCTGAAACGGGTGACAAATCTCTATTCTATTTAAATATATTTACAAACATAACCATCCACTTCACCTTCGGGATGGACAGAACCTCGGAGATATAATGTCTGCTAGGTCACTGTTTAGCATAAACGCATTGTTAAGTCTAAGTCTAAGATTCTATTTACCCCCAATCCATTCGCCTTCTACGTCATGCCGGGAAGAACGACAGCTAGTTAGCATTCTTGTTACGTCTGAGAACCTATATATAATATAAATTAATTTACCATAATATCCGTGCCACCAGTCCACCGACCGAACCAATGCAAGTCGGGGATTCTGATTAATAGACATTGCTCATTCGGAAGTCAAACAAACGAAAGAAACAGGAAACGGAAGTATTGGGTCGCAGGGAAGGCTTTTGGGGTGTTTTTAAGGTTGTAAGATGAGATTAAGAGATCTTAGGGACATAGTTGATACATACATACACATCACGCATGATTCCCTTTAGAGGGGTTGGCAGAGATCACGGATCCGCATTTGTCCCGTTCCTGACAGACCACTTTCGCTTCATTGATATTCATACATCCTCTCATACACTCTCGGCGGTTATAGGTACTTTTAACGTCACTCTTTTTCAATATGGCGTTTATCTGACTGTCATATGTCTTATTGGGCCGGCCCCTACGTAACCGCTTTTCCATTTCACTCATATATTTTCCTTTTGTCAATCTGCTATCATTCATCCGCATAACATGTCCAAACTGAAGCATGCTCTTTTCAATCTTAGTCACTACATCTTCTTAGAATCTCCAACGGAATTAATGTCAGCATTTCAGTCGTCTATAGTGCGTCAACAAAGTCAGCAGCTCAGTGAAAGTTGAAAATACAAATAATTATTTTCGGCTGAATATTTAGTCAATTGTGAAGATTACGAACTAAATTTTAAATTTGCTGACTATATAAAGACTATTGGGGAATGCATGATTTTAAATTACATACAGACATATATATTCACACCTCTACGTCTCAACGGGATAGGCAGAGATTATCGATCGCCACCTGAAACGGGTGACAAATCTCTATTCTATTTAAATATATTTACAAACATAACCATCCACTTCACCTTCGGGGTGGACAGAACCTTGGAGGTATAAAATCATCTCCGTGGTCACTTTTTAGCATGAATATTGGGTTGTTATGGCACATGGAACATTTGTGAGTGGTTGTTAATCCATCGCCCAATAGATTCCATTGAACCCTAGTCCCTTAGTCGCTTCTTACGACATGCCGGGAAGAACGGCAGCTAGTTAGCATTCTTTTTACGTCCCAGACTAGCACGGGACTATAATTAGATATTTTAAAAGCAACTTAAAACATTTTATTGTTGTTTTGAAATATGATATAAAAGACATACATATTATATAAATGAATGAATATGTGGATGAAGTGGAAGGGCTGTTACGTAGGGGCCGGCCCAATAAGACATATAACAGTAAGATAGACGATAATATTGAAAAAGGGTGACGTTAGGAGTACCTATAACTACCGAGTGTGTATGAGAAGATGTATGAGCGTCAATGAAGCGCAAGTGGTCTGTCAGAATCGGGACAGATGGGGATCCGTGATCTCTGCCTACCCCTCTACAGGGAAATAGGGTTGATGAGTATGTAAGTATATTTAAATCATTCATTCATTAACTTAAGTGTGTTCCATACCTTAATTATTCGGAATCAATGATTTTAAATTCCTTTCAAATGACAGACAGTTAAGCTACTGGTTCCGTACATGGACAGCTGATTGTAATCTATTCATAGTATCACGACTACGTAGGTGTATGAGGTAGGTAGAAGTTTAACATCATGTTTCGTAGGTGAGCAGAAATACTAAGTTACACAAAATAAAAAGGAAATATATATATGTACATATATTATAATGAGTAGTTTTATTATTGGGGGTAGTCAGAGGCTTGAGTGCCCATCTCCGAAATTTCGAAGGCATGTTATGTATGGGTCACTCAAAGCCCGCGTATCACTAGATAGACACCCAACTTGTTAGGTAGTGAACTATATCGCCGTATATAGGCACTGGCTATTACCTATCCCGAGGGATAGGCAGGTTTCCTAACTTTCTTTTTCCTCACCGTTAGCGACTATAAATTATGTACGTAAATGAAAAACACATTTTTAAATTTCATTCATTGGTACATGCCAGAGCCGGGATTTGAACCTAGGACCTCTAATAAAAAGTCAGAAGTATTACCCACTGGGCAACAGCCGCATTGATATAGATAAATACGTATACATTCACGTCCTTTATAACCTTTCGGGATGGACAGAACCTCGGAGATATAATGTCTGCTAGGTCACTGTTTAGCATAAACGCATTGTTAAGTCTAAGTCTAAGATTCTATTTACCCCCAATCCATTCGCCTTCTACGTCATGCCGGGAAGAACGACAGCTAGTTAGCATTCTTGTTACGTCTGAGAACCTATATATAATATAAATTAATTTACCATAATATCCGTGCCACCAGTCCACCGACCGAACCAATGCAAGTCGGGGATTCTGATTAATAGACATTGCTCATTCGGAAGTCAAACAAACGAAAGAAACAGGAAACGGAAGTATTGGGTCGCAGGGAAGGCTTTTGGGGTGTTTTTAAGGTTGTAAGATGAGATTAAGAGATCTTAGGGACATAGTTGATACATACATACACATCACGCATGATTCCCTTTAGAGGGGTTGGCAGAGATCACGGATCCGCATTTGTCCCGTTCCTGACAGACCACTTTCGCTTCATTGATATTCATACATCCTCTCATACACTCTCGGCGGTTATAGGTACTTTTAACGTCACTCTTTTTCAATATGGCGTTTATCTGACTGTCATATGTCTTATTGGGCCGGCCCCTACGTAACCGCTTTTCCATTTCACTCATATATTTTCCTTTTGTCAATCTGCTATCATTCATCCGCATAACATGTCCAAACTGAAGCATGCTCTTTTCAATCTTAGTCACTACATCTTCTTAGAATCTCCAACGGAATTAATGTCAGCATTTCAGTCGTCTATAGTGCGTCAACAAAGTCAGCAGCTCAGTGAAAGTTGAAAATACAAATAATTATTTTCGGCTGAATATTTAGTCAATTGTGATGCCAAACTGGCTAAATATGTTCGCTTTGGGATAAGATTTGGATCCTCAACTAGAACGAACCGAAGAACAAGGAAGAGAAGAATTGGAGGTTCGATTTCGTTTTTCTTCGGTTGTAGTTCGTTGGTGTAACCATGGCGATGGAATAACAAGAAGTTCAAACGCCGTGGCATCAGTGTTTGTACTTCAGCCGACATAACCTTAGTGGTGAATGGCTTAATAAAGTATAAAAAAAATCTCAGCATTTATACCTCTATCGACCCCTTATAAGTTAAAGGTTTATTTTAGAAGTTCCCTATATATTTACATTCAATATATTTGTCTCGCGTAAGCTTTTTTTCTGATCCCGAGACTTGGAGTTTTGCCTTTATGCCGCCGCCCTTCGTAAACATGGCTTCGGAAACACGTTTTAAATGTTATATGTGTGTGTATGTATGTATGTATGTGTATGGTCACGTATTTGTAAGGGAACGGGGTGTGTAGTACGGTGGTGTAATAATAGAGACATTTTTTGGTGACTTTAAAAATCAAATATTACGTAAGTAGATTTTAGCTTTTATACCTATATGTGTATGTAAATGTGAGTTTGTTTCGCTATAGAGGGATAGGCAGAGATGATAAGAATGTCCCTTACGTTATATTTGTATTTTGTTCCTAATGTCCTGTAATCAAAATAAAAACGGATTTTTACTATGTACTAACATTTACCTATATAAATACAAAGCAAGAAAGACACATACTTCAAAACACTATAAAACAAATTAAAATTACAAACAAAAATCTCTATTCTTAAACAAACAATTATATTCTTCGCCCACGCGGGGCAACGGAACGGCCCCTTTCAGCCGGATCCGGTTTGACCCGCTAATCGCTACTAAAACAGCAATAAAATGATTTCCGACCATCTAGTCCCCGATTAACACGCGGTACGTGTCTCTCTGTTGGTTTTTACTATTAGCAGGCCGCAAAGAGTCTTTAAGAAAACCCGCGGTAGTAGTTGCTAATTCACTGTAGAAATAAATACATAAACTCTACTAGAGGTCAATATATGCTGGTTTTTATGTAAATGTACGAGGAAACCAGCTTAAGTTGAGCCTGGGGTCGTGTTTGTGAATCCGTGTGCAGTCCTTTATAAATATGGTGGGACAAGTTCGGCGTTACGGGTTGGAATCGCGTGAACTTTTTTCCGCATTTGTATGCGCTTTTAGTAGAATAGCTTGGTTAGTTCAAGGGATTTTCGTCTTTATAGTTTTGTTAATATTGTAAGGTAAGTTTACTAAGGTATTTGAAAATATAAAATTTTGTTTGAACCTCCACTGTTTGTTTATTATAACTTTACAACTATGCTAGTTGGGGACTCTTCTAAGTACCTATAACCGCCGAGTGTGTATGAGAGTCAATGAAGCGAAAGTGGTCTGTCACGGGACAAATGGGGATCCGTGATCTCTGCCTACCCTACAGGGAATCAGGCGTGATGTGTATGAAGCGTGAGATGTTTGGCTCGGGAAAAATTCATACCCATGATCTCTGCCTACCTCTCTGAAGACGATCGTGATCTGTATATAAAATAGTCATTTACATTCTACTATTAACTGAAACCTAAGTTCTATACCCTCATATACACGTCAAATCTCTGACCACCTCACAAAGTTAAACAGTCGTGATGTCATTTATCAGTACTACTATGATCAATCTATTAAAAGATAGAAAGATCGATTAAATAGATTAAAAGAACCATACGTGATACGGTAGCAACTGAGCGATTTATCAAGTGAATCAGATCTATAGATCTTTTGATTAAATAGCTCTTTTCGTTCCCACGGTATAGCCTAGTTCCTAAGGAGGCGACTAAGGGACTAGGGGTAATTATTTAGGCGATGGGCTAGCAACCTGTTACTCTTGTTCCATACTATAACAATAGTAACAGGTTGCTAGCCTATCGCCAAATTGATTCCATTTACCCATAGTCCCTAAGTCGCCTCCTACGACATGTTAAGAACGGCAGCTAGTTAGCATCTTTATACTTCTCTTCTTTATTATTATATGACTTATTATACGTGGTATTATTATATGACCCAATTAGACATATGACAGTCAGATACCATATTGAAAATGCGTAACGTTAGAAGTACATATAATGACATCACAAGCCCAAAATTCATGCTAAAAATTGACCAATGAGATATTTTAGTTTTTTCAAGGTTTAGTCCACCCAGATAGAGAATAAAGGATGAATGTATGTATTTGTATGTATATGTGTAGTCAAAGGTTTTGTATGTAAGTAATTCCGTAAACATTTAAAATATTGATTTGGGAACTAGGTAATAGTTAGTGCTTGTAAATGGCGACACGGTTTACCACCTGTCACATTGAGTACTATCTGGTCAACACGTGGGTTCAAAGTAGCCATAGAATTACTACCTTCGCAATTGCGGAGATGGACACCTGAACCTCTGACTACCCCTTAAGGTATTCTTAAGTGTTTGTCTTTTCTTTGCGCTTCGACGTTCTGTCCACACCGTTTGGTTGTAAGTCGTGAATGTGTGTGATTTGAGACGCAGTATGCGTGTGCAGTTGAGATTTATTCAATCAATACGACGAGCTAACAACCCAGTAGGTAGGGGTGGCGACGAATTAAATAATATTTATTTAATTATAAAATAATAATAAAACTTTTTTGTTTCTTGTAAAAGAGTAATGTTTGAAAATATAGTTAATTTATTTCTATGTTAATTGTTTGTTTGCTAAAAAATAAATTAAAATAATGAAATAAATTATGTATCTAAATGTGTAATACATAGAACAGCACATACATATGTATATTAAATGACAAATCTACACATATTAAAAGAGAACTCAGAAAATATGGTTGACCAAATATGGTTACCATATTATCTTTCTTTATTTCTGTAAGTAACATTTTCCAAATATTCATAGTTCTTTCAAAAATTCAAACTATGGTACGGACAAAAAACTCATATTCTTCAAAATTGCAACTACGCAATACAAAAAAAAGCTGATATTAAACACAGAAACCTTAGTGTTATTTGGTCACAAATCATTTATTCTACAATTAGGGACATGGGTATGCCAAACTAAAATAAAAACAGTATAATCTTCAAAAATATGTATGTTAGTGTACATACATATATGTTATAATATGTAAGTATAATTATATGTCTATCTATCTCAATGGCACGATTGGTTAAGCACCTGAACGCTAATCGTGAGGTCCCGGAGATTCCCGGTGGAGGCAGAGTTAAGAACAACGCTTTTCTTCTACTTTCCAGTCTGGTAGTTGATTATATACGCTATATATGTATTTATCTATATATAATAGGTATATGTATATTTCTTAAATACACGTTGACTAGTACCCTTAGCACAAGTCTTAAATGAACTTACCAAGGGGCTAGTTTAATTGGTGTAATAGTGTCCCAATTATTATTATATTATATTTTATATAATTAGTATGTATGCACAACCCTACCGTAAGAAAACACTTGACAAGGCCGGCCGCTCAAAGACGCCGGCTAAGGTACCACTATCTCACAACCACATATACACTCGGCATACATACATATATTCACGCCTCTACGTCCCTCAGAGGATAGGCAGATACTATCGAGCGCTACCTGGAATGATCCTGACAAATATATATTAATAATTAGGACACTATTACACCAATTGAGCTAGCCCCTTGGAAAGTTCATTTAAGACTTGTGTTAAGGGTACTAGTCAACGTATATTTAAGAAACATATACTTATTATTATATGGATAAATACATATCTTGTATATATAATCAACAACTAGACTGGAAAGCAGAAGAAAGCGTAGTTCTTAACTCTGCCTCCACCGGGAATCTTTGGGACCTCACGATTAGCGTTCAGGTTCAAATGTACTCGTATATATGCAAATATAACATACATATCGACACCTAACGAATCACTTGTCCTAAACGCCATTTAGCAAACTTTACAGGAGAGAGGTTTAAAGTTGAAAAAGTTGTGAAAAGCCAAAATAGAACCCTTTTGCTGCGACAATAACATGCACAAGCTATACCCCCTAGTTTGATTTGTAAAATATTTGTATTGTGTATATTTTTGTGGCTGTAAATAAATGCTTTATTACTATTATTAAATATTTAATATTTTTAACCGCTAATAATTTTTTCGATATACATATATTCACGTCTGTATATCCAAATGGGATAGCCACCTATTGATATAATATAAATGATGTACTTATATATAGTATAATATACAGAATATATGCTATATGAACGAAGTTAAGTTAAATTCAGGTTTGACAGCATATGATAGGTGACCATATTTGGTATTATAATTACATACATATATTTACGCCTCTACTGCCGAACGGGATTGACAGAATTTCGATCACCATCTTGTTGGATCCTTACAATTAAAAGGAGATTAAACGGAACTGTGGGTTTTACTTCAAATAATTATTATAGTAAAAGTAATTCGATTAACAAGATAAGTAACATTATAAATAATCACTACATAGGTATAAAACAAAGTCGCTTTCTCTGTCCCTATGTCCCTTTATTTGCTTAAATCTTTGAAACTACGCAACGGATTTTGATGCGGTTTTTTTTAACAGATATAGTCATTCAAAAGGAAGGTTTATATGTATAATAACATCCATTAAATAATGGAGTACGCTATATTTTATACCCGTGCGACACCGGAGCGGATCGCTAGTAATATATAAAATTACATTCTAAAAATTGATAAATGAGATATTATCGCGTCTTCAAGGTTCTGTCCACCTAGATAGAGATTAAAGGAAGTGAATCCATGTAATATTAGCAGTGTTCGTTTGGAGGCCCATAAAGTTAATTGTATTGGTAAAGTTATAATCTATATTCCTAGATATTTCATAATAATAATGACGACCTCCGTGGCGCGATCGGTTAGCCGCCGGAACGCTAATCGTGACGTCCCAGGTTTGATCCCCGGTGGAGGCAGAGTTAAGAGCTACGCTTTTCTTCGCTTCCCAGTCTGGTCTTTGTTTATATATGTATTTATCTATATATAATATGCATACATTTTTTAAATATACGTTGACTAGTACCCTTAACACAAGTCTTAAATGAACTTACTAAGGGGCTAGTTCAATTGGTGTAATAATGTCCAAATATTATTATTATTATAATATACCAAAGTCTGCCTTTAAATCCCATTCATAGATAATAAATCTAGAAGAATGGTAGCTAGTTTGTATCCAATTTACGTCACGATGGCATAAAAATATTTCTTAATTAATTGTCTCCAAATATTTGTTTGAATTATGCATGAACCGTCAGACATAATTAATTTAAATTTATTTCTTTTTCGGCCATTTTAAATGGCTATTTCACGCGGTTAATTGGCTTGTTGGAGGTTAAAAGTGACAGTGCCGGGTTCGATACTTGCCTCGGGTATGATAATTAGGAAACTAGTACCGTGATAGACTGGGACGTAAAAAGTTACGTAAAAATGTTGCATTTAAAACATTAAGAAAAATTCACGACTACCAACCCTTACATGGTAGTCAGAGGTTCGCTTGGTAGTTATTCTATGGCCACCTCAAGCCCACGTGTTGACCAGATAGTCAGTACTCAATGTGACAGGTGGTAAGCCATGTCGCCATTTACAAGCACTAACTATTACCTGTTCGGCGAACAGGTAGATTTCCTCACGATGTTTTCCCGCACTGTCGTCTTCGAAGCAAATGTATTTTACATTGCGAAAATGTACATAGAACGATATTCGTATTGGTACATGCCTTAGAATTTAAAATCTGTACCCACTAGTACCAATTCAAGCCCCAAACAACTGAGCTACACCGAATCATAATGTAATGAATGGGTCGCAAAAGTGGGTAGATTGTTGCAATATAAAATAATTATAGTTTTAAGAGTTTTATTTATACTCATGATTAATAACTAACGGGACCTATCGCGTAAGTTTTTGTATAATAAAGTTACCCTTATTAACCCGACGTTTCGGCTACGTTGCAGCAGCCATGGTCACGGGCTGACCGCGATAAGTCCCGTTAGTTAGTAATCATGAATATAAAATAATAATGCTAAAAGTACTAAAGAAATATGTCTCCGAAGTTCAGTCCACCTGATAAATTTATGTAATCGTAATATCGATTCCCTTTGAATCGATACACGGGCGAGTCCAAAAGATCGATGCTCCGATACCACGAAGTGACTTTAATTTGACATGTTCATTTACAAATGGAGGTACCTTGCGTGACGATACGATTTTTAGATAAAGCTGGCTTCACACTCCCGACGGATGACTCATTACATTTTATAGTCGACTTTCGATTTTAACTTCACGGTCGTTTTCCCGCAAGGGCAGACAGAACTCGTCTGACGAGGTAGGTTTAATACATGGAATAGGCATATTACTTTCAATAACTTATTTTTCCTACATTAGGCAATAGTTAGAACCTATTACATTGGATGATGACTATCTGGTACAAATAGTCTTCAACAAGCCTATGCATAACTTCATCCGCATTATCGGAGATATAAAACATCATCTACATACTGCCCTGTGAGGTTTAACAATCGTAATGTTCATAATAATGATCATTTACACACAGCACACTCTATCTAATCTGTGGCGTTACAAAAACCCAATTAGCATAGTAGAGTACCCGCCACATAAGGTGGCAGTTGGAGGCGTCGCCACAGTCGCGTAATCCAGTGTTGCCAGTAAACACGCCAAAACTAGAGCACTCACTGTGCCATACGGCTCGATACATTATATTGAGGTTTCATTTGTAACGATCTTTGGTTGCAGAGCTATAAACTCAAATAAAACAAATTAATATACCAAAGTCAAAAGTCAAAATATTTTTATTCAAAATAGGCCCTATCATAAGCTCTCTTTGAAAGTTATTTTATGATCTAAGTACAAATTAAAAAAACTATATATTGACAAAAGGAATATATATGAGTGAAGTGGAAGGGCGGTTACGTAGGGGCCGGCCTAATAAGACATATATGTAACAGTCAGATAGACGCTATATTGAAAAAAGGTGACGTTAGGAGTACCTATAACCGCCGAGAGTGTATTAGAGAATGTATGAATGTTAATGAAGCGAAAGTGGTCTGTCAGGATCGGGACAAATGGGGATCCGTGATCTCTGCCTACCCCTCTACAGGGAATCAGGCGTGATGTGTATGTATGTATGTAAAAAAAACTATTTCAAACATGGCACTGAGCATTGTCTTTATATATTTTTACCGAGGTTAGTTCACCAACCATTTCGGCTGCTCAAGATGCCACGTCATGAAGACCACGACCGCTCTGATAAGAGCGTAACGATTGAGAAGAAGAAGTTCAGCGGAGACCATTGGAGAAGAACTAACAAGAAACTCCAGAAATCAATTTATTATAATCACCCTTAACAAACATAAAAATTACAAAGAGTGGGCAAAAAACACAACGCTGGTAATACTAAATTTACCTTTCATACAAAATAACACGCAATGGCGGAAACGTCAAATTTAGTTCCAAGTTTGGCTACTGCCACCGTATGTGGCGGGTACTCTAGTAGAAGCCGAAAGGTTTTTTTTTATTTTATTTCAATCGCTATGTCGCCTGCATGGAGGTCGCGGCGGCCTTTTACGGAAAACCTTTGCCTCATTAAACGAGAGTTTAAAATAAAACATAATTTATTTTAGTATGTACATAGTTAGATTAATAATTAATTAGTGGAATATTTTTTATGGTGGACAAATTTCATGGTTATCTACGTCAAAAATTTGTTGGTAAACAACCATAAATAAATAAAATATTCGTTTATATTTTATAAATGTTGTATTTTAATATTATGAAATATGATGTTTCTCTATTTCTTGTATCTGTATACAAAAATCGTAGAATCCAAAATCAATATTATAAATAAATCCCTCTTGAAAGTCAAATAAGCAATAAATTATCCAAATACTAGACACAATTAAAATAAAGAATACCTGGCTTAAATGGTAATTCCTATACTTATCAAACAAGACATCTACAAAATAAACAAACTAGTCCCAATAAAAAAAGTCCAAAGCGGTAGACCAAAGAGGCGGATAGTGCGCCGACCTCCTTTCGGCTTGTGCCTAATTAATTAAAGAATCGATTAGAAGGCGCTTCCATATTTTATTGGATCCTTATGCACTAGTGTTGTGCAGTTCGTTTACTTACAATAAGATACTATTGGTATATACTCAGGTTTGGGTACTGTGTATATGGTATTGAATAATATTATTACAAAGAGTTGTATCTATTTAGAAGTAAATAATATTTAACAAGAATATAATCTATATACCTATTTTTTTGTAAGTGAGTTTTTACACACTAAATATTGACTGTAAAATGCTCAAGGAAAAACTGCTGTCTTAATAACTAAGCTCTATTCTCCCAAAAGAGAATTATATTATCAATAAAACAAGTTTGTCTTTCAAATCGGTGCCTCTTTTCAAAATATCAATAATATTATCATTGAATAGTATACGAGTGTAACTAGTTGCATTAGTTCCAATAAAAATGGCGAGATTTGATTTGTAGGAATTCAATTCTAATAACGAAAATAATATTTACAATTTCTTCTAGTCGCTTCATTTTCTTCCTTTATAAAAAAGTCTAATTATTACTCCTATATAAAAAAGATTTTTGTCATTACTATTATTTCAATAAAATATCAAAATATTTACCTTTAGCACCGATATGAGTATTCTAATTATACAGTATATAATATGCCTATAGACCTAAAGGCCATCACTAACTCTTTGCTTTCAAACCGCCGCGGTCACCAACCTTACGGAATTTATTTTAAGGACAACCGGATATGGCAGAGCGGATCTGGGACTAAAATGTCAAAAAATAAATATTATTCCTATTAAAAAGAGGTGTATAAACAATTTGGCTAATACATAAGTATAAGGGTTACTAGCCTATCGCCCAATAGATTGCATTGAACCCTAATTACTTAGTAGCCTCCTACGACATGTCGGTAAGAACGGCAGCTAGTTAGCATTTTTTTACGTTCCTTCTAACTAGGTATAAATTTACCTTTCAATGAATTTGAGATATATGACATTGTCAATAAGGATGACGTCATAGTACCTATAGCGGCCGAGTGTGTATGAGGAAGTCGATAAAGCGAAAGTGGTTTGCCTAAATTAGGATCCGAGATCTCTGTTTACCCCTCTGTAGAACCGGACGTGATATGTATGTATCTATATGTAACATTATTACGAATTATGTTCTCAATTTAAATTTCATTCACAAAGCTAAAGCCGCTATTAAACTATGCAAATAAATTCACATTAATTAATCAAATATATTTAAAAAAACTTCGCTTAAATTTTTAGTCACTTTCGCAAAACTTTCTATTGCACTATTTTCTATTTATATTAGATTAATATTCCATGCAAGTCTAGAACGAAAATAGAATGCTAACTAGCTGTCATTCTTCTCGATTAGCGATAGTTGCTAAATAAGTCATTAAGGTACTAATAGTATGTAAATAATGGTGACTGTGTAGTTGGTAGCTGTGTCTCCGACAATCAGTCTATCCCGAAAGGGATAGGACCTGAATATGTATACTAGTATCTAGATATGATGGCGAATTAATATGAGTAGACAATTATAAATTCTAAGGATTTATTTTTTCTACCTCACCAGGTTTTAGTTAAAAAATTTTTACTAAAAATATAATCAACACTTGCTTTGCAACCGTATTCAATAAAGTCAATTTGTAATAGACAATCGCGCATTCACTCAGTGAACGCAGAATAGTTTATTTTTACCTACAACCGCCGACTGTGTATCAGGTGTATGAGTGGCAATGAAGCGAAAGTGGTTTGTCAGGATCGGGACAGATCAGGATACGTGATCTCTGCCTACCCCTCTACAGGGAATCAGGCATGATGTGTATGTATGTGTATATTTGGGACGTCCGTAAAAATACATATACATACATATAGTTATGTTCATTCATAAATAAACCAAGCAATGACGTTTTATACCACCCAAAACCGTATCATAAATAAAATCTTTGAACCAACCTAAAAACATCATTCGACCAATCAAAAGAAATATTCATAAAAGTTGTTCGAAAACCATAAAAGCAACAGAATTATGAATAAATTACAATTATTATTATGAAGTGAAGTTTCGATCAATACGACAGGCCACGCCCCTTGAAGTGATACTTGCGAACGTGTGTCTATCTCTTTCTTTTACCTCTATCCTTGTCTAACGATAGTTTGATTTTGGTTTGGGTTGCAAGTGGGTTTTTATTTAGTTTAAAAGTTAGTTTCGTTTACGGATGAAGAATTTTGAATTGACTTTTTCTTAGTAGATAGTTTATAGCAGGGGGTATTTTGTGTATTTTAAATAATTGGTATTAGTAGGTTACACATTTTGCCTTTTATATATAGATAGGTATAGCACGGTTAAATAGAAACGAAATAGACGTTAAAACAATAATAAATATCTGCCGTTTTTCCTGGCATGTCGTAGGAGGCGACCAAGGGACTAGGGGTAATGTAATCTATTGGGTGATAGCCTAGCGACCTAACGAGAATGTGCCATACGGCATCACAATCCTACAATCCTAGAATTTATGATATTATCATATCTACTGTCCACCCCGAAAGGGAAAAAGAAAGGAATGTATATGGATGTAGGTACATAATTTATACATCCAGAGAAAAAAAACATCAAGTCCTTTCCAAGGATACACCACAACACAATCACTCGTGGCCCTCATCCTTAACCTTAACCCCTTATGACACCAACTTCTCTTTTCAGAAAAACTTCGCCTCTCCCTCTGCGTCGGCTGCGGTGGCCAGATCAACGACCAGTACATCCTGAGGGTGGCTCCTGACCTGGAATGGCATGAGACCTGCCTTAAATGTCAGGAATGCAGGCAGTTTCTGGACGAATCTTGTACCTGCTTCGTTAGAGACGGGAAGACTTACTGTAAACGGGATTATACTAGGTAAGTTGGTGTAAACGTGACTTATTTTTTTTTAATTTAGAGTCCTGACTATCTGGTCAACACGTGGGTTCAAGGTGGCCATAGAACTACTACCTTCGCAATTGCGGAGATGGAACTTGAACCTCTGACTACCCCGCAAGGGTTAATGGTCGTGAATGCGTTTGTTTTGTTTGTTTTAATTATATTGTACGTACATAAATTCACGCCTCAACGTTGCTAAGGGGATAGGCAGAGACTATTAAGCCACCTGGAACGGGTGACAAATCTCTCTTGCTTCACTCACACCTATTAACCTTCTCATACATGCTCTTCTGTTCTTTGCATTACGTACACCTGTCCGTAGGGCCGTAGCCGTGTTGATACACAGGCCGATTCGTGTTCAATCACTGAAGTTAATAATAATATAATTGCAGGACACTATTACAACATTACTATTACAACATTAACAATTGAACTAGCCCCTTGCTAAGTTCATTTAAGACTTGACATATAAGTTAAGCAAGGCGAGGATAGTATTTGGATGGCTGACCATCTATATTCGGTGAAGCTTTCTCGCGTGAAGAATACTGTATATTTCTCGTAATAGGCAATAGTCAGTATCTGTATACGGCTAATGAAGGTTAAAGATGGGTTATCAATGGTCACTAATAACAGCCTCTGCAATTGCGAAAATCTCCACCTGAACCACTGACTATCTTACTAGGGATAACGTAAATAGACTAGAGTAGGTAGATATAAATAAAGAAATGTCCGCGATAGTGTAGGAATACAAGTGATGTATTACCTATAAGTTATTAATATGCATCCATTCCTTTGAGTCTTTTTGAGTTTAAAATAACCCAACGGTAAGTCCATCTTTTGAACTATATTTGATCATTTACCCTT
Organism: Leucoptera coffeella; assembly: GCA_030578115.1. Classification (NCBI taxonomy): domain Eukaryota; kingdom Metazoa; phylum Arthropoda; class Insecta; order Lepidoptera; family Lyonetiidae; genus Leucoptera; species Leucoptera coffeella. The sequence goes on along the minus strand of JAMBLF010000045.1, from coordinate 414,396 downwards.
TTACAATCTTAATATAGCGATCCCATTAAAATTCCATCTAATCTAATATTAACTTAAACGTAAACAAATCTCGGGAACTGTCAACGGGCTGTCAGTCGGCCATCTTGAACTGGCGCCATTGTGTGTAAACAATTGAAGACAAGGAATGGCGAAAATAAATGTTTTATTTTAAATATAATCGAAAAGCGGGTTATTTTAATGAATGTATGTGGTTTTATTTGGAATCGTACATTTATTGAAAGATTATATGATCGTCAGCTTATGTTATAAGGTGTAAAAGGGTACCCAAATAACCTTAATTAAGGATTTTAGTTCTTTGTTTAATAGGTAGTTACAAATTACCTACATAGGTTCGTAGAACATAATTTCATACAAACTTTTCCAATGTCCAATATGGGTGGTCATACTGGATCAAGTTTTATATGTAATTATTTACTTGATAGTCTTTACTCAAGTACGTCTGGCACTTTTAACATACCTAGAAACTTAGGCATTATCCTCACATACCATAATCTAGATTACTACACATCAATCTTATAAAGTGTAAATAAAGAAATATCAACTTAAGTTTAGGTATACTATCATTGTTTAAAAGCACTATTTCCATACGAACTTATGGGTAAGAAGATGTATTAGGCGGTATTCCTTCCAACATATTCCCCCAGCTAATGTTAATACAGAAAAATATTAGATATCCCATTCCCCATATCGAGTGATGCACTAACAAACAAGGTGCGTTTACACAAGTCAGCCGTCGTTCGCTAAAATAAACGGAGGTGTGTTTACATTTTCACCCCTTTCGAGGCAAGACGCCGGCATCCATATTGGATTACGGACAAAGACAACAAACTTATTATGACGGCACGCTGTGATATTCGGAATTTATTCGGTTAGTTGTTGTGTTTCTCATTGTAAAAATACCTTTACGAATACTACGGTGAGGGAAAACATCGTGAGAAAGCCTACATGTTTCCAGAACAGGTAATAGTCAGAGCTTGTAAATGGCTTACCATATGTTACATTGTGGACTGACTATCTGGTCAACACGTGGGTTCGAGGTGGCCATAGAATTACTACCTTAGCAATTGCGGAGATGGACACCTTAACTTCTGACTACCCCGCAAGGGTTAATGGTCGTGAACGCGTTAGTCTTTTTTTTGTTTATTGTAAGCATGCCAACTAGTATTATGTTAAGTTGGTCGTGGAATAGGAATATGCAATTTGACTCCGCGGCTTGTCTCGCTAATTTGTATGATGTAGGTAACTAAAAGATTGCTTTGCTACTTGCTTTTATAATCCATATTAACGTTATTACAAATTTACATCAATCGTAACCGCAATCTCGGCCTACCTCTTTGTAGGGAAAAGGGCGTGATGTGTATGAATGTAAATCATATTTGAAGAGGTAATATTAATACGAGCTACTGACCTATCCACTTAGGAGTGGCTGGAAAGATTGTAAATAATGTATGTATGGCTAATGTTATCATTTTTTTTTTCGTTTGACCATTAACTGTATGTAGTAGCTCAAATTTATGTAGGTACAATCCATGACATAAGCAATACTGTAGTAATTTATTACCTGTGACATAAGGGTTATATAACTACAGATCGCGAGAACAATATAATAAAACTTAAGAATGACTTATTTTAATATGTAACTTAAAATAAAATATGTACATATATTACCTAACGTACCTTATTGTATAATGATATTTAAATTAATCTTTAAGCATATAAAATAATCCAACTCTAATAAATAACTAAATAAAATACATTTAACAAAAACGCTCCGAATATCACACTCCCAGCATCGGACATCACAGCATCTGACGTTTGACGTTAGTGCGTTCGGCGCCAAAACAAATGTCACTTTGACAGGCCACCCGACACCACGAGGTTTCCGCCTTTGCGGATCTCCTTTCATTAATACTTTAAACTAATATTTGGATTATATGTGCGGATGCTACGTGTGTGGCTTTTAATGCGAGGGGACGTAAATAGAATCAACTAGCTGTATTTCTGCTCTGTAGCTCAGTTGTTGGTGGCTTTTGGATCACAAGGTTCAGGGTTCAAAGCCCGGAGCATGTATTAATGGAATATAGATAGTGAATTCCAAAATTCACCATGTTTAGTACATTAACTTATTCCACGGAACAGGTAATAGTTAGTGCTTGTAAATGGCAACATGGCTTACGATCTGTCACATTGAATACTGACTTGTTCAACATGTGGGTTCGATTTGGCCATATAATCACTAACTGCAATTATGAAAATGGATACGCTATGTTCTGACTATGTGTTTTTTATGTTATATGTCTTTATATGTTACATAGGTGTCACTTTAATATATATTTCAATATACAGCGTAGAAAGACAGGTATTTAGCTTACTAGAGGTTCTTACATATACGCTTACATATAATATACATATAATATTTTTATTGGTTACGTAGTGGCTGGCCCAATAAGACATATGAGTCACACATTGACACTCATACATCTTCTCATATACACTCGGCGGTTATAGGTACCTATAACCGCCGAGTGTATATGAGAAGATGTATGCGTGTCAATGAAGCGACAGTGGTCTGTCAGGATCATGACAAATGGATCCGTGATCTCTGCCTACCCCTCTACAGGGAATTAGGCGTATGCATGTATAATATTGTAGGACACTATTAAACCAATTGAATTAGTCCCTTGCTAAGTACTTTTAACACTTGTGTTAAGGGTACTAGTCAACGTATATTTAAGAAATTCTTTTATTACACATGAATAAATACATATATAGCATATAATCAACGACCAGACTGGAAAGCCGAAGAAAATCGTAGTTTTTAACTCTGCTTCCAGCGGGAATCGAACCCGGGACCTCACGATTAGCGTTCAGGTGGTCAACCAATCACGCCACGGACGTCGTTACATATAAATTTGTATGTTTTCACCAAACTGTCTTCTTAGAGTGTGTATGAAAAGGTGTATGATATAAAGCGAAAGTGGTTTGATCGAGACAAATGGGGATCCGTGATCTCTGCCTACCTTTTTCTAGGGAAACGGTCGTGATGCGTCATCTGTCAAGCTTTGTCTTAAAGCTAGTTAGAATAGAACCTGACACTGTAAGATTTAAAACAACAAACAAACTAAAACAGTCAATTAGTGAAACTTTATACTTTGAGGGAAAACATCGTGAGGAAACCTGCCTATTCACTACATAGTTTAAAACAAAATCGTTTTCTCTGTCCCTATGTCCCTTTGTATGCTTAAATCTTTGAAACTACGCAACGGATTTTGATGCGGTTTTTTTTAATAGATAGAGTTATTCAAGAGGAAGGTTTATGTGTATAATAACATCCATTAAATAGTGGAGTAGGCTATATATTTTATACCCGTGCGAAGCCGGAGCGGGTCGCTAGTACTATAATTATATAAATACGTATACATTCACGGCCTTCAATCCCTTTCGGGATGGACAGAACCTCGGAGATATTATATCTCCTAAGTCACTTTTTAACACCAATATTGAGGTTGCTCTTGTCATAATATTGGTGATAGGTTACTAGCCCATCGTCCAATAGATGTCACTGACTCTTAGTCGCCTCCTACGACATGCCGGGAAGAACGGCAGCTAGTTAGCATTCTTTTTACGTCCCAGACTAGCACGGGACTTGGAAGACGTATACCTTACGTCGTCGGTATACACTCACGCTTTTATTCACTTTCGGGGTGGACAGATCATCAGAGATATAATATTCCCTTGGCCAGTTTCAAAGTCAAAGTCAAATGTTTTTATTCAACATAAGTGCAAGTACAGTACATTCATTGAAAGTCAAAACATTTACCTGACACTGGTTGTCTCTTAGAATTGAATTGAAATTGGGGTTAATGACAAAAAGAGTAGGTTTCAAGACCATCAACTCTAGCGATGTAGTCAGAGGTTTAGTTTTTATTTATACTAATATTTTTTGATCCACGTATTTCTGCCAGCCCCCGCGACCATTCCGGAAGTGATGTGTAAATATTATTATTTAATTTCGGGACCCCTGTTCGTAAGAAAAGTTTCAATTTAACTACAATTCCATTACCGCTATCGTATTATTAATAAACTCCTTAAAATACGAGTGTTGTCCCTGTCTTTCACATGCAAATGCGACGGGAGGGAGTGAAATGGGAGATGTTATGGGGTTTTCCGGTGATCTGTTTAGTAGGGGTTTAGTTAGGGTGATAGTTGATTGGTTTTTATGTATAGAATATGTTTTATTATAATGTCAAATGAAGAGAAAATTTTAGGTTTAAATATGTTTTAATATTATTCTGAATATGGATCTGTATTAATTAATTTAATCCTTTATTTATTCTGAATTTTAAATTTATTTATCTTTAATTACAAACTAGTACAGTAGTAGTTACAAACTATCATTTATTAGTAAAGTATTATGTATATACATAAAATATGATATAAAACTGTGATAAATAAAACATCATGTTAAAAAGAATTTTATAACAACTTTCACTCAATATATAAATATTAAACACTCATAATTTTCACTTCTCGCTTGACTGAATAAATTATATTTAGAAAACGACAAATACTACAAAAAAATACTCATATTTTTAAATATTTTAAGGTATATGAACTAAATAATAATTATTTTAATTGTATTCACAATCGAATAAACATAGACATCTTTAATATTTATTTATTTTCATTCCATTAAGTTGTAATAAAAATTCTAACGTAGATAAGCAAACTATAAAATCTCGCTTACTTGGCACTCTTTACCTTCCGCCATTATTATTATTCTCACAAAACTGCACTGTCTTAGCCAATAACAATAGGCATATTAAGCCTCCATTAAAAAGCTCTTAACGTGAAAGGCGGTCATTTTGAAGTTCCCTTACCGCCATTGTTGGGCCAACACCAGACAATGGCAGCAATTAGATGACTCCCACATTTCAGGGCTAATCGAAGTCCAAAATGGGTCATGATTACCCAGGTCAGTTGAGGCCAATCTGAGAGCCCAATCACAAAGATTGGCTCAATATGTTATTAGGTAAAAAAAAGCTTTCTGTTACCATGACTACGGGTTTTCAGGTATATGTTTGAAATCTTTTGATGAGGGTATTGGGAAAATATTTTGATGGGCTTTGAAGTGGCTGTTATGGGTTTTTTTGTGGGCGTTTTGGTAAAGGAACGCCGCTAGTAAGAGAGTTAAGAGCTTTCTAATAAATATTTGACTAGGGTTGAATCGAGCGATTAGATAGTTAACTTTAAATATTTATTCTAAGATAATGTATTTGCAAATTTCGTGTAAAAATTTACCAAATATGTACGTAACAAATAAATGCGTAAAAGAAAATATCTTTACATTAAGACAAAGAATTTTACGACCATTAACCCTAACGGGGTAGTCAGAGGTTAGTGTTAACAAACGTAAATAGATTCCTAATCTTAAAAACTTATTTCTTTCTTTAACCAATAAAAACCTACATTGAATTCAAATTTTTACATACTTTGAAACATTTCATCTACCAACATACCTAACCCAAACCAAATCATATTCATAACATCTAAACCAGACATTTATCACAACTAACCACTGAAACTAAACACCTAACTGCCCCTTGTAAACGCACCCCGTCAGATCGCTATATAAAGGCACCCCCACACTCGTCCATTAGCGGAATGGCTCGTCCCCCTACAATCCGGCTAAAAGCATTGCCTATACCCACTTATACAGTGTAGCTACACCCTTATTTGTGCGAAGTTATGATTATAGGGCGGTGTAAGTGTTAGGGACGTAAAAGAATGCTAACTAGCTGCGGTTCTTTACATGTTGTAGATGTAGGCAGATATCACGGTTTATTACTTGTTTAGAGATATAGTTATCCCATGATGTTTTTCCTAACCGTAGTATTTGGTGCATTGCAAAAGTGTTATACTGCGAAAATGTAGGAATAAGCGAAAAATTTATTGTTAGGTTCTAGTTGCGTAAATTCATTAAACTTCATTTCCTTTGGTACATGCTCAAGCGGGATTTGAATCCTGTATCCACTGATACAGAGTCAAGGCTCCAACGACTGAGCTACGCTGAATTTTTATAATTATAATATAATATAGTAGGACACTTGTACACCAATTGAACTAGCCCCTTGCTAAGAACATTTGACACTTGTTAAGGGTACTAGTCAACGTATATTTCAGAAATATATACTTCTTATAGATAGATAAACACATATATAATCAACGACCATACTGGAAAACAGACGAAAAGCGCATATATAATAAGTATATATTTAGTTATTTTCAAACACTCTCCATTTATACTCATTTTATATACTATGAGAGACCGGGTCATATCACGATAAATTATTTTATATATTATATATGTATTATTAGTATTACTTATTCCTTTCTTACAGGCTGTTCGGCACAAAATGCGACAAATGTGGCGCGTCCTTCAGCAAAAGCGACTTTGTGATGCGAGCCAAAAACAAGATCTACCACATCGACTGTTTCCGGTGCTGTGCTTGCGCCCGCCAGCTCATTCCAGGTAGGTAGGAGCTTGGTGTACTTAAATTTCGACGACCTCCGTGGCGCGATCGGTTAGCCGCCGGAACGCTAATCATGAGGTCCCTAGTTCGATTCCCGGAGGAGACAGAGTTAAGCACTACGCTTTTCTACTGTTTTCCAGTCTGGTCGTTGATTATATATGCTATATTTGTATGTAAAATATGTATATTTCTTAAATATACTCGTACGTTGACTAGTACCCTTAACACAAGTCTTAAATGAACTTACTAAGGGGCTAGTTCAATTGGTGTAATAATGTCCAAATATTATTATTATTTAAATTATTACGTTAATAATATTTTGTTATATATGTATTTATAGCGGTTATATATGTATTTGATAGTGGCTGTATCCCAGTGGGTAAGACCTCGGACTTCTTATGAGAAAGGTCCTAGGTTCGAATCCCCGCTCTGGCATGTACCAATGAATGAAATTTAAATATGTATTTTGCATTAACGTACATATTTACAGTCGCTAACGGTGAGGGAAAACATCGTGAGGAAACTTACCTGTTCCCCGAACGGGTAATAGTTAGTTCTTGTAAATGGCGACATGGCTTACTACCTGTCACATTGAGTACTGACTTGATCAACACGTGGCTTCTAGGTAGCCATACAATGACTACCTTCGCAATTGTGGAGATGGAAACCTGAACCTCTGACTACCCTGTAAGGGTTAATGGTCGTGAACGCGTTTGTCTTTTCTTGCCTTATATTCAGTTACTAAGGGCCTTGGGGTTAACGGAATCTATTATAAATCTTCCATGTAACATCGCAACTCCATTTTTACGGTAGAATTTCAATGCTAAGAGACAACCAGTGTCAGGCAAATGTTTTGACTTTCAATGAACGTACTGTGCTTGTACTTATGTTGAATAAAAAGATTTGACTTTGACAATATTCATGCTAAAAAGTGACCTAGTATTATATATTCGTGGTTCTGTCCACCCCGAAAGGGATTAAAGGACTTGAATGTATATCACTACATAGTATAAAACAAAGTCGCTTTCTCTGTCCCTATGTCCCTTTGTATGCTTAAATCTTTGAAACTACGCAACGGACTTTGATGCGGTTTTTTTAATAGATAGAGTGATTCAAGAGGAAGGTTTATACGTATAATAACATCCATTAAATAGTGGAGTAGGCTATATATTTTTTACCGTGCGAAGCAGGAGCGGGTCGCTAGTGTAAGTATATTTTCTCATAGATTAGTAAAAAAGGGTGTTTTTGTTGCAGGTGACGAATTCGCGTTGAGAGAGGGAGGTGCCTTATATTGTAAAGAAGATCACGATGTATTAGAAAAAGTGAGTTATTTACAATACATTACATACATATACGACGTATATATTGACGACCTCCGTGGCGCGATCGGTTAGACGCCTGAACGCTAATCGTGAGGTCCCAAAGATTCCCGATGGAGGCAGAGTTAAGAACTACGCTTTTCTACTGCTTTCCAGTCTGTCCGTTGATTATATATGATATATATATATATATATATTTATCTATATATAATATGTATATATTTCTTAAATATACGTTGACTAGTATCCTTAACACAAGTCTTAAATGTACTTGCTAAGGGGCTAGTTCAATCGGTATTATAATGTCCAAATATTGTTATTATTATACATTCACGTCCTACCTAGTCCCTTAGGCGCCTCGTATGACATGCCGGGAAGAACGGCAGGTAGTTAGCATTCTTTTCGCTCCTAAACTAGGTTGGGGTAAAATTATTATGACATAATGACAATTTATATTTTTAGGACATTATTACACCAATTGAACTAGCCCCTTGGTAAGTTCATTTAAGACTTGTGTTAAGGGTACTAGTCAACGTATATTTAAGAAATATATACATATTATACATAGATTAATACATATATAGCATATATAATCAACGACCAGACGAGAGCAGAAGAAAAGCGTATTTCTTAACTCTGCCTCCACCTGGAATCGAACCCGTGACCTCACGATTAGCGTTCCGGCGGCTAACCGATCGCGCCACGGAGGTCGTCATGTCGTGTATATACTTCACGCCCGTTCCAAAGGGGTAGCCAGACTTAAACCGCCCATTTTTCCACAGAGTTCCGCCACCGCCGTACAAGGGACTTCAGAGAGCAATAACAACACGACCCTAAGCAACAACAATTCGCACCATCCGGAACTGGGTTCGATGTCCGGTGAGTCATCTTTAGTGTCTAATGTCACAGGTAAAACATACATATACATTCACGCCCTTCAATCCCTTTCGGGGTGGACAGAACTTTAGAGATATTATATCTCCTAGGTCACTTTTTAGCAAGAATAATGGGGTTGCGATGTCAGATGGAACATTGGTGATAGGTTGCTAGCCTATCGCCGAATTGATTTAATTTACCCATAGTCCCTTAGTCGCCTCCTACGACATGTTAAGAACGGCAGCTAGTTAGCATTCTTTGTACTTCTCTTCTTCTTTATGACTAGCATAACACAATATACGTATTATTATTATATGACCCAATTAGACATATACCATATTAAAAAGGCGTAACGTTAGAAGTACCTATAACCGCCGAGTGTGTATGAGGTGGTGTATGAGTGTTAATCAAGTTAAAGTGGTTTGTAAGGACGGACAGATAGGGATCCGTGATCTCTGCCTACACCTCTACAGGGAATCAGAATGTGCATGTTTTAACAGAGGTTATCACTATCACTACATAGTATAAAACAAAGTCGCTTTCTCTGTCCCTATGTCCCTTTGTATGCTTAAATCTTTGAAACTTCGCAACGGATTTTGATGCGGTTTTTTTTAATAGATAGAGTGATTCAAGAGGAAGGTTTATATGTATAATAACATCCATTAAATAGTGGAGTAGTCTATATATTTTATACCCGTGAAAAGCCGGAGCGGGTCACTAGTAATTATTATAGCATAATTAAGGTTTAAATTCTAATGAATACATTTAAAATCACCCATCGATTTCCCTTTGGTTCCTTAATCGCTTGAAACAAGCCAGAAAGTTAATTAATAATTTTTAAAAGTAAGAATTAGTTTAATTAGATGTTTTTTTATTAACTAATTGTAATGACAACTTTTCCAGTAATTTTTGTAATGTTTTTTTGGACTTTCAATAAGTGATTTTATTATCCTCATATTGAATAATAAGCATTTCATTTCAAAGAAAGTTAGTTAGTTAGCCATTAAGAACCAGTCGCCACAATTACCAACAATAAGATAATAGACAAGATAGAGCGAATTAAAAATAGCATTTTCCCTTTCGGCACTCTTTGAAGTGAGTTGAAAGGAGCCGCCGCAATCGCGACGCCGATCGAATACAAAACTATCGATAAAATCCCTGCCGCGATAAAGCAACTATCTACAGATCTTATTAGGGCTTAGCGATTAGGCGATAGTTTACCCCAAACAGCAGTTTTTTATATTCTTGGTATTTATTTTTCGAGTAAAATAAACGCGTTCTCGACTCTTGCCGTAACGCCTTGGTAGTCATAGGTTCAGGTTTTCATCTTCGCGAATGTGAAGGTAGTGATTCTACGGCCAACTCGAACCCACGTGTTAACCAGATAGTCAGTATGTGACAGGTGGTAAGCCGTGTCGCCATTTACAAGCACTATTACCTGTTCGGGGAACAGGTAGGTTTCCTCACGATGTTTTCCCTCACTGTAGTATTCGACGCATTTCGCAAATGTATTTTTATTGGAATTGTTAAACTTCATTTCCATTGGTACATGCTCAAGCGGGATTTGAACCCTATATCTACTGATACAGAGTCAAGCCCCAAACAACTGAGCTATGTCGAATTTTTTGTTCGAGATTTTTTAATATACTTGATATTTATTGTTCGAGACTTAAATATATTGCTAAGTAGATATTCTTTAGTAAGAGGTAATTGAACATAAGAATTGACAACAGTACAACCCTTTTAGGTATTTAGAGGTTGAGTGTCTAATATCAAGTAAAAATGTTTTGTGACTATTTTTGATGACTCGAAACTTTTTACAAGATAATCAATATTCAACGTGACAGGTGGTAAACCATATCGCAGTATACAGGTACTGACTATTTCGAGAAATAGGCAGGCTTCCATAAGATGTTATACCATACTGAAATCAAAAGCACGTAGCAAATATGGAAGGCTCTAGATATTTCAATTTAATTCAAGAACTTAAATATAAAACCTAGTAAATAAATTCTACACAACTAAGCTAGGTTTAAATTGTATCGGTTTACCAAACCCGTTTTATATAATGTCTTCTATGTAAGTCACTGTTTAGCATAAACAAATTACTGTATAGTATTATATTATCTGTGGCATAAATAAATATTGGTGACAGATTGCTAACCTATCACCCAATATATTCTATTCACCCCTAGTCCCTTAGTCCTTCTACGACATGCCGAGAAGAATTGCAGCTACTTTACATTCTTTTTACGTCCCAGACTAGAATAGGAACAAAAAATAAATATTACGGATAATATTAATTGAAATACGTCCAATTATAAAAGGAAAACAATTCAATGCTCATCAAAAATACTGAAATGTACACAAAACGCACAGCAAAGGTTAGGTTTGGGTTGGGACTGTATTATTTTGGTGTACAAATCAGTATTTTTGAAGTGCATTTTCTTTTTATCTGACGTTCCTTGAAACACTATCCATTATAAACATAGTCTGTGGCTTAATAATAAATATTATAGTTTTAAGAGATTCGCGATTTATACTCATGATTAATAACTAACGGGACTTATCGCGTAAGTTTTTATATAATAAACTTACCTTTATTAACCCGACGTTTCGGCTACGTTGCAGCAGCCATGGTCACGGGCAGACTAATAATTAATAATAATAATTGTAATAACAATAAATAAATATTAACTGCTATCACAACCCTGAAAAATTATTCATTTATCTCATACCCATTAGTTAATTCAGAAACAAACAAACGACACCCTTTAGTTAATTATTCGTTCATACTCTAAACGTGTGAGGATTAACACCTCGGACCTTTGTGCATGTTAGAGTGACTGAGGGATTTAGCGTGTTCTTGATCACGGTCAGTGCCAATTATAATGGGAGAGTGTTATTAAGGCACGTGTCAACACGTGGGTTTGAAGTGGCCATAGATTAGGAAGTGCAATTTCGGACACTTGGATATTTGATTACTTTGAAGGGTTAATGTGAACTGACTACCTCGTTAGGGTCAATGGTAGTTAAATACGTGTCATAATGACAGTATACATACTTAAATTTCCCTTAAGCCTGTTCGGGGTGGACAGAATATTGGAAGCATGATTCGGTGGTTACTTTTTAGGTCTATTATCAAACTGTTATAAAAAATTTAATGTTTTTATTCAATATAGGATGTTAGATTTATTGGTATTGCTTTATGGTAGTCCCGTGCTAGCCGGGACGCAAACGACTGCAAACTAGCTGCCGTTCTTCCGGACTTATATTGTCAATTGAATCTGTTGGGCGATGGGCTAGTAACCTGTCATCAATGTTCCATATAACATTTCAACCCCATTGAATGAATATTCATGCTCAACTAATTAATTCCATTCAACTTTATTCCCTAATGACGCATATTTCCCCTCACTTTTTCACTGCAATTAAGTTATTATGTTGTAAATGTGTTATATGATAAATAAGTAGTGCATCTTTCATATGCATACATACATATTATATTCACGGCTCTACATCCCCAAAGAACAGAGACAATCGATCGCCACCTGAAACGGGTGACAAATCTCCCTTGTTTCACTCACACCCATTAACCTTTTCATACATGCTCTTCTGTTCTTCACTACGTACACCCGCCTTGAGAAGAATGTCTCCAATTTGATATGTATAAGTTCTAAGTTCTACGTATAGTATATTCGCTTTAAGAAAATAGTGACGTCATCAAGGTCTCCATGATTTAACCAATGAGATTTTATAGGGGTTGTCAGTTATTGGTCAATGTGAGTTCTTTTCTCATTTACTCACGTCTCATTGGTCAGTTTGACCTCTGATTATCATGACGTCACTATTTACTTAACGCGAATAGACTATAGTTTCATTTGCTAATATCTATATAAGTTTCATACTATTTCAAAACCATTTTAACGTGACCTCTTCTTTCACAGACTCTGGTAGCGAATCGGGGTCTCACAAGAGTGGTCGGACGAGAACGGCGACAGCTGATGGGAAACCAACGAGAGTTAGAACTGTTTTAAACGAAAAACAACTTCATACGTTAAGGTAAGACCTAGATACATATCCTAAAGTCTGTAAGTCCTAAGCAAGTAACTAAGTACCCTGAGAGTATAATATCTTCTTGACCACATTAAGTTTCAGGGATATTATATAATTTTGCTCCTGAAACTAATAGTAGAACGTTGAATATGTAGTAAGAAAGAGAGCTAGCGACATTTTATTTACATCCTGGATTACCTTAATCTATTTACGCCTGAAAAAATGAAATAGCAATGTCGCATTTTGTAACATTTGCTTAGTATTTTATGAAAGGCGTCTCATAATTCATACATATGACACAGTTTTTGTAGGATCGTTAGACAGAGAACGATACAAGACACTATAAAACAAGTGCAAAACTTAGTTTGGTTACATACTTAATATTTAACTACAGGATTCTAGAAAAGATACAGGAGTTCATACTCATGCTACATACACATCATCACCCCCGTTTCCCTGTAGAGAGGCAGGCAAAGATCACTACGACTACTAACAACTAGTTTGGAAATAATACATACACATCACGCCTGATTCCCTGTAGAGAGGCAGGCAAAGATCACTGATCCCCATCTATTCTGTCCCGCTCTTAACAAACCACTTTGACTTCATTGACACTCATATCCTCTTACACACTCGGCGGTTATAAGTACTCCTAATGTCACCCTTTTCAATACGGCGTTTACTTAACGACAAAATCGTTCACAACCATTAACCCTTACGTTGTAGTCAGAGTTTCACGTGACTAGATAGTCAGTATTCAATATGACAGCTTGTAAACCATGTCGCCTTTACAAGCACTGACTTACCTGTTACGAGAAATAAGCTTATTCTTCACGATATCTACAACATGATTAATAACTAACGGGACTTATCGCGTATGTTTTTAAATAATAAAGTTACCTTTTATTAACCAGACGTTTCGGCTACGTTGCAGCAGCTATGGTCACGGGCAGACTGACGATGATAATGTTATTAATCATGAGTATAAATCGCGAATCTCTTAAAACTATGATATCTACAACACCTGTATGTATTTAACGACGACCTCCGTGGCGCGATCGGTTAGACGTCTGAACGCTAATCGTGGGGTCCCGGGTTCGATTCCCGGTGGAGGCAGAGTTAAGAACTACGCTTTTCTTCTGGTTTCCAGTCTGATTGTTGATTATATATGCTATATATGTATTTATCTATATACAATAAGTATATATTTCTTAAATATAATAACTAGTACCCTTAACACAAGTCTTAAATGTACTTACCAAGGGGCTAGTTCAATTGGTGTAATATCGTCCTACAATATTATTATTATATTATTATTTCCCTTGCAGAACATGCTACGCAGCCAACCCTCGTCCAGATGCGCTGATGAAAGAACAGCTGGTGGAAATGACAGGCCTCAGCCCCAGAGTCATCAGGGTCTGGTTCCAGAACAAGAGGTGCAAGGATAAGAAGAAGACCATCCAGCTGAAGATGCAGATGCAACAAGAGAAGGTGTGTTACAACGTTAGTATGGCATTCTGTATGTAGCTTAAGAATATGTAAATGTGGGACGTCAAAATAATGCTAAGTTATATTACGAGTATTTACGGTGAGGGAAAGATCGAGAGGAAACTGAGTACTGACGTGAAGTGGCCATAGAATTACTACCTTCGTGAATGCGTTCTAACACAAAGGCATTTAAATATCGGAACAGTAATAGTGTGAAGTTGGTAGTGGATTAGCAAAAGTGTCAAAATTCACAATTGCAATCGGTATAAGTGTCAAATTTCGCTTTAAACCGGGGATATTTGTCACATTTGCTAATCCACTACCAACTTTACACTATTTATTACTGATCTGATATTAAAATGCGTTTGTGCTAAAACGCTTTAGTGGACTAGACTCCTGGGACGTGAAAATAATGCTAACTAGATGCCGTTCTTACCGGTATTTGTATGCTAGTAGTGATTTAAGAGTGCTGTCACTTTGTTGGTCACTTCACGTTATAACTATTCATACAACTAATTATTATAGTGACTTTCAAAGCTATGCGTATATTAACGTACATTCATATTCTTTAATCTCTTTGGGGTGGACAGAACCTTGAAGGCATATTATGTCGTAGGTCACTTTTTAGCTATGATCCCTTAGTCGCCTCTTACGACATGTCAAACGTTAGTATGAGATTCAATATGTAGGGTAAGAATCTCTTTATTCTTATTATCTAATTGAAACTACTGCTATAGGGAACTATAGAAAAGACAAACTGGAAATAATACCTAAAACATGACTGTATTCACGACTGTTCATATCTTTCGGGGCAATTAGAGGTTGAGCGATCTTAGTTACTAAAAATCAACTTTAAATTTTTTTATTATTCTATCACGGCTGGTTATTCAATTTAGGTGGTGGTTAGTGGTTAATTGAGTACAACTTTGACTTGTGTTATAACCAACTATGTCCTCTTGATCAGCCTGTAGCAATCCACTGTTGGACATAAGCCTCCACCAAACTTCAACAATGTTCTACGACCATACAACGTTACCTTCCCCCTTTTTTCCAGGAAGGCCGTAGGGGCTACATGTCCCTGGGAGTACCCCTAGTGGCAGGGTCGCCCGTTCGCCACGAGGCTGCGGCAGCCTTGCCCGTAGCGGCGTATCGTCCACCCTGGAAAGCCCTTTCGGACTTTGCCCTTCACGCTGACTTGGACGCCCCTCACCACTCCGCCACGTTCCAGCATTTGGTCAACCAGGTGGGTAAAACATACATATATTCACGTCCTTTAATCCCTTTAGGGATAGGCAGAGACTATCGATCGCTACCTGGAACGGGTGACAAATCTCTGGCTTCACTTACACTTATTAACCTTAAAACATGCTCTTCTGTTATTCACTACGTACACCTGTCTTGAGAAGAATGACTCCAATTTTATCTGTAAAAGTTGTACGCGGCCTTCTTCATACAGATATATTCACGGGGCGGACAGGACTTCAGAGATATAACATCTCCTAGATTAATTTTTATAATAATTATTGGGGTTTCGTAACGATATTAAAACATTTGACGACCTCCGTGGCGCGATCGGTTAGATACCTGAACGCTAATCGTGAGGTCCCGGGTTTGTTCCCGGTGGAGGCAGAGTTAAGAACTACGCTTTTCTACTGCTTTCCAGTCTGGTCGTTGATTATATATCCTATATATTATGTATTTATCTATATATAATGTGTATATATTTCTTAAATATACGTTGACAAGTACCCTTAACACAAGTTATAATTGAACTTACCAAGGGGCTAGTTCAATTGGTGTAATAATGTCCAAATATTATTATTATTATTATTAAAAAAAAATTATTATTTGAGACAATAGATTCCATTGAACCCTAGTGCCTTGATCGCATCCTACGACATGCCGGAAAGAACGGCAGATAGTGAGTATTCTTTTTACGTCTCAGACTAGCATGGGACTAATAAAAGGACACATCACAGGTGGCTAATAATATTTAGGCTTACTACCAATTGAACTAGCCGCTTGGTCAGTTCATTTAAAACTTGTGTTAAGGGTACTAGTTAACGTATATTGAAGAAATATATACTAATTATATATAGATAAATAAATACATCCCATCCCCATCTTAATGTATGTATTCCTATAACGACCAATCTATATAGACAGAGAGGTATGCAGACATATCGAATTCCTTTAAGTTTCCATCAATCAGTCAGCCTATGACAGTCCACTGCTGGACGTAGGCCTCTCCAAGGTAACGCCACAAAACACGATCACTCGTGGCCCTCAGCCACTACCAGCGACCTTTTTCAGGTCATCGGTCCATCTGGCAGGGGGGCGTTCTACACTACGTTTACCGAGACGCGGTTGCCATTCGAGAACCGCTTTACTTTTCCGTATCTTTGACAAATATGTTAACGCTTTTACCCCATTGCAGATGCACGGATATGACGTGCCCACGGTTCCGCCTCAGATGCCTCACGGTGCCCAGGGGGAAGACAACTATGTCACGTACCTTGAAAGCGACGACAGCCTACCCCCTTCGCCATAGTGCTGCCTCACGTAAGCTGATGCTATACGCCGGAAACAAACGGGGTAAACAAAGGTTCGACGTCCTTAGAAATTTCGTAATTGGGAAGGTAGTCATTCTAAAGCCACTTACACAATGTAAGCCGTGTCACTAATTAGTCAGTGCTTGTATATAGAATATTCGCGTCTTTATTTGATATATATCCTGAACAGGATAGGCAGAGACTATCGATGGCAGGTGATCCTGACAAATGTCTCTGGCGTGACACACACCCAATTAACCTCCTCATACATGTTCTTAGCTACAAATTATATGTTAGCAGATCTAAAATGAGAAATATTGACTTGACTTTTGACTCTTATTCAATTTCAATCTCTTTTCAAGGAGAGTTTTCGTAGCGTTAAGAACAGAAGAGCATGTATAAAAAGTTTAATGGGTGTGAGTGAAGCAAGAGAGATTTGTCCCCCGTTCCAGGTGGCGATCGATAGTCTCTGCCAATCCTCTTAGGGATATAGAGGCGTGAATATAGGCACCTATGACCTCAATTCTCTCAGTCGCATCCTATAATATCAGAAAGAAAAGCGTCAAGTTAGCGTTCTTATAACGTATCGACGCACTTGAAATTTGATTTTATGATGCTGTCAAAATGATAGTTTGAGCTGTCATGTTTTTGTGACTGACATTATTTAGTTTTTTTTAAATCAATGAATGAAATGAGAAATTTTCGACGTATAGCATACAGGATTTGTATAAAAACTTGCCAGTAAATACTGTAACTAAATATATAAATGTAGTTTAAGTTAGCAATTGTGTGATGTTTACCAATAAATAGTTAAATTAATAAGTAATATATTGTATAAGGATTGAAAGGTGTTTCACGAATTTTGTTTAATATGTGAGCACTTAAAAGTTGTAAGAAATTTGTACATTTAAACTTCATTATTTATATTGTCCTTGATAAACAAAATTCTTTTTTTATATCATAATTAAGAATTAAAATAAAACATATCAAAAAGTGACATCTATGTTAATAAATTAGAACTAAACTATAAAAAAAGTCAAATTAATTTTCAGTCTTTGGAAAAACCCCTTTTGTTTTTTATGGTGCATATACACTAGCGACAAAGTTTCCCAAATTTTGGCCCAAATTTGGATAAAAATAGTAACTAATATAATTTATCAAGGACAATATAAGTAATATTAATGATAGTGGTGTAAAAATTAGTACGATATTGAATCTAAGTAGTGTATTAAAAGATCTGTTTTTATTGTTATACTTTCTTTAGCTTATTTCAATTCAATTCTATTGACTTTCTTAAAACATCATATTCTATACTATATTTATTACTATATTTCTTTCTTCCTTCAAAACTCTCATTTCTATCTATATTCTGAAATACTAATTTCATACTGTCCCAATCTCACTATAAAACTACCTTTTAAGAACACAATTATTTCATTTTTATATCGTAATTTCTGAATCCTGATTCTACTAATAGCTACTAATAAAATACATACCTAATTCACTTCATTTACCAAACCAAATTGCAGATGATTGAAATAATTGCAATTGTTATAAATTGTTTATAACAATCAACTAACAGATTTGTATTAATATCATTGTATATACTATAAGTAGTTGAATTTCATGTTTAGTTAATGTTAATATTGTTTGTTTAATCTTTGTTTTACATGCAACTCTTCATACTCACTCGGTGTATGTAAATACTACTATTTCACCTTACTTCTGTAGTATAGAATAAGTGATTACATCATATTATTTATAGTTTCATAATAAAAAAAAAGTAGTTGAATTGATTTTACCAAAAAATTAATTGAATTATCCCTTTAATTTACTAATTGTTTTTATAGTTACTGTATATGTAGTTATTTGTAACTAAGTTTTGTAACTACAGACTAACACAACTTAATAGTTGTAATTTACAAAGTTGTAATTTAACTACTGTAAGGTAAATAACACGTATGGACTAAACATTGTAATTTGTATGTACTATTGTAGCAACTATACTATTATAATAGGATTGTATCATATAAAGTGATAAATGGTTATAAATATTCGTTTTATTTTACATACATACACATCACGTACGTTTTCCAATAGAGGTGAAGCCAGAGAACACAGACCTCTGCTCCGATTCTGACAGACCACTTTCGCTTCATTGAAACGCATACACCTCCTCATACACACTCGGCGGTTACAGGTACTTCTAACGATTTATTTTATCCTTTATAAATAGAAAATAATAAATATAACATTCATACAATTCTAAACTCAAGATAAGTTCTTGTAAGTGGCGACACGGCTTACCACTTGTCACATTGCGTAATAATCAATGGTTAATACCTGAAATTGACTTGCTCATAGAATTACTGCCTTCACAGTTACGGAGATGGACACGTGACCTTTGATCATCCCGTGAGGATTAATAATCGTAAAAGTTTTTTTTTGTTTTTGTAGATATTTCTGTTGAAATTGTAAGATAAACAGGTGGTATCAAATGAAACGCTTTTTTGACCAGATAGTCAGCATACAATGCGACAGACGACAGGGTCATGTTTTTACATAAGTGCGTGGGCAGAATATTGACTATTTTGAGAAATAGGCAGAGTTTCTTAAGATAATCTATAGGGTAAATGAGGATATTAAACAATAGTTATGTTTTTTTTAGCTGCGTGATAGTTGGTGGTTCAATTTTGTTATGAAATTAGATGTGATGCATGTTATACCTACCATGCTATAACTACAGAAATAATACAAGAGATAATGTTTTGTATTATCACATACATATCCGAGGTTTTCTCTAAATAGAAAAGAATAAAGGGACGTATATATGCAGGATGACCGAGTTCCTGAATACAACGAAACAACGAAAATGTCATGAATATCCTTTGAATATTTATTTTTACCAAGAATCTTTAAAATATTAAACTGAGTTAATTATTGTCAATGAAACGTCATATCGCCCCAACTGACATAACTAAGTTAGTTTGTAACTTTGTTATCAAACAAAATGTTGATAAACTGAAATCCCTGGTATTTATTTCCTTGAAAACTTGTTAACTATCGATAAGATAAACCCAAAAATCAATACCGATTTACTGAGTGAACTTTAGAATCTCTCTCTTGTGTTTTTGAACTATTAAAACATAGTGCTGCTTAGTTTTTCTAGTCTAAAATGGATCAGGAAGAAGAAAGTATTCCAATGAAAAGTATTCGTGATAGAACCCAGTATCACCTGGTAAGTTTATTGTTGAATCGTTTAAATAACTTCGTACTTTATCATAAGAGTGTTGTGATAGTAAATCTGGTCGGTTATCACCACATATTTGATATAAATGTAACCTCAAACTTGTAGTTTCATTCCAACTTTTCGTAGTAAAGTTTTCGCATAAAATACTTATCGTAAAACTTTTCCGGAACTTTTATTGTTGATCAAACAAATTTCTTAATAATTAACAACTCTGCCAGGATTCTATGAATGAAATCTACGTTAAGTCACCAGTATTTATTTCTAATGCACAACTTTGGTTATTACTAACCAAATCCAGTAGGTGAAAGACTTAATATAGCAATATAACATACACTATACAACCATTTTATAAGGCTGTCGGTTTGTAAGTAAATTTCTAGAATTGCTGCGTAAACAATATATAGCTACAAAAACTTACTTTTTACAAGATCTTCATCACCTATTGTTTTCTTCAGAATATATTCTTATATTGTATGAATTAGTGATGCTCAAGCTAGACTGGGACATAGAAAGAATGCTAACTAGCTGCAGCTAGTACTGGCATGATATAGGAGTCGACTAAGGGACTAGGGGTAAATGGAATCTATTGGGCATTAGAGTAAACTGTCACCAATGTACCATAAAAAGTGATTTAGGACATATATCTTCAAGATCCTGTCCATCCCGAAAGAGATTATATAACATGACTGTATATGTATTTACTTATAAACTTACCTACATATCTTATGTATCTGGTTATATTAATTTTTTATGTTGTTATCGATTGGGCTCGGTTAACCCACCTAAATGACATCTGCCTTACATACATAGTTCATATTATATAGTCACCTTTAGCTAAAAGTATTGGGATGGCATTGATATAAACCATTGGTGACAGGTTGCTAGCCTATCGTCCAATAGATTCTTTTTAACCTTAGTAACCTCCAATGGCTTGCTGGTATTTGTGATAAGTTTGGCATATACATTCTTTTAGAATCTAATCTAGCAATGGGCCAGCACCCAGTCACCTACATTACTCATTTATGTCAATAATCACTAATGGTGATTTCATACTGTCAGTTCAAATGATTCACTCACACTGTTGCATAAAACACACATTGATTATAGATAGTGAGTGATAAGCTATCAAACAGATAAGCTTAGGTATTTATAGAAAAGTTGTCAGGTCCTCACTACATTTGTCTTGTGATGGTCGGAGACGTAAGAACGGACAAGGGGACTTTCTCATGTACATTAAATTTGACGTTATTACTAGTCAATAATTACAAATACAAATGCTTTCACAACTACCCTTGCGTGGTAGTCCGAGGTTCAGGTGTCCATCTCTATAATTGTGAAGGTAGTAATTCTGTGGCCACCCAGTTGGTACTCAATGTGACAGGTAGTAAGCCATGTCGCCATTTGCAAGTACTAACTAACTATTACTTGTTCGGGGAACAGGTAGGTTTTCCTCACGATATTTTCCCCCACCGTATAATTCGATGCATTTCGTAAATGTATTTCCATTGGTACATGATCCAATTTGATCTGTATAATTATTACTCAACCTTGTATAACGGTTTTACCGTTCTATCTATAACGTCACGCCTTATTTTCGTTAAGGCGTGTGTACTAATAACTATGAATGTTTTATTTATTTGTTTGAAAAACCGTTCATATATTTAATATGAGTAAGTTTTACTGATAAATTCAGCTAGCAACTGATTTGATAGAATGATAATTTGATCCTATCTTGCACATAAGATTGTAGATAAATCGTGGAAAAAAAACGTCTTGAGAAATCTTACGTATTGTTCTGAATAGGCGGTCAGCGTCTATCATGTTGGATGCTGTCTTTTTGTTGCAAGACTTTTACTAAGCCCTTGGCGGTCGTGGTATCAGACACCTCTGATTACAGAACAAGGGATTATGGTCGTTATGCTTACGTCTACAAATCCTATGAAAGCGAGAATCTTGGTGATACAATATCACTTAGGTCACTTTTAACATAACTATAGTGTCGTAAAGGCATTGATATAGAATAGTAGTGAAATGTTGTTATCGATTCCCCAAAAAACACTGAAATTTCATTGACGTCTTGTCCCTTAGTCGGCGTCTTATCGGAAAGAACGGCATCTAGTTAGCATTATCTAAACATGCCAGACTAGCAAAGACGTGGTAATATGGTGGATACATAATAATAATATTTGGACATTATTACATCAATTGAACTAGCTTCTTGGTAAGTTCATCTAAGACTTGTGTTAAGGGTATTAGACAACGTATATTTAAGAAATATATACTTATTATACATAGATAAATAAACATTGGAAAGCAGAAGCAAAGCGTAGTTCTTAACTCTGCCTCCACCGGGAATCGAACCCGGGACCTCACCGTTAGCGTTTAGGCGGCGGAGGTCGTCAAATGAGTCACATGTACAGGTATATTTGTTACGTACGTTAATTAATACGTAGGGGCCGGCCCAATAGGACATATGACAGTCAGGTAGACGCTATATTAAAAAAGGGTGACTTTAGAAGTACCTATAACCGCCGACTGTGTATTAGAAAGTGTATGAGTGTCAATGAAGCGAATTGGTCCGTTAGGATCGGGAAAAATGGTGATCCATGACCTCTGCCTACCCCTGTACAGGGAATCAGGCGTGATGTGTATGTATGTATGTTAATTAATGTGACTAGCTGATTAAATTTATCTATCGTTTGTCTGGCCGCGATCAATATCCATTGAAGTAGACATTTCTGCGATCACTTTAAAACGATAATAAACACATAAAGTTCACGACCGTTAGCTATTGAGACATAGCCAGAGGTTTCAGTCACCACAATGGTGATTCTATGGCCACCTTGAACCCACGTGTTGACCAGATAGTCAGTACTTTACTTATGTGACGGGTGGTAATCCGTGTCGCCATTTCTAAGCTTCCGAGCAACAGGTAGGTTTCTTCATAATGTTTTTCCTCACCGTAGTTTGTTTGTTTCGTAAATGCATTGTTTCTATTATAACTATCAATCGCCATTCTTTCTAATTGATATTTATAACATACTAGCGACCCGCTCCGGCTTCGCACGGGTATAAAATATATAGCCTACTCCACTATTTAATGGATGTTATTATACATATAAACGTTCCTCTTGAATCACTCTATCTATTAAAAAAAACCGCACCAAAATTGGTGCGTAGTTTCAAAGATTTAAGCATACAAAGGGACATAGGGACTGAGAAAGCGACTTTGTTTTATACTATGTAAAGATGATGATATTTTTACGACTCAGAAACCTTACACTTCTCCTTCCTTATTGTTCCTTGCTAGTCTGTGACGCTAAAAGAATAGCAACTAGTTGGAGGCGACTAAGGGTAAATAGAATCTATTGGGCGATGTGCTAACAACCTTTCACTTAGGAGATATGTCATGTCTTTGAGGCCTCTATTCTGAATGGTGGCAATGGAAGTAAATGTATATTTATATAACCTTTTCAGGGTTGTCAGAGATTTGAGTTACCACATTTGTACTTTATCTTTGTCGTCTCAAAGCCCACGTTTCACCAGACAGTCAATAACGTGACAGGTTGTTAGTTCATCGTACAGATATTGCAATGTACTCTTATCGCAATATTTTTGATTCTATAGTTCGATTATTCTTAATTGATAATGATCTTTAATGACGGCATTTGAACGGCATTACACTGCATTTCTTTGTGTATAATAAAAAGTTATCTACTAACAGTTCAATAACTGAATATTTTTATTGTACGCATTGCATTCACGACCTTGAAACCCTTACGGGGTAGTAAGAGGCTCGCGTGTATATCTCTTTAAATGCGGCGTAGTTTATTTATGGTTAGATAGACCCCATTTTCTAACAGATAGTCTCCCAAGGTGACAGGACCCAAGCGCTGACTATTGCCTATTCTTACTTAGATTTAGGTTTACTTAGGTTTCTCTCTGTGTGTGGCGCTCTAGAGGTCACCACAGCATTATTGACACCCAAACACCTCCTCGTATGCTCCATTGGTACAGCTGTGTTGCCCTTTTGTGGTTCCGTCATAATATCAGCGTTACGAGCCGATCATTGTCCGCCATTCGTAAAACACCAAGCTGAGATGGAACCTTTTTTGCACTGCAATGGCACACACAATAACAACTTGTGTGTTTGTTTTAAAATCTATGCTATGTATAAGTTGCATTATGTCTTCGTATTTGTATTATATTACGTAGGGGCCGGCCCAAATAAGACATATGACAGTAATATAGACGCTATATGGAAAAAGGGTGACGTTAGGAGTACCTATAACCGCCAAGTGTGTATGAGAAGATGTGTATGAGTGTCAATGAAGCGAAACTGGTTTGTCAGGATCGGGAAAAATGGGGATCCGTGATCTCTGCCTACCCCTCCACAGGGAAACAGGAGTGATGTGTATGTATGTTTTCGTGTGTGTCTTGTAGTTGTGAAATAAACGTTTTTATTATATTATTTGTTATGTATACATTTACACGCGGCGGTTATAAGTACCATTTATAGTCGATCGATAACTACTTAACAAGATAAAATAAGGATCCTTTATGACCAGATAATACTAATTTAATAAATTATAGCCTAATAAATTATGCAGTTAAGAAGCTGTATAATTTTATGGGTTTAACATTCATTGCATATGTCGTAAAATAATAAATATTTTAATATTTTTTTCGGCTAGGGGGTAAGATTTTGTACAAATGTGTTATTCACATACACACATACACATCACGACCGAAGTGGTAGACAGACGTTCACGTATCCATCTCTGAGATGTCTCTGGTCAGCTCGACCAATTATTATAAACCAGATAGTCAGCCGTCAATGTGAGAGGTGTTACTTCAGCTTGCAACTTGTCTACGACTTTGGTTCTCTGCCGGATAATCTCATTTCGGACTCTTCCGGTTTGGTTCTTATAAACTTAAACCTTAGAAAAAGTTACTGGGACTGCATTTTTAGCGCTGACTGTACATGAAACCTATTAGATGATAGATCGTTTATACATAATATCATATAGTTAAAGATAAATTTAATCCCTTTTTCACTACACATATTTTACCGTCATATTAATCTCTTTTCGGATAAATTGCATGAGGTAGTCAGAGGCTTGAGTGCCCATCTCCAAAATCTCGATGGCATGTTAGGTATAAGCCACTCAAAGCACCCGATTTACTACATAGACAACGTGATAGGTTGTCAACCGTTCTCCAATTAATAATGAAACGATATTATACATATTGACTGACATGTCATTAATTAATTCAAGATAATTCAATTATATTTAGTTTTAGTAGTTTAACATAATATTTATTATGAATTATTTTATTACTTTAATCATTGAATTTTTTATTAGTTTATACCTGTTATTGACATACATATTTAAATTAATGAATGAATTAATACGGATTATGTTTTTTATTTTTGTGTTTTTATTATTTTAGATTATTGTTAATGATTATTGTAATTTTCGGCTGATATTTGTAAATATTATATTATTTGATATTGTATTGGGGTAAACTGTAAGAATATCAAATGCAATGTATGAAATAAATATAAATAAATATTATTGTTTTTACTCAATAAATCTTAGTAACCCACCAAAGATGACAAATTCATTGATAAAAACCAACATCCTTGTTACCGGTAGTATCAGCGTGGTTTAAATGGGATTTGCTGTAAATCGCCCTTTAGATAAATGCGAATATCGCTTTTCAATTAGTCGTGCGTATAATGCCTTTATAGCCGCACAGTTAGTGCCAGTGTAACGTTAAGAAATTAGTGCGAAATGGCCATGTCTATAAAGCGACGGACCAAAGAGGAAAGTATTGGTTTTGTTGTTACACTAAACGGGATTTTTAAGGTTGTACCGGCGTGAATTTTTTGGATTAATTTTGCTGATATAAAGATTATGTAAATATTGTTATGTAGCGTAAATTTAAATGATATATTGAAAATAAAAGTATATTTTAATTATTTTGATTTCAGTAGAGTATAATAATTATTACAAGTACTATTTTTTAACTGTGTGTTAATGTATTGAAATCATTCTTTATTTTTAAATAATATATGTGTTATACCCCTTTATAGGTGGGTTTTTAAAATAGAAGATTAAATATACATCTTAGTGTTTTAGCATAATTATAGTTAATCTAGATACAGGCTTACAAACATTCCTATAACCAAAATATCGTATATTATTCTAGAATTTTTTTCATTCTCATATAACTCCTCAACATACATTTATATATCCCCTTCCAATTCACTAGACTCTAATTCAGTCACTTTAGGGATGAACAGTACATCACCCTTGTGACTTTAAGTCTCAGTATTAGAGAAAGAGATTGCTAGCTCATCGCTCTATAGAATCTATTGACCCGTAATCCTAAGTTACCTTTAATGATATTCTTATTACAAAGGAAGCTATTTAATGTAGGTTATTCATTTTATATATACACACACTTTTTGAAACATATTCACTAAAAATTCGATCATTCATCTTTTTTCATACCATACATACATACAAATCACGCCTGATTCCCTGTAAAGGGGTAGGCAGAGATAACAGATCCCCATCTGTCCCGATCCTGACAAACCACTTTCGCTTCATTGACACTCATACACCTCAAACACTCTCGGCGGTTAAAGGTATAATATTACGCTTTTTCAATATGGCGTCTATCTGACAGTCATATGTCTTATTGGGCCGGCCCCTACGTTACCTTCCACCATCATTTTAACCAGTTATAAGCCTTTCGTAACCATAATTGTTCGTTCTAACATACCCCTCTTTCAATCTTTTCTACATCTTCTATCAAACCGCCATTTTCCTTTATCACACGATAGGTTTTGTAACTGGCACTGGGCAAAAAATCCTGAAAGCCGGAGTTTCTTGTTGGTTCTTCTCCGAGCCAGGGCTTCCGAACCAACGGTAGAATTTCAATGCTAAGAGACAACTAGTGTCAGGCAAATGTTTTGACTTTCAATGAATGTACTTGTACTTTGTTGAATAAAAACATTTGACTATGACTTTGATTCCTCAACCGCATTTCAACGGCATTGATTGATTGATCCCACCCCATGCTTCTTTAGCTTCTTATATAGTTAGTTGTGTGATAGGTATTATTATGGGCACTAAAACCTACCTAGGTAAACGACTTTTATGATTATAATCATAAATATTATCAAATTGTGCGAATTTTTTTTGATTATTATCTTCAGGTGATAAGTTTTACAATGGCTGTTTATTGTTTTATGTTTATTGGACTGTTTGTGTTGTATGAGGTGACTGTAAGGTTCCGGGTTCGATCTGTGTAACCAATATACTTTGGACCCTCGTTATTAACAATTACTATGATATTGAATGTCGTATTTATCTGGTTTAATAATACATATGAAATCAATACAAAACAAGGAAATAAATCCTGTTGGAGGAACAGGTAGGTGTCATCGCGATGTTTTTCTCTCACCATGGTATTCGTAGATTAATGAATTTCCATGTACATCTTCGTAATAAAAACACATTTACGAAATGCATCGAATACTACGGCGAGGGAAAACATCGCGAGGAAACCTACCTGTTCCTCGAACAGTTAATAAATAGATAGTTAGTGCTTGTAAATGGCGACATGGCTTACCACTTGTCACATTGAGTTCTGAATATCGGGTCAACACGTGGGTTCGAGGTGGCCATAGAATTACTACCTTCGCAATGGTGGAGATGGAAATCTGAACCTCAGACTACCCCGCAAGGGTTATGAACGCGTTTGTCTTAGTCTGTTTTGAAAAAGGGTGACCGCTGAGTGTGTAAGTGTATGAGTAGGGATCTGTGATTTCTGTCTATACCCTGTAGTGAAAGGGGCGTGATGTGTATGTATGTAGATATGGTTTAACTTCTGTTCTATACAAAGTAATGTCTGAAGTACTGTTTAAGTCAATCAATTAGTACTAGAAAGATATCTGATAATGTATAGAGAGTTAGAGATAGTAACATTGAAAGAAGGTTCATAAACTTTACGACCGTTATTCCTAAAGGAGTGTTCAGAGCCTTGAGCCTAAAGTCTACATTTCTGAAGACAGTACCTAAAGTTATACATAGTAACTCTTTCAATGTAGATGATTAGGAGATTTTCCTCATCGTAAACAATAAACACGTTATCACTGGATGGTCACCCATCCACAGTCTGATCACCACCAGTGTTGCTTAACTTCAGCGACAGAAAGACAAAATTTGTTACATTTTTATATAGACAAAAGTATAGTATAATATTTTCTGTGTTGAAACAAAGCAACATAAAAATATGCAGCACAACATTTATTATTTATATTATAATTATTGTTTCATCAGCTAAAACAATCGCAACAAATGATTTTGTTAAATAAATATTATTTAGATTATATGATCCCAAAAAAGGTAAAGGGTATATCTACACAAGATGAAATCAATCAAATATACTATAAGACATATATTCTTTTTTGTAACACAATGTCTTAACTAGGATTTGTTTTGGTTTTGTAACTGGCACTGAGCAAAAAATCCTGAAAGCCGGAGTTTCTTGTTGGTTCTTTTCCGAGCCAGGGCTTCCGAACCAACGGTAGAATTTCTATGGTATAAGAGACAACCAGTGTCAGGCAAATGTTTTGACTTTCAATGAATGTACTGTACTTGTACTTATGTTGAATAAAAACATTTGACTTTGACAATATAATACGGCGAGGGAAAACATCGTGAGGAAAATAGCCTCTGCATAATAGGCAATCATACATAATATTATGTTTTCATAGAACACGTCGGTTACTGACTATATCTGGTAAAAAGTGACTATATATATAACATTCTCCGCAATTGCGGAGATGGATTCGCAAACCTCTTACTACTAATAATAATGGTTGTTTAGTGTATGTCATTTTCGTAATAAAAATACATTTGCGAAATGCATCGAATACTACAGTGAGGCAAAACATCGTTAAGAAACCTACCTGTTCCACGAACACGTAATAGTTAGTGCTTGTAAATGGCGACATGGCTTACCACCTGTCACATTGAGTACTGACTATCTGGTCTACACGTGGGTTCGAGGTGGCCATAGAATTACTACCTTCGCAATTACGGAGATGGTACCTTAAACCTCTGATTACTTCACAAAGTTTAATACTTGTGAAACTTTTTGTATATTACTAATATATGTATATTATGTTTTCATCCATCTATCTCGTTCTAACCAATGCACTCCTGTTTCAGGGGAGCGAGAGGGCATATGAGGGAGTGATCGTATACGATGAGGACGAAGACGACAGAGGAAAACCCTGGCAGCGGGTCTCTATCCACCCTCCATAGTTATCGTGCATTCATACATACATATGTTCATCCATACATACATACATTCATATCTAAATACATAATGTGAAGTACATAAATATATCCATATATATGTGCATACATAATATACATCCATACATATAGTCATTCATCAATAAAATACCTACATACATACATATGTTCATCCATACATATTTACATTCATATCCGAGTACATAGGTACTGTCAACGCTAAAAGTGCGGTCCCAGTAACTTTTTATAAGGTTTAAGATATAAGAACGAAAGACAATATTTAACATTTTAAAACTGGCGCCACTATGCATTGTCATGGCCACTATACGTTCGCGTGCTTCGAAATGAAAAATATTATCTTTTGTTCCTATAAATGTGAAACTTATAAAAAGTTACTGGGACTGCACTTTTAGCGTTGACAGTACATATATAATATTCATCCATACATACTTACATCCAGAAGCTCGTTGATAACTATTTTATATGTATTTGTATAAATACTACATATTTTAATAATAATAATAATAATTGTATATGTTTGTTAAATTTATATGAATGTAGATAAAAATAATACTTTAAAATAAGAACGAAAGTTCATAAGTCCATACATAAAAATATACATTCAAGTCCATTAATCCCTTTCGGGGTGAACAGAAGCTAGGTTATTACTGAATGAAAGAAAGTTTATAAACTTCACGACTATTAATCGTTAGAGAGTGAACAGAGCCTTGAGTTACCAATATGGCCTAAAGGCCTAAAAACTGTAATTTTCACCAGTTCCTTAATTTAGCCTTCGAGAAATTCACTAAATTAAATTCCCTCAGATTAGAAATCCTATTACACACATATATATTACACTGCATTATACCTTAAACCCTTAGTTACATTTAGCATAATATTAGATTCACGAGAAATCATGCAAAAAGTTGACCAGAAGAGCATGTATGAGAAGGTTAATGGGTGTGAGTGAAGCAAAAGATTTGTCACCCGTTCCAGGTGGCTTAGTCTCTGCCTATCCCATTAGGGACGTACAGGCGTGAATATACCTCTGTATGTACGATGGATCATTTCACTTCTTACACTGCATACCCCGAAAGGGATTATGGTCGTAAAGCTGACATCACTAACACTAACCATTCATTATTAAAAAATGATGTAATTTTTATATCTTATCAATGTAATATAAAAGTTTAATCCAATAAGCTAATTTTGGATGAAACGTAACATAAGAATTACCTACATACATATGTTCACACCTCTACGTCCCCAACGGGATAGGCAGAGACTATTAGGCCACCTGGAACGGGTGACAAATCTCTTGCTTCACTCACACCCATTAACCTTCTCATACATGCTCTTCTGTTCTTCACGCTACACCCGCCTTGAGAAGAATGTCTCTAACTTGATCTGTATAAGTTCTACTTGTTCATACATATTTTAATCCCTTTCGGGGTGGAGAGAACCTTGGAGATAATTAATAATTCATTTAACTATAACTATTGGAAATGTGATGGTATCGATATGTAAAAAAACAAATTTACGAAATGAGACGAATACTACGGTGAGGGAAAACATCGTGAGGAAACCTACCTTTTCCCCGAACAGGTAATAGTTAGTGCTTGTAAATGGCGACATGGCTTACCACCTGTCACATTGAGTACTAACTTGGTCAACACGTGGGGTCGAAGTGGCCATAGATTCACTAACTTTGCAATTGCGGACATGGACACCTGAACCTGACTACCCTGCATGGGTTAATGGTCGTGAACGCGTGTCTTTTTTTGTCGATATGTAATATTGAGGACAGATTTCTAGTCCATCGCCCAATAGAAACCTTAACTCTCCTACGACATGTCGAGAAGAACTGTAGCTAGTTTATCTGTTCAATACACTAATTTTAATTTACTATAATTATTATATTATTACTAATATATATTTCTATTTTCCCTTATACTTTACTATTTATAGCATATAAAATTTCGCTTTGTCATTTAATTTTTACAGTAAAGTAAATAAAATTAGAAAGTCCAGGACAAGATTATTACAGTAATGTTTACATACACATCACGCCTGATTCCCTGTAGAGGGGTAGGTAGATCACGGATCCCCATTTGTCCCGATCCTGACAGAGCACTTTCGCTTCATTGACAAAATGGTCGTTTAATTTTACAAGTAAATAAAGATCATGGAAAAGTGTGAAATTTAATTAGACATTTACAAGTAGAGTTATAAAAGGATAATATTTCGTAATTAGTATTAATCTTGCGTTGGATTTTGCTGTTTTTTTAATCTTATGTGCTTTCTTACTTCACATGTTTTTATCATTGCTAAATCATTTATTACTCATAATTTTCATAATCATCTATTCATCTTTTACTATCATTCTCATTTTATATGTTATGTTCTTTTTGATTTTATAATTTCTAATAGAAATGTGTGTAATTATAGATTGTAGTTCAATAATTATGTGTTAATTAAATTAATATAATGTAGAGGTGTGTGAATAACTAGTTCCTATATTATATTAAATAGTGTAATAGTGTCAGTATTCTCTAAAAATCTGCTGAACCTAGCCCAGCCTAGCCTAGAATAATCTAAGACCTAACCTAACCTGACTTAAACTAAGGAAATATACGGTTAATCAGCGACAATCTTTTCTGAACCGGTGGACATAAATAGGCACTAATATTTTTTTAACAAAAAATGCGACGCTGGCGCCGCCGTCACCAGTTCAGATAAGTTTGTGGCTATATATATGTAAATATATGTATGAATAAGTAGTAAGTAACAAGTAAATAAGTACTTTCTATAATTATAGGTAGTATACGAGCTTAGTAAAAAGGGGAAACATCTTAAAGACCCGGTGAAATCAGTGAGTAAAAGGGACCTTATGATCTAGGGAATAAATGTGGGTTTACGTTGTGTATTATATTTATTTTATGACTTAGACGAAACTTGTTTCAATAATATTGTATAGTTACATTCTAAACTAATTATTTCTCCATTTTTTAAAGGTTTTTTGAATAACTTTACGTACGTATTTATCATATCATTCATTTCAAAGTTTATTCTAAAAAATAAAATATTCGAGAGTGTATGTCATTTGGGATACTTTCTTTATAGATTTTGAAAGTTTAAAATAAGGATAATACTACGGTGAGGGAAAACATCATGAGGAAACCTACCTGTTCCCCGAACAGGAAATAGTTAGTGCTTGTAAATGGTGACATGGCTTACCACCTGTCACATTGAATAAACGTGTTTGTTTATCTTTTTTAAAAAAAGGAAAAGGCGTGTTCAGTGTAAGTAAATTAATTTAGGTAAAACTTAATATTAATTGTCTAAGTCACTACACGGAAATATAAGTTAAAACATATGTTTTGGGTAAAGGGATATATTATTATGAACAAGGTTTTGGTGACCCTATTTGTTTTTGGTAAAAAATTACTTTTTTTTGTTTGTGTTGTTATTGGGTTTTTGTTTTGTATATGTTCGAACATAGTTTGTAAGAGGGTTGTTCAGTTTGTGAATTCTTTTATTGAATTTTATTAATTAATTATTTTACTCTAATTCAAAATATTTAGTTCTTTATGGACTCATTATTGTTAAGGATGATATCTTTAATTGACTAGCATAAGCTTCAAATTTTAATAGCAATTGATGTGGTTGTAGTTATCAAAGAAAAAGAGATCTAATGTAAATATTATTCTTTATTTTTGTTTGCATATCACTCTAGATTTTACTAAAGTTTTGAATATATTCAAATCAGAATCATCGTCATTAAATACACGGTTTCCTTCTAGACTATTCATTTTTATCATTTTCTATGTCTCTTTCTGTCTTAATCTTTACTATAACATCTAAAACTTATTAATATTGTACATTTTTTAGCCTCTACTATTTTACATATAATGTCTATGTCTATACTACACTAATATTAAAAGCTTATAAAGGCCTCTACAATGTCACTAACGCCATGTGTAGTAAAATAATTTAAAGTTTACATGTTCCATGTTGTTATGTGTTGTGCGTTATACGGGAGTATGTTAAGTTTATTTTATTGAAAAAAACGTATATCTTTAAACCAATGCCTTAGTTTTCAAACACATGAGATGTCAGTAAAGTAAATCTGTCATCTACTTCAACGTCAGTTATTTAATTTTATATGTACATATCATATATCCACTTTGGATCAAACACTGGGTTGTCTCTTACAACTCTTGACTTTATTGTTACATATGTTTTTATTAAACACTTTAACAGGTATTAAATAAAGAAAAAACTCTTTATTTCCATAAAAAACAAGCTCGAAAATATATATACACAAAAGGGCAATGTATATAGGTGATGGTATATTTGTACAACTATTTTCTCGCTTTTCAATTTATTACAACGTCGGGGTCACCACTAACAATAATGTTTTTCAGGTACCCCCATATTATTTGGTGCTACTCCTCGGAATATATTTACTGCTAGCGTATATTGGACAAGTGATTGAAGACAGTAATCCTCCGCCAGTGAAAATAACTGATGTGGATAATAATGTGAGTAGAATTTGTGTTAGTAGTGAAATAAAATAAAATGAAATGAGAATCTTTTCATTCAACATAAGGATTATGGAATCACTTATTGAAAGTAAAAAAAAAATTCATTTTTAATTAAAAAATATGTCATTAATATAAACTAATTATTGCAATAAATCAAAATAGATTAATAAAACTAATGGCACTTCGTAAAGAAGTCTGTCTGTATTAGGTTGAACATTTTGTGTAGCTCAGTTTTTTGGAGCTTGAGTCTGTATCAGTGCGTACATGGTTCAAACCTCGTAGCATGAAACAATGGAAATGAAGATTAACGAATTTCTATTTACATTTCGTAACAAAAATCATTTGCGAAATGCACCGAATACTACGGTGAGGGAAAACATCATGAGGAAACCTACCTGTTCCTCGAACAGGTAATAGTCAGTTCTTGTAAATGGCGACACGGCTTGCCATCTGTCACATTGAGTACTGACTATCTGGTTAGCACGTGGGTTCGAGGTGGCCATAGAATTACTACCTGAAACCTGAACCCTGGTACCTCTGACTACCTTTATGTGAATAGTCACTACCTTAAGGTTAATAATCGTGAACGCGTTTGCCTTTCGTCATACCAAGAATGCTCTTCTGTTTTTACGCTATTTACGCCTGAAGAAATATGAACTCTATACACTTATTATTAAGGTCCTATGTCCCCTAGATGGGGCAGAGGGCATCCACAGTGCTCCGCCATCTCGATCGGTCTTGTGCTTCGCAGTCTATACACTTACTATAGTACATTCGCATTAAGAAAATAGTGATGTCATCATGTCCCGACGAATTGACCAATGAGACGTGACAACTGTCGTCTGCAATTGGTCGATGTGAATTGTTTTCTCATTTACTCACGTCTCATTGGTCAGTTTAACGTCTATATACCATGACGTCACTATTTACTTAACGCGAATAGACTATAATGTCTTAAACCTACTATTTAATCTTCAAGACTTGGGACACGTTCAGCGAAGAGTCAGCATGGCAGGACCTCCTCAGGATAGTGGGAGACCAGCCCCGCGTCGCTGGCACCAGGTATCACCTCCAGAAGACGATAGAGCTCAAGACTTTGGTGGATATAGTGGCTGCGGACGCCCGCTTGCCTGTCCATACTGACTGGCAACTCGCTACTGGTATGTAGAAGAAGATTGTGTATAAGTGATTTTTTTATGTTTCTTTAATAAGACATTCACCACTAAGGTTATGTCGGTTCAAGTACAAACACTGATGCCACGGCGTTTGAACTTGTTATTACATATTGAAAAAGGATGACGTTAGGAGTACCTATAACCACCGAATGTGTATGAGATGTACGAGTGTCAATGAAGCGAAAGTGGTCTGTCAGGATCGGGACACATGGGGATCCGTGATCTCTGCTCACCCCTCTAGGCGTGATGTGTACGTGTGTATTCAGACAGATTTGCTTTTTTGTCCCGTGCTAGTTGGGAAGTAATAAGACTGCTAACTAGCTGCCGTTTTTCCCGGCATATTATAGTAAGAGGTTACTAAGGGACTAGGGATAAATTGAATCTGTTGGGAGATGGGCTAGTAAAAAAACGCACGACAAACGCATTAACCCTTGCGGGGTAGTCAGAGGATCAGGTGTCTATCTCCGCAATTGTGAATGTAGTAATTCTATGGTCACCTCGAACCCACATGCTGACCAGATAGTCAGTAAGCCATGTTGTCATTTACAAGCACTAACTAACTGTTCGGGGAACAGGTAGGTTTCCTCACGATGTTTTCCCTCACCGTAGTATTCGACGCATTTCCTAAATGTATTTTTATTGATGGGATAATAACGTCACTATTGTTCCATATGACATAACAATCCCAATGCTTATACTAAAAGTGACCTAGGAAATACTAAATCTCCGAGGATCTGTCCACCCCGAAGGGGATTGAAGGATGTGAATGTATATGTACGTTATCTCTTATTACAGACGATTTCTTCCTGAACTACACGGGTGGTCATGCCAACTACTACCAGAATGTCTCAAACGTCATCGCCCTGTTAGAAGGGCGTACCGGGTTCAATTCCGACGGGAGTACTGCCTCTTCCATACTGGTGAACTGCCACTATGATTCTGTGCCTTACGCGCTGGGTAAGAGATTTTAAACTATAAGGGGCGGGTGTGTATGTCTAGCTGTAGAGAAACGGCGACAAAAATGCTCAATAAATGTATTAAGCGATGGGCTAAAAACCTGTCACTAATGTTGCCTGTGATATTACAATCCCAATGTTGATGCTAAATAAGACCAAAGATATATTGTCTCTGAGGTTCTGTCCACTCTGAAAGGGGTTAAGGGACGTGAATGTATGTATTTGGGATGAAACAGAGACAATTCTATGACTATAAAATATATAATATGATAGAGTCATAAATTAACTACTCAATTACGGCGATAGTCAATCAAACCTATGACAAATAAGCGAGCAATAATAGTCTTGTAATGTTTATTTTCTATATATCTCGGCATATCTTTAACCTCGTTTATATATTTTATTATTCGTTCAATTTAATTCCTTCCTTCTATTTCATTCATTCATTCATTCGTTCAATTTCCTTCATTCATTCATCCCACCTCACTCATTCGTTCAATCTCATTCACTGTCATGTAAATGGCAGGTGCATCGGACAATGCGATATTCTGCGCAGTGATTCTGGAGTCTCTACGACGGATGTCCCGTCGCCAAGATAGGTTCCATCACAACGTGGTCTTCCTCTTCAATGGTGCTGAAGAGAATGGGCTGCAGGTTAGTGTAGTTGTATGAAAGCTCGGCTTCGCTCATTCACAAAAAAAAATTATTCAGTATACATACATACATACGTACACATCACGCCTGATTCCCTGTAGAGGGGTAGGCAGAGATCATGGATCTCTGTTTGTCCCAATCCTGACAGCTATATTGAAAAAGGGTGACATTAGGTGTACCTATAACCGCCGAGTGTGTATGAGGAGGTGTGTGAGTGTTTGAGTGAATGTGCTTTGTAAGGATCGGGACAGACAGATCCGTGATCTCAGTTTACCCCTCTACAGGGAATCAGGTGTGATTTGTATGTATGTATGAAAGCCCGGTTTCGCTCGTTCAGTATACGAGTTGAAGTTTCACTACCCAAGCCATTATACATATTGTTGTAGATATATATTCTTGTATTTTTGTAGATATATTTACATATTTGTGTGTCTGAGCAGTTGTATGAGTGTCAATGAAGATTTTGACGACCTCCGTGGCGCGGTCGGTTAGACGCCTGAACGCTAGTCGTGAGGTCCCGGGTTCGATTCCCGGTGGAGGCAGAGTTAAGAACTACGCTTTTCTTCTGCTTTCCAGTCTGGTCGTTGATTATATATGTTATATATGTATTTATCTATGTATAATAAGTATACATATTTAAATATACGTTGACTAGTACCCTTAACAACATGTACTTACCAAGGGGCTAGTTCAATTGGTGTAATAATGTCCAAATATTATTATTATTATGAAGCGAGAGCGGTCTGTCAGGATCGAGACTAATGGGGATCCGTGATCTGTGCCTACTCGTCTACAGGGAGTCAGACGTGATGTGTATGTATGTATGTATATTGAATAGGTTTCCTCGTGATGTTTTCCCTCACCGTTATATGTTAATAGATATATATAATAGAATAATAATAATAATAGAATAATAATAAATAATCACCGTTATAAATATATGTTTTCCCTATATTTCAGGCCAGTCACGGTTTCCTAAAGCACCAGTGGTCTCGAGGCGTGGTCTCCGTGATTAATCTGGACGCAGCTGGTATGAACGGAAAGGCCAATTTGTTCCAGGTAAGGTTTTGTAAGGAATACGGACCTTAGAGAATACCTATCGTACTTTACTTTAATACTATATTTTATAATAATAATTACTGTACTTTAATATTAAGAGAACCAGTGTTGCACAAATGTTTTGAGTTTCAATGAGTGTATAGTTGTACTTATATTGAATAAAAACATTTGAATTTGATAGTCCTTAAACACATTTTATGTACAGTCAACGCTACAGTCAGACAATATTTTACATTTTAAAACTGGCGCCACTATGCATTGTCATGACCACTATACGTTCGCGTGCTTGGAAATGAAAAATAATGTTTTTTGTTCTTATAAACGTAAACCTTATAAGAAGTTACTGGGACTGCACTTTTAGTGTTGACTGTACATATATATTCATGCCCTTTAATCTCTTTCGGGGTAAAAAGAACCTTGGAAAAATTAAGATTTCTTCTTGGTCACTCATTAGCATGTACATTGGAGATTTGATGTCATATGGAACATTGGTGACAGGTTGCTAGCCTATCATCCAATAGATTATCATCCCTAAGTCGCCGTCTACGACATGTACTGACGAACGGCGGCCAGTTAGCATTCTTTTTACGTCCCAGCTAACACAGCACTTCACTACATAGTATAAAACAAAGTCGCTTTCTTTGTCCCTATGTCCCTTTGTATGCTTAAATCTTTGTAACTACACAACGGCTTTTGATGTGATTTTTAATAGATAGAGTGATTCAAGAGGAAGATTTATATGTATAATAACATCCATTAAATAGTGGAATAGGCTATATATTTTATACCCGTGCGAAGCCGGAGCGGGTCACTAGTTATATATAAATGATAGGTGAATGAATATCTTTCTTTCTTACTTTCTTACAGGTAACTGACCCTCGAGTCTTGTCCGTGTACAGACGCACTGCGTACCGGCCGTCCGCGCAGGCGATTGGCCAGTTCATATTCGGATCCGGTATTATACCGTCCGATACCGATTTCAGGATATGGCGAGACTTTGGACTTATTAGTGGTAAGATTGCAAAAGAGATGATGTAATATTTAAATTAGGTTATTCATCTATCACATTAGGTATTAACTGACTTGATAACTAATTGTTCCTCGAACATATTATTAACTGAGGTTAGTGCTTGTAAATGGCGACATGACTTACCACCTGTCACATTGAGTACTGACTATCTGGTCAACACGTGGAATCGAGGTGGCCATAGAATTACTACCTTAGCAATTGCGGAGATGGACACCTGAACCTCTGACTACCTCGCAAAGGTTTATGACGGTCAAAGACGTTACAAAAAAGAAGTATGATTTCTCTCGATGTTTTCCCTCACCGCAGCATTCGATTCATTTAACAAAATTTTATTTATTATATATATATTAATCCGAAAGATGCTTACTGTACCAAATAATCTAATTCAATGTAAATATATATTAGGCAACATAATTAAATAAATACATACAATATACATTCACGTCCTTAAATCCTTTTCTGCCTAGACAATACCTTGAAGACACGATAATATCTCTTAGGTCACTTTATACCTAGAATATCGTTAGCCTATCGCCCAATAGGTTCCATTTCAAAACATACATATTTGGGTAGTGATGTCATATAGAACATTGGTGACAGATTCCTAGCCCATCACCCAATAGATTCCATAAACCCTAGTCCCTTAGTCTCCTACAACATGGCGGGAAGAACGGCAGCTAGTTAGCATTCTTTTGCATCCCAGACTATCACGGGACTACAATTAAAATCCACGAACCAAATATAAAGAGGACTCGGCGAAAGGAACGGTCTCCGTTACGCGGCGCGGAGTCCAAATGGCGTGTTTTAATTGGTGCGGAGTCTAAAAATGTGTAGTAGAAAGAAGATACCTAATTTCATTGGCCGATGCCGTGTAATATCTTGGTTGGTTGTAATATCTCCCCTCCATCCCGCGTACCTCGTTTCACCCCGCGTAGTGCCACGCTAGTTTCCATACAAATATGGCGTAAGGCCCACTCCTCATATCAATTACTCCATGATTAATAATAATAATAATATTTAATAATAATAATATTTGGACATTATTACACCAATTGAACTAGCCCCTTGGTAAGTACATTTAAGACTTTTGTTAAGGGTACTAGTCAACGTATATTTAAGAAATGTATACATATTATATATAGATAAATACATATATAGCATATATAATCAAAGACCAGACTGGAAAGCAGTAGAAAAGCGTAGTTCTTAACTCTGCCACCACCGGGAATCGAACCCGGGACCCCACGATTAGCGTTCAGGTGTCTAACCGATCGCGCCACGGAGGTCGTCTAAATTATTGAATGATTAAATGATTAATGAAATGATTAAATTCCTATACTATTTTTTCAGGTATAGACATAGCTTTCACGAAATGGGGCCACGTCTACCATACACGCTATGACCATCCCGACATGGTTCGCGAAGGGGTGGTACAGGGAGCCGGTGACATGCTGCTAGCACTTATTAGTACTATAGCGGATGAACAGGATCTTGAGGAAATGGTGAGGCTTTGGGTTTATAATTGTACTGTAAGGTTGATAGGTCGTGAAGATATATTTTTGTGGAAAAATTGACATCGAAATTGTGTGTATTAGTTTCATTGTATATATACATATATAGGATTGAAAAGAGCATGCATCGATGGTTTGGACATGTTATGCGGATGAATGATAGTAGATTGAGAAAAGGAATATAATAATATGTAATAATATTTGGACACTATTACACCAATTGAACTGGCACCTTGCTACGTACATTGAAGACTTGTGTTAAGGGTGTAAGTCAACGTAAAATTAATAAGGATTTACTTATTATACTCGTACATAGATAAATACATACATATATAGCATATAAAATTAACCAAACTGAAAAGCACAGGAAAGCGTAGTTCTTAAGTTTCCCTCCACCGGGAATCGAATCAGGAACCTCACGATTAGCGTTCAGGTAGCTAACCGATCACGCCACGGAGGTCGTCAAATAGTCGATAATAATAGTCTTTATTTCTTCCAGATACCCTCATCAACGTCAGTATATTTTGACTTCTTGAACATGTTTATGATAGTCTACAGTCGCACCGCCGCAATAGTCATAGACCTGTTCATCGTGGTGCTGGCAGATGCGACAGTGGGGTACTACCTCTGGACTGT
This sequence comes from Leucoptera coffeella, assembly GCA_030578115.1. NCBI lineage: Eukaryota > Metazoa > Arthropoda > Insecta > Lepidoptera > Lyonetiidae > Leucoptera > Leucoptera coffeella. The sequence continues at coordinate 373,392 of JAMBLF010000045.1, read as the reverse complement.
AGGGTGGCGTGAGTATTATACATACATACGCTTCACGACTTGTGTAAACACACTCCCTTTTTATTATGGCGGGGTAGTCAGAGGCTTGAATGGCCATCTCCGAAATTTCGAAGGCATGTTAGGTATGGGTCATTCGAAGCGTATCACTAGATAGACAGCACCCAACGTGGTAGGTAGTGAACCGTATCGCCGTATATAGGTACTGACTATTTACCTATCCTGAGGGATAGGCAGGTTTCCTCAAGATGTTTTCCCTCACCGTTAGCGACTGTCAATTACGTACGTAAATGAAAAACACATATGTATTTAAATTTCATTAATTGGCACATGCCAGAGTCGGGATTCAAACCTAGGACTTTTCTCATACGAAGTCCGAGGTCTTACCCACTGGGTCACAGTATATTATATATGTTCAAGTTTGTTTTCCAATTTGAGGTAGAACCTTTGAGTGTGTACTTAGAGGATTATTAACCTTGATTTGTCTTTTTGAAAAACCTACATATACTCGTATGTAGGGTTTAAAAATTGATTTTGGTGTAGCTCAGCGTTTGTAGACTTGACTCTATCAGTGAGTTCAGGATTCTTTTACTTTTCACGGGTCAACTGACAGTTTGTTTATCAAATACTAGCTACCCGCTCCGGCTTTGCACGGGTATAAAATATATAGCCTACTCCTCTATTTAATGGATGTTATTATACATATAAACCTTCCTCTTGAATCACTCTATCTATTAAAAAAACCGCATCAAAATCCGTTGCGTAGTTTCAAAGATTTAAGCATACAAACACATAGGGTCAGAGAAAGCGACTTTGTTTTATACTATGATACGCGATAAGTCCCGTTTTATTGTGAAGCGTATGTTTATGTTAGAAATAAAGTATTTGATGGTTTGCAGGTTGGTCGTCGGTTCGTGAGTTGCTGTTTTCGATGCTCGGTCGTCTGTTAGCTATGGTTGGGGGGTTGGCTGTGGTGGGGATATGCCTGCCTATCATGACCGCAGCTGCTGGTCAGTTGAGGTAGGTATTTCTGTTTATGAAACTCTGTTAAAAAAATTTTTTTTTTAGTTTTTTTACGAATGTGGTTTTCCTGAAAAGGGTAAGAAGTGAGACCGTAACAAACCAATTTTAATTATGTGACCACCATACACGTCCTCATATAAAATAGGTAGTACTAACATCGCCATTTTGCAGTATGGCACCTGTTTGATCGTCAATAATAGATTTATTTGTAATTTACAAGATTATAAGATTTAAATAACATTTTTTTTTACTTTCAATAAATGATATTCATGATCTATATCTTAAGTAAAAAAAGCATTACATTACATTTCAAACAATAAACATGTAAGGTGGTATAAGGTCACGCAAGGTGCAAATAATTCTCATATTTTTTTATTATTCGTATAGTGTATATTTACATATTTAAGAAAATACATACATACATATATCAATACATTCACACCTCTATATCCTAACTGAATAGACACAGACATGCAATAGTCACCTACAATGATCTTGGCATCTACAGGAAGGTAAAAACTAGGCACTTAGGAGTTATTTTAAAAACTGTCTAAATGATTCGAAAAGATTTCCCGGATCTTGTAGATCTGTCTACCCTCCAAGGACTAACAACGCGTTTGTATATATTAATAACCTGTTCTATGAACCTTTATTTATATAAATTCCCCGTTATCCCAGAATGGTAGACAGAACCTTTAATTACATAAATATGTATATACTAATATTTGTCTATCTTTTTAGGTATTTAACGCAAGCCTGGATAGTGGTTCCACTTTTCTGGCTGCCCTATTTGGTTGGTGCCATCGCTACGTCCATGACCTATGACTATTGGAGGAAACCTAAGGTTAGTACTCATATATTAATATATCTCTGCATAAGAAGTATATATTTCTTAAATATACGTTGACTAGTACCCATAACACAAGTCTTAAATGTACTTACCAAGGGGCTAGTTCAATTGGTGTAATAGTGTCCCTAATATTGTATATCTTTCTATTTTAACCATAAGATTTCTTTATGTATTATTAACCACTATTAATAACTTTCTCATATATTCGACGGTGAAAATGATATGTTAGTGATATAAGTAAGTTATGAAAAGTCAAATAAAAATTGTATGAAAACCAATTATTGGTAGATCTTCTAAAATAACTCACCAAATTCATAAAAAACCAACAAAAAATGGATTTTATACATTTTTTTTGACTTTTTGAAACTTTAATTCGATCTCCTATGAAGTTGCGAAATGACGCTTAAGTAAGATAGACTTTGCACTGACGATATTTGTACCTTTTTACATACATTAAGATCTAGAAATCTACATACTCAACCTCTGACTACCTAGGTCCTTAACATCCCTGGATATAATAATAATAATATGATATTAAGGACACTGTTACACCAATTGAACTAGCCCCTTGGTAAGTTCTTTTAAGACTTGTGTTAAGGGTACTAGTCAACTTATATTTAAGAAATATATACATATTAAATATAGATATATACATATATAGCATACATAATCAACAACCAGACTGGAAAGCAGAAAAAAAGCGTAATTCTCAACTCTGCCTCCACCTATAATCGAACCCGGGACCTCACGAGTAGATTAGTAGTAAGAGGTCGTCATTAATATACATACCTAACATCTAAACTACCTGCCTTTCGTTCCAGTCGGGCCTGAACACTACCTTACGGGCTGCGCAGGCGCAAACAGCAACCAGAGCCATCATGTCTGTGATTCTGTTCGTGTTGGTTTGCATCCCAAACTCGCACACTCTCCGCTACATGGTTTCCATTCCTTTGCTCCTGTTGAGTGTGTGCTCTTTGGTTTCCTTGACGTTGCTGAGGGTTTATCGGTTTAGAGGTGAGTTTTAGGTCAGTCGTTCACTCATTCATCAATCAGAGGCTCAATTAACCGGTCATTTACATAGTTCACTCTTAGTATTATGTTTCATTAATGTATTATGAAAGTACGCACTACACCTAAGTTCAAGTGACTTTAATTACCTCTGGTAATACCTAAGGTTGAAAAAAAAGAATAACTACCTTTTATTTTATATACATACATACACATCACGCCAGATTCCCTGTAGAGGGTTCCTGTAGAGGACGGATCCCCATTTGTCCCGTCCTGACAGACCACTTTCGCTTCATTGACACTCATACATCTTCTCATATACGCTCGGCGGTTATAAGTACACCTAACGTCACCTTTTTTCAATATAGCGTCTATCTGACTGTTATATGTCTTATGTTATAAGTTTTATTTTAATATCAGTTAAAAAGAAATAATATTATTCATACTTAGAGCGGATTATATAGGTGACCGGTTATTCAAGCGCTTCAGCATATTTATACAGATAAAGACAAACGCGTGCCCCACCATTAAACCTTGCGGGGTAGTTAGAGGTTCGGATCCATCTCTACAATAGCGGAGGTAGTACTCAATGTGACAGGTGGTAAGCCATGTCGCCATTTACTAGCACAAACTATTACCTGTACGGGGAACAGGTAGGTTTTCTTATAATATTTTCATAGAATATAAAATAAATTATTTTTTATTATTTGTATGTCGTAGGATGAATATAAGAAAAGGGATCAATAGGTCCTATTAAGCTATTGGCCATCACAGCTCCAATATACATACTAAAAGTAACCAAGTAGATATTATGTCTCCAAGGTTCTGTCCACCCAGAAAGGGGTAAATTATAGTCAAGTACATGTTTATTTTACTAGAAAATGGGACAAGAAATAGCATATATTTTATAAACAAATTACCTTTGCTACCCGACTTTTCGGCCATGTTGCAATGGCCATAGTCACGGGTCAACTGTCGGTTGTCAAAGGTTCATTGTTGTATTTGTTAATAAACTACAAGAAATATCAAATAATTTGCCACATTTTTATTTTTTCAGAAGTTTTCATTACATGAAACATAGATGGCACTGTAATTATAATTTGATTTTTATATTATATTCTTCGCTCCTATAAGTAGCAGGGTGATGTTATATAGCCTAAAGCCTTCCTTAATAAATGGTCTATCTAATACAAAAAGAATTTTTGAATTCGAACCAGTAGTTCCTGAGATTAGCGCGTTCAAAAAAACAAACAAACTCTTCAGCTTTATAATCTATACTAATATTATAAAGTGAAGAGTTTGTTTGTTTGTTTGTACCCCTACAGGTAATAGTTACTGCTTGTATTAGTATACATACGCGATAAGTCCCATTTTCATGTAAAATGAATTGAAGATTCCCAAAAATATTAATTACATGTTTCATATATTATTTTCCAGCTGCCCAATACATAGTACTAGAGTGTTGCATCTCGCTTCCACTCGTGATGTGGCTATTCTCTATCGCGCTCCGATTCGACGCTCTCATGTTGCCAGTAATGGGAAGGTCTGTCACTGACTATCCGGACTATTTGGTTGGCGTGCTCAACTTGATCCTGGTGGTTATCACAGCTACTAGTTTGGTAAGTGACTATAGTGGTATTCCGATGATCTTTTGTTTAAATTAATAGTAGTAAGTACAGTATTAGTACATGGCGACCGCGACTCGGTAAACGTAGTGTGGGACGCCCCCCTGCCAGGTGGACTGATGACCTGAAAAAGGGCGCTGGTAGTGGTTGGCTGAGGGCCACGAGTGATCGTGTTTTGTGGCGTTACCTTGGGGAGGCCTACGTCCAGCAGTGCACTGACATAGGCTTATTGCATTCATTAAACGTAGAAATATATTGAGTGGCACTGGTTGTCTTACAACTATGACTGTCGAACTAGGTTAGTGTTCGAACCTAGGACCTCTACTAAGACGTCAAAAGTCTTACCCACTGGGCTATAGACATCTTTGGCTATTAAAAAGGTGACGTTAGAAGTAGGTACTGTGTATGACTCATATACTCATATGCGCTACGGTTCACTACCTATCCCGTTGGGTGCTGTCTATCTAGTGAAACGCGGGCTTTGAAATTTCGGAGATGGGCACTCAAGCCTCTGACTACACAGCAACAATAAAAAAAGAGTGTCGTGAAGCTTATGTTGTTACGAAAAAAGTTTCGCTTTAACCGTGGTTTCATAAAACAACGCAAATAACTTTTTTTAGCTGAAATAACGTATACTTCTTAAATATATGTTGACTAGTACCATTAACACAAGTCTTAAACGAACTTACCAAGGGGCTAGTTCAATTGCTGTAATATTGCCCTATTTACTATTATTATATGTATTTCTTTTACAGTCAGGCGTAGAGCTGCTTTTCTCGAAGCGTCGTGCTTGGACTGTGCTATCGGCCATTTTAGTTGCATGTTTCATTATTATGGTTATTCCTATGGCACCGTATCGAGATGACGGGCCGTCAGTACAAAGGCATTATTGGTTTGTGAGTATTACATGTACCTACATATATTTATGTTATACTAGCGACCCGCTCCGACTTCGCACTTCTGGCTATTTAATGGATGTTATTATACATATAAACCTTCCTTTTGAATCACTCTATCTATTAAAAAAAACCGCATCAAAATCTGTTGCGTAGTTTCAAAGATTTAAGCATACAAAGGGACATAGGGACAAAGAAAGCGACTTTGTTTTATACTATGTAGTGATACATAGAGACAGAGAATATTCGTTTCCATGTAGAAGGATAGGCATTGATCACGGATCCCCATCTGTCTCGATCCTGACTGAACGCTAATCGTGAGGTTCCAAAGATTCCCGGCGGAGGCAGAGTTAAGAACTACGCTTTTCTGCTTTCCAGTCTGGTTATTGATTATATATGCTATAAATGTATTTTTATATCTATACTATATACATACATTCATGTCTTTAAATACTTTTCGGGATGGACAGAACATCGGATATATAATATCTCCTAGGTCACTTCTTAGCATGACTATTGGGGGTTGCGATGTAATAATGAAACATTGTTGACATGTTGCTAGCCCCTTAGTCGCCTCCTACGATATGCCGGGAAGAACGGCAGCTAGTTAGCATTCTTTTTACGTCCCAGCTAACACAGGACTATATAATATATCTATAATAAGCATATATTGATAGCATATACATTGATTAGAACCCTTAACACAAGACTTAAATGAACTTAGTAAGGGGCTAGTTCAATTGGTGTAATAACCTACACACTTTTTCCAGCACACAGAGATCCGAACCTACGACCGATCAGGTACCTTAAGAGAGCGAATGAGCGGCGTATTAGTAACCCCTCAGGACATGTACACGGTGCAAACAGCCAGGAGTGTCATATCGCAGTTGCAGAACTACAATCTGAACTCACGCAGCGATTTCACAGAGGATTGCCAGAGATATGTGTACTGTAATCTACCGCTTTACAGGACGCGGTTCGGAGATTATTTGTAAGTATACATATACAGTGATAAAGATTCCCTATAGGGGTTGACAGAACCTCGGTGAAATATCTCCTGTACTGTAGCTATTATTGTAATATTGTTACAGGTAAATTATAGAACAACAACAACATACGCTTCACGACTTGTGTATACATTCTTCCTTTTTTATTATGGCGGGGTAGTCAGAGGCTTGAGTGCCCATTTCCGAAATTTCGAAGGCATGTTAGGTATGGGTCATTCGAAGCCCTCGTTTCACTTGATTGACAGCACCCAGCGTGATAGGTAGTGAACCGTATCGCCGTATATAGGCATTGGCTATTACCTATCCCGGGGGATAGGCAGGTTTCCTCACGATGTTTTCCCTCACCGTTAGCGATTGTAAATTATTTACAAAAATGAAATACTCATACTATAAATTATAGAAGTGTAAAATAAAATAATAGTAGAATCTTAGTTCCTTTGGTCGGCTTAACACTCGTGATTAATCAGCCTATGTCAGTCTACTGCTGGACGTAGGCATCCCCCAAGGGTGCACTAAAACACGATCACTCGTGGCCCTCAGCCAACCAGTACCAGCGATCTTAAGGTCATCATCGGTTCATCTAGCAGGGGGGCGTCCTGCACTACGTTTATTATACTGGTGTCTTAAGGAGATGGTAAAGCAAACCTCTGACTGACCCGCTCCGGCTTCGCACGGGAATAAAATATATAGCCTACTCCACTATTTAATGGATGTCATTATACACATAAAACTTCCTCTTGAATCACTCTATCTATTAAAAAAAAGCGCATCAAAATCCGTTGCGTAGTTTCAAAGATTTAAGCATACAAAGGGACACAGGGACACAGAAAGCGACTTTGTTTTATACTATGTAGTGATGGTTGGTTAGAAATAGAATGAATGAATGAAACTAATCAATATTTTTCAGGCCCAAATCCATGTTCCTATATATGGATCCCCCAGCGTCCTTCAGCCCCGAGGCCTCGCTCGCCTTTAACAGGACCTGTACAGGGGTCACTTGTACAGTTACTGTCACCATGACAGGTTAGATATAGTAATAACAATATTTGGACATTATTATACCAATTGAATTACCCCTTGGTTTTACATTTAAGACTTGTGTTAAGGGTACTAGTCGACGTAAATTTAAGAAATGTATACTTATTATACATAGATAAATACATATATAGTATATAATTAACGACCAGACTGGAAAGCAGTAGAAAAGCGTAGTTCTTAACTCTGCCTCCACCGGGAATCGAACCCGAAACATCACGATTAGCGTTCCGGCGGCTAACCGATCGGCGCCACGGAGGTCGTCACAGTTACAAATCAGTAACGGTGAGGGAAACATCGTGAGGAAACCGTCCTATCTCTCGGGATAAGTAATAGCTAGTGCCTGTCAACGTTAATATGGTTCACTGCCTATCACATTGGGTGCTGTCTATCTAGTGAAATACGGGTTTTGAGTGACCCATACCTAACATGCCTTTGAAATTTCGTTGTCGTTTGTGCATACACAAGTCGTGAAGCGTATGTATGTATGTTTTAGTAACAAAAAGTTTTAACATTTGTATCACGTGGTTTGAGATGGTCTAAGAATTACAATGAAATACAATTATATGTTTCGTCGCCCGTACTAGTTTGGTATGTAAAAAGAATGCTAACTAACTGCCGTTCTTCCCGGCATGTTGTAGAAGGAGACTAGGGGTAAATATAATTTATTGAGCGATGGGCTAGCAACCTATCACCAACTTTTTTATGACTTATGACCTTCGAAATCTAGTCTTATTATATCTCAGTGTTTCTGTCCACCCCGAAAGGGTTAAAAGGACGAAAATGTATATGTATGTATGTTCATACACTCAAACACATTATGAAAAGAAATTTCTATGAAATATTTTATTAATAATATAAGGATTACTTGAACAGCATCCATATACGTACTTTATTACAGGCGCTCCTCACAACATGCTCACCATTTGGCCACGAGACGGCGTGACGGTGACCTCGTGGAGTCTGAATTCTGACCTCGTACCCACTAAGACCCAAAATGACAGGCCGGTGTATGTTATAGTACATTCTACTGCCACTTATAGCGATGTCGAACCGCCGTTAGTGTTCGATGTGGTATTGAGTGTAAGTATACTTATGTATATATGGCTTTAGTCATGTATTTAGTAGTAAGTAGTAGTGTGTAGTAGTTTAGCTTTAGTGTCTAGTAGGCAATACCTGTGACTTCCTATTTGTGTACTACCGTGAGGGAAAAAAACATCGTGAGGAAACCTATTAGTGCTTGTAAATGTCGATACGGCTTACCACCTGTCACATTGGTAACACGCGAGTTCGAGGTGACCATAGGATCACTACTTTCGCAATTGCGGAGATGAACCCCTGAACTACCCTGCAAGGGTTAATGGTTGGAAACAATATTATTGACCTACCACGTATTGACTACTAAGTCAGTACTCAATGTGACAGGTGGTAAGCCATGTCGCCTTTGACAAGCACTAACTATTACCTGTTCGGGAAACAGGTAGGTTTCCTCACGATGTTTTCCCTCACCGTGATATTCGATGCATTTCGTAAATGTATTTTTATTACGATAATGTACATGGAAATTCAAAACTTCATTTCCATTGATACATGGAATTTGAACCCTGTACCCACTGATACAGAGTCAAGGCCCATACAACTGAGCTACGTTTTGTTCCCAGGTACCACAATATCTTCAAGACGGCACTATATTAGAAGTGTCACATCACGCGCACAAAATCAATCATCCTGAGGATTATACCAGTGAATACAGGAATTTAGTCAACTCTATGCCTCAATACTTCCACATATCATCCTTCATGACGTTCAGGAGTAATTACGAAGTGTGATGAGCTATAGTCTATTCGAGTTAAGTAAATAGTGATGTCATGATATACAAAAGTAAACTGACCAATAAGACGTTAGATAATGAGAAAACAAGTCTCTTCGACCAATGGCGGGCAACCGTTGTCACGTCTCATTGGTCAAATCGTGAGAACATGATGACGTCACTATTTTCTTAATGCGAATATACTATAGTAACCTGCCATTCCTAGCTTAGGTTAAGTAACAGGGCCGTAAGTTCACTAATGCTTATTGTTAAATTTCGCTTCGGTAATGGTGTAAAGTTGTTAGTGGAGATAATTATAATATTGAAGGACTTAATTACACCAATTGAACTAGTCCCTTGCTAAGTACATTGAAGGCTTGTGTTAAGGGTACTAGACAATGTATATTTAAGTAATGTATACATATTATATATAGATATATACTATATAGCACATATAATCAAAGACCAGACTGGAAAGCAGTAGAAAAACGTAGTTTTAACTCTGCCTCCACCGGGAATCGAACCCGGGACCTGGCGATTAGCGTTCAGGCGTCTTATTGATCGCGCCACGGAGGTCGTCGAAAATTGATGCAAAATCTAGGGTTAAATTTGTCGATTGCTATTTTGCTATCGACTTTACAACATATTTGAAGTGTGATTTCGCTGGTATTATTTGTCTTGAGCCTTATTTAGTTTAATACCCAGTAAATTTACTTAAAACTTAGTTTGATAAGTTATGAAAAGGTATTGTCTTCAAAATTCCATTTACCTTACATAGGTAATAAAGTCGTTTTACAGACACTGAAAAAATATATTAAAATGAATAAAAAAAGCATTTATGTACGTAATAATAAAAAAAACATAAAGTAACTTACCTTTCTAGGTATAGTCAACGCTAAAAGTGCAGTCCCAGTAACTTTTTATAAGGTTTACGTTTATAAGAATGAAAGACAATATTTTTCATTTCGAAGCACGCGAACGTATAGTGGCCATGACAATGCATAGTGGCGCCAGTTTTAAAATGTAAAATATTATTTTGTTCTTATAAACTTAAACCTTATAAAAAGTTACTGGGACTGCACTTTTAGCGCTGATTGTATATAGGATTGCATATATCTTCTTTTTAGTATGCCGTAAGAAGTGACTAAGGTATTAAGGTTTCTTAGGCGATGGGTTAACAACCAATCAGTAATCGAATTTAGTTTCATACTTATTGTTCTAGGAATGTAATTTATTAGTCAGTGAAATAGGTAAATTTATATTATTGAACATAATTTACAATTTATATATAATAATTATTATTAATGGTTGGTTGAATATTTCGACTTGTTTTTATGTTAAGTAAATTATTTTAGATAATAATATGAAAGTAAAAAAATATTCAGTGTCAGAGAATTTACAATACATAATTTACAGTCGCTAACGATGAGGAAAAACATTGTGAGGAAACCTGCCTATCCCACGGGAAAGTGCCTGTATACGGCGATACGGTTCACTACCTATCACGTTGCGTGCTGTCTATCTAGTGCAGGCTATGAGTAATTGAACAGATACCTTATAAGCACTCTAGCTTATGACAACCCCGAAAAAAATTATAAAAGGGAGTGTGCATACACAAGTAGTGAAGCGAATGTTTATATTATGGTCAGAGAGTAAGATTGAAAATGTATTGTATATCCCAGTTTGTTTATATAGTTGACTTTAGTTTTAGTGTGGAACCGCCCCATTTTATTTATTGTGTGTTGTTAATTTGTAAAAATGGTTGAGTGAATAAAGGTTGTTAAGTAAAATTTTCTTTTTTTTTCTTTTTCTACCATGGTATACTATTATTAAGGATGCTTTATTAAGAGGGAGTATATATAATTAAAGATATTGCTGGTTTAATAGTTATTCTGTAAGTTTATGTTCCTCTAGAAAAATATGACCCGTTCGATTCTGGGACTTAAAAATAATGCTAACTAGCTGCTATTCTTCCTAGCATGTCGTAGTTGGCGACTAAGGGACTAGGGGTAAATGGGATCAATTGGGCGATGGGCTAGGAACCTATGTATCATATGACATTACAACAATATGTGCTAAAGTGACCCTAGGGGATACTGAATTTCTGAGTATGTAGAATAGTGTAGTACTTTGATGACTTATTAACTAAGACTATTGCTCGAAATCATTTAGTATATAATTGACGTGACCTAGGAAATATAATGGTCTCTCCAAGGTTCTGTCCACCCCGAAAGGGATTAAAGGGTGTGAATGAATTATCTGGTATAAGGTGAGTTAGGTGTATGTATCGAACACACATATAATGTTAATCTTATGTTCACTGGACCTCTGACTACCCTGATAGAGATTACAGTTGCATATCATATATCTGTTAAAAGCAGGCATACGAATAAAATAAAAAGCATATAATATGTAAAAAAATATTATTTTATTGTTCACTTTTGTCAGTCTTATCAAAAATCCTCATACAAAAACTATGTACACACAATACAATTCATTAACTTACGCAATTACAAACCAGTTGTAATTACAATAAATAATACACAACATTAATAAAACTTCTTTTATTTCACTTATTATAACTAGGTAACTAACAATTACATAATTGAAAAACAATTCAATTTTATATTTAGGTTTATTGAGATCTCAGGTTTTATTCAAACACAGGGTTAAGTATTGAATTTATTCAAATAAAGACAGCATAGCTTAGCTTAGTAGTAAGAAAAATATATACAGGTGAAAGCTATTGTAAAATAATACCTAAATATTAATTTGAAGTTAGGAAAAGCTAAATCTTTGATCAAATCTGATGTAAGTAATATAAGGAAATTAAAAATTTTAATTCTTTTTTCAATTGCTTTGTTTATTTAGAATTTAATGACATACGAGTATGACATACTAGTATTTTCAGAAGAAAGTTGTATATTCTAAATTAATGAACGCTAAAATATAAATTTAATTTGCTAAATCCAAGTTCACTCATATTTTAAGTTGTGAAAACATTGTCTCTCTCAAGTAATCTTAAATAGTTTAGTAATACAGAACTTAATTTCGGAATAGTATGTAATAACACCAGTTATTATAACATACGAATATATCATTCATACCAATATTAAAAATTTTTAAAGAAATTTTTAAAGGTTCTAAGAAACTGTAGTATGTAGTTTAAATTAGTAATCTTGTTATGTAAAGTACGCAATGATAGTATTATTTTACAATGCTTGATACATCTTACATTTATTCCAAGGATATTATTAAACATTTCAAAGATCATAGGGTTTTACAGACCACGAATTAAGTTCCTCAGTTTATTATTAGATATTTATTCTTATTCTTAACCTTTTAATCCCTTAAAGGGCAGTTAACAGTAACGAAGATTCATCTCCGATACAAATTTTCAAAGAATTACCACCTCTTTTGTTAATTCTGTTTTATATGAACTAACTATAATTTGTGCCGAGGAATAGGTAGGTTCATTACTTTGTTTTCCCTCACCGTAATAGCTGTGTTTCACAAACATATTTTTATTGCGAAAATGTACGTAAAAAATCGTATACTCTATTTCCATTGGTACATGCTCAGGCGAGAATTGAACCTAACCACTACAATGAATAAGATATGAGTATCCATTTAACAATGAGTACATCAGAATATCCTTGAAATAAATGATAACATTATTTAAGAAATCATTTACAGTCATCAAGTTAACTTAAAACATTGTTACACAAAAAACTTTCATACAACCTAAAAGAAATTTCATTTCATTTTATACTCCATAGAATATAGGATAAGCAAGTTACATAACTATGGCTATATCTAGTACATATATTGCATATCTCATTGGATGATTAGGAAAAAAACGGCACATATACCACATATGAAATAAATATTAGATTTGTTTTTATAAACTAAACTCAATAATATGAATTTTATTCGAACCTTTTTTCAGTTATATACATGATACTAAATTAAGAGAAAACCTTAATACACACACAATTAAAGGTAATATTGAACTTCTATAACCTCAGCTATATTTTAGAAATATGTAAGTTTAAGAAACAAAAAAGCATATGAGAAAATTTACCTAATAAGCGTTCCTATCTAAATAAAAAGGCAGTAAGTAATAAACAAATTATTATGAAAAGTAACTTAAAAACAAAGGAATAAAACTTGATGTTATTATATGAAATCAGTTCGGTTTTACCAATGACTATTTTCATCATATAATTTAGTACCCTGGTAGTTGAATCATATATCACTGGTTATAATCAATTGAATTTAACTAAAAATTCTGCAGTTTTACATAATCATATCTATTGCAAAACTTTTCTTTATATTACACCTATTACACATCTTATCATAGTTCTAGGCGATCGATAGTCTCTGCCTATCCCGTTAGGGACGTAGAGGCGTGAATATATGTATGTATGATCTAAACAACTAAATATTTTTACAAAGGTAAGAGTAATCTATAGGTTTTTTTTTGTATACGATCATACTCATTCTTAATATTTTGTACAAATTTACGTAAAAATTACCTATTAAATGAATAAACGGAAACCCATAGGGTTGTACAAAACTTCCAGACATTACATTTGGTATAACATTTTCTACGATAGCTATTATTACACCAATTGAACTAGCCCCTTGGTAAGTACATTTAAGACTTGTGTTAAGGGATATAGATAGCTATTATTATATTAGCTGATAGCTATTATTATTACTAACCCTATAACCTTTTACAGATTATTCTATTAAAATTAAATACCAACTAATATTCTATTTCTTGTTTAACAGGATATATTTAAAATCATAAATCGAAGCTAGACAGCAGTGTTATAATTCGACTTTTTATCAATGTGACAACTTATACACATTAATCTTTACTCAAGAAAGAAACAAAACTCAAATTTATACAAATTAAGTTCTATGAACTTTCTCACATTCTTATAATTGCGTTCTCTTACATGAAATAAATACATTGTATTCATTTGAACTGAGATTACATAGATAGATATTGCCTATGGCAAAATACAACTGAAATATGTTTATAAGAAGATGAAAACCAGTCAATAATATTGTACATTTAACAAATCCTTGGATAGTTAAAATTATTTGAAGGGATACATGAAATCAACATTAAAATTACGTATTATGTAAGTTTATACAATACAAAACTTATGTATCTATTAAATCCTAGGTAATAGGTTTTGTATTCTTTTATAAAAAGCTTTTATGAAGCTAATATCATACTGTTATATCTTTTACAATCAATGCAGTATTCGCTAAAATACAATATGAAATTTACAAGAAATTTTGTACATTTAATTAAACGCTGACATCTATAGGTGTACGAGAGAACTTTTTCGAAGTTTTAATCAAACAAATCATACTAAGGTAGTTTTAATAACATAATATCTTGATATACTTATTTTCACAACACAATAAGCTTATAAACATAAGCTAAACAACTTATTGTTTTACTAGGTAACTTAATAAGAAAGAAACATTAAAAACTATGTTTACAGTCAAAACAAAATTCGATTTAAGCCACGAAAACGTACTTAAATCCACTATTTATTAATTCATTGCAATTCCACGGATACCCTGCTAGCTGCAATCATTTTATTGTTGAATTTCCTCTTGAAACTCTCTGCGCCGTCTGTGGTCTTGAAAACGATTCTTGCCGATCTCTCTTCTTTGTCCATAGACATACTCTGTGAATCAATTCAAAATGGCGGCGATCCTTCATTTGGTTTCGTCTTTTTTTACTTACGTACTAATTTACATGATGTTCATCAGTTAATAGGATTATAAATAATTTAACAAATGTATATATAAGCTTAAACTAAATATCACAGTAGATTATAAATAAAATATCACAGTAAGGTATTGGGCATATTCTGTACCTTATAAACTAATTTGCGACAGTACAGTTACAAGAAAAATGTTGCCCTCATTAAAAACATTAAATATACAACTTTACAACTACTATGCACAAAATAAAATGCATCTACATTCAGTTTAAATTAAGTATATAAATCCTCAACACTTTTCCTATAAAACTATACAATATCAAAATGATTCTTTATTACACAAACAATTTCCTTGTTCTAAATATATCAACATAAATACTGCATAATGACAAGGATTTCTAGGATAATATCTTATTTAAAATCTAACTTAGCAACAGTAACATTTTTCAGAATACCTTTACAGTAATCATTTTGAGACTGTACTGTACTACACGTCCAGAAATCATAAGTAACTATATAGCGGACTTATGAAACATATGTATGCCGCTACTAAATAGATATTTACAGCATTAAAAATTCTCCTAATAACAAATATATCTTATAAACTATAAAAGCATTGAACTATTGTATATGTATCACAGATAAAAATATGAATGCCGCTCCGTTTCAAGAATAATTATTATAATATATAAAATAAACACATAATACAACATTCATATAGAGCTTGTTATAGTAAAATAATGTAATTGAAACATGTAGCATGTAATACTAATTGCTTGGGTAAAATAATAGTCATTAATATTTACTTGAAGATACAATATTGTATCAATCAGAAGGTGGAGCTAATACCTATTATGCTTATATGAACACAAAAATATAAAATAATAACATATTCCATAGTTATACAATAATTTTTGTAATTACTTGATAACTAGTGTATTGTAAAAAAGATTCAAGCAGCCTTTGCCAATAAACATAGGTAATAAACAACTATAGTTTGGTGGACCAAAGTCGTTGTAGTCTTCATATCTTAGAGGGCTTTGATAAATTACAAGTCTTGTGTCTCTACCTCTATAAGTTAGGACAAAAAGAAGTGTGAAAGCTATTAACCTACTATACATGTAACAGGTGGATAATAGTCAGATAGACGCTATATTGAAAAAAGGGACGTTAGGTGTACCTATAACCGCCGAGAGTGTATGAGAAGATGTATGAATGTCAATGAAGAGAAAGTGGTCTGTCAGGATCGGGACAAATGGGGATCTGTGATCTTTGCCTACCCCTCTACAGGGAAACAGGCGTGATGTGTATGTATTATTGAATCTAAGTCTTGTAAATCGGCGTAGTTTAATCGATTAGGGGTTGACTCTGTATCCCTGTATGTAATTAGCCAAATGCACCGACTACGGAAAATATCATGAGGAAACCTACTTGTTCCCCGAACAGGTAATACTTACATGGAGACACGGCTTACCACCTGTGGTATTGAATAGTAACTATCTAGTCAACACGTGGGTTTGAGGTGGCCATAGAATTACTACCATCGCAATTGCGGAAATGGACACCCGAACTACCCCTCAAGGGTTAATGGTCGTGAAAGCGTCTTTATTTTCTATGTGTAGTCTATAACACCAACTGATTCACTTTAGGGACAATGCCTTCTACCGTGCAAAGTTACTTTTGTCACGTAACTAACGTTTTAGTACCATATGAGACAACAATGTATTACGACTATTCTGATATTATTTATTGGCATTCAATATTGGTCTGTAATTATTTTTACTATGTTGTATTGTGAGTGAAGAGTATCGTGTCATGAATTAACAATATTTCCAATTGTTACGTCGAGAGACATTAGCTGAGACGTCAGTCTTCCTACGACCACGGCTTATGCAACTGGGTCGAAACGTCGAGTGACATTAAAGGTATATGATACGACCCAGTCTCATATAGTAAAAAATGAGTAAATATCGCGAGTGTTTAAAACTAATTTAATGTTGTATTGTAATAAACAAATCATGGTGCATTAAAAGAACAGCCATCTAAGATATGAATAATATTTGTATCTTTGTTGTGAACAAAACGGAGCGACACGCCTTAAAACTAAAGTATACTGGGTTTTTCTCACTATGAACCAAGTTTAAACAAATAAAACAATGATTTACAAGTCTCTATCTCCAAAACGTAATTGTACATGTAACATAAAGTAGATATAAATATAATATAAATACAAGTATCAAATTTAATAAAGCCAGTCACATTAATCCCAATCATTATACCTTTTATAAAGATATGTGATTACCTTTATTTTTGCCCGACGTTTCGACCCAGTTGCATAGGCCGTGGTCGCGGGAGGTCTCAGATAATTAATAAAATGAGTATAAAACGCGAGTGTTTAAAAATAACCATTATACCTTTTACTTCAAAAGTACGTTGGTAATTAAATAATAGCGACATTATTCTTATAAAATCACAATCCCTTTTCCAATATCACAATAGCACTTCTTCGAATCAGTTATATATACACCATGGACCATCATCACTAGGACAATCAAATAATAAAACTAGACCCTACACGTTATAGTGAGAAAACCCAACTTGCCTTAACTTACTTACTACACTACAAGACCTTAAATATTCCTTGATCACCATTACCTGCACAAGGCTCCCAGCTAACGTTCTCAGCCTCGTATCCGTCATTCCATGTGGCAGATTCCTCACATTAGCTATCTTGGAATCCGAACCCTCGAGAGGCTGGTCATCATCATACTCTATCACCACATCAGGATCAATTTCACTCTTCGTGATGACCACACGTTTCTTCTCCGACCCAATCGCCGTTCTGACAGCTCGACTGAATATGCCAGGATTAGGCTGGGTCGGGTCGTTCCTGACTTCGATCCTGGTGAATACTGACTTCTCTTTCTTGGTGTTAGGATTGCGTTGGAGCACTACCCGTCTTGTCGTTTTCGGTGGCTCCTCTTGAAGTTTTTCGGGCTAGAATATAAGTAATCAATGAATATAATCATTCTACCGAAGGATAAAACTTTAAAACAGGAACAACAGTGTTGAACAAGGCATAATATTTTGTTATATATTAATAAATACTTTATTATTAAACTTGTAACAATATCTGTTCAGTGCTCGTAATAATATCGAAATAAAACAATTTTAGTCATGGCTGTGATCTGGATGGGCAACTAACGAAATAATATGAAAAAAGTTTAGGGTCTTTTTTATCGTCGAAACATCATGGCTATTGTTATATGTCTCCTTGTAATTATTATAGATTTCTACTTTTGTGCTCGTTCTGTGTATGAGTGTGTTTGTGTGAGCGAAAGTGGTTTGTCAGGATCGGGACAGATGGAGATCCGTGATCTTTGCTTACGCCTCTGCAGGGAATCGGGGTTGATAGTGCATGTATGTACGCATTATATTTAAAACAACGTCTGTTCGATTCTTGTAAGAAGATCAAAGTAAATCAGCATTTGTCGTGCTTAGTGTCTCGATAACATTTTGAAGCTTTCGATGAATGACAACATTGCTAAGAAACCTACCTTTTTAAGTTATATCTGTATTACCACCAGACCAGTTAGGTATTTTAGATTTCGGTTGAATGGTATCTCTAGTTTTTAACTACCCCGAAAGGGAATCAATCTTATGTTAGAAAGTATTATTTGTGTATGGAAGTTGCTTTACGAATGTAATGTGATTGTGTGTATGAATTGTATGTGTATTTTGAATTGTCTTGTTTAGCCTAGATCAACAAGTGGATGACGAAATTGTTTCAACTCATTGCCTAGCAAATATTTGTAATTGCACATGTTCATTGATTTGTGTAACAATCTCGTAAGGATGTCTTATAATTGGCTACTTTTAATGGCTTCTTAGTTTTAAGTTCTTGGACTGTTATTTTGCTCTTGGATGTCTTAATAAATAAATAAATAGTATTATTCTAGTAAACATTACCTAAATATAAAGTTATTAACGTGAGTTTCCTTACCTCTTTGCCCTTACTATCGTACGTGATTCTCGATCTTTTCGCTGAATCCTCAGCCTCTTGTTTTGCCTGTAGAAATTCATTCTCATTAAACAACTAATATATTCTTCACAATACATACAAATACATTAGCGTCGTTTAATTCATAACAGGCGCTTGGTGACATAAAATCTTATTAACAAATTAACACAAAAATTTTGTTTTGTGATGATGATAAATATTACTCTAGTGAATTTTTTTTTATCATTTATCAGGTTGGCCGGCATCGAATGGATGCGAACGGCCACTGACAAGGAGAAGTGGCGTCATTTGGGGGAGGCCTATGTCCAACAGTGGATTGATACAGGCTGATGATGATGATTTAACTTTTCTTTTCATATATAAATTACTTAATAAAAAGACGTCGCATTGATGTTGTTCTATCAAGCCTCTGTATACCATTCAACAGTAATCAATCATAATGTATATAACACAGCTATTAACATACCTTAGAATGCTTCTTGGCCCCATTCTCATTATTTTCATCAGTCGACTTGGCATGCGACCGCTTTGGTGGTGTTTTGTCTGAAACAAATAATAAAACATACATTTACACTTACATACATACACATCACGCCTGATTCCCTGTAGAGGGGTAGGCAGAGATCACGGATCCCCATTTGTCCCACTGACAGACCACTTTCGCTTCATTGACATTCATACATCTTCTCATACACTCTCGGCGGTTATAGCTACACCTAACGTCACCTTTTTTTCAATATAACGTCTATCTGACTGTTATATGTCTTATTAGGCCGGCCCCTACGTAACCGCCATTATAATGTTACATTTACACATGTAATTATATTTCTGGTAAGTAGATAGAACCTCGAGACAAACGTCGCCAATGTGATATTTAACTTTAACGGGGTGTGACGGTGTTAATATAGAATATTGGTAACAGGCTACTATCACCCAATAGATTCAATTCATTGAACTAATCGATCAGTAGCCAACTACGATAAACCGAAGAACACCAGAATATATATACACATACACACACTCATATATACATATATAAGGAAAGGAAACCTACCTGATCCCCGAGCAGGTAGTAGTTAGTGCTTGTAAATGACGACATGGCTTACCACCTGTCAATATTGAGAATGACTATCTGGTCAACACGTGGCCATAGAATTACTACCTTCGCAATTGCGGAGATGGACACCTGAACCTTGGACTACCCCGCAATTGTTAATGGTCGTGAACGCGGTTGCCTTTTTTGTATATATAGCTAGTCCGCATTCTATTTACATGTAAGATAAGCACGGGACAAACTTTCAACTACCAAAGACGATTACTATACAAATTTTGAACTCCAAACCTTTATAACGGTTATACACACTTTGGTCTCATAGTACATAGTACCTGATTAATATATATGCACCATAGTAGGCCACCTA
Source organism: Leucoptera coffeella (assembly GCA_030578115.1). Classification (NCBI taxonomy): domain Eukaryota; kingdom Metazoa; phylum Arthropoda; class Insecta; order Lepidoptera; family Lyonetiidae; genus Leucoptera; species Leucoptera coffeella. The sequence goes on along the minus strand of JAMBLF010000045.1, from coordinate 352,943 downwards.
TCACAGGATAAATCTGTCATATTAAGTCCCTTACCCGTCGTCTATGGTGCGTCAACAAAGTCAGCAGCTCAGTGAAAGTTGAAAATACAAATAATTATTTTCGGCTGAATATTTAGTCAATTGTGATGCCGAACTGGCTAAATATGTTCGCTTTGGTATTATATTTGGATCCTCAACTGGAACGAACCAAAGAACAAGGAAGAGAGGAATTGGAGCTTCGGTTTCGTTTTTCTTCGGTTGTAGCGGCTGGCGGCGTTGGTGTAACCATGGCGATGGAATAACAAGAAGTTCAAACGCCGTGGCATCAGTGTTTGTACTTCAGCCGACATAACCTTAGTGGTTAATAAAGAATTAAAAAAAATTCCCTTACCCCGTTTCCTGGTCTCCTTATCCTCGTCGAAGACTATCCTCTGCTTGGGCCGTTTCACTTCTGGAGCTTTGGCTGGCTTGGGCGCAATTCTGGCCCGCAAATCGGCTGACGGTTTCGGCGGCTCAGGTCTGAAAAATATACGTAGAGAAGGTTATTATATAATATAGTTATTCCAGTACATATATACACGAAAAGTCTTGCTAAAGAGCAGTAGTCAGCGATCAAGGATAATTATTTTCCTGATCCTAGCAAATTTATAAATTAAATGCGTAATAAAATATGTATCAGGCTAGTCCAAAAAATGAAAAAATATGTCTTTATAAGAAATTGATAAATAACAACAGTTAATGAATGCCAATGAACGGTTCGCGTGTGCTAAGCAATTGCGAAGTAGTTCATTTACGAACAGCCACTCATTTAAACATCCATTCATTAAAAAACATTTTTCAGCAATTATAAAGTGCTTTTATTTACAGCCACAAAAACATGCACAATACGAAACGTTTACAGTTTTAACAGATTCGCGATGTATATTCATGATTAATAACTAACGGGTAAAGATAACTTTATTATATAAAAACTTACGCCATAAGTCCCGTTAGTTATTAACCAAAACCTTTACAATTAAAACTTATAAAACTAGGTTATATAACTTGTGCATGTTATTGTCGCAACAAAAGGGGTTCCAACTCAGTTGGGTACGCAACGCTGGTCTTATGTCGGAACCACTGGGGAGCAAACTACGACATTCTCTACTCACTTCTTAACCTTGAACCGTCCCGTGTCGTCATCATCGCTCAGGATGTCATCGATGTCGTCCAGGATGAGATCAATGTCGTCATCCGAGAGGAGTAACTTGTCCTCTTCGCTGAGTTCTTTAGGTTTCGTTTCTGGGGGGATTGGTAAAGGGGGAGTTAGGTTCCGTTCGGGGGAGTCTTTGGGCTCTGAAAATTTGAAGGTAATAAAAAATATGTTACAAGTATCGATAAATGTTTATGTAATTTATTATATTAATTACATACATACACAACACTTCCCTGTAGACAGGTAGGCAGGGATCTCGGATCCCCATCTTTTCCGATCCTGACAAACCACTTTCGCTTCATAAACGATTATACACACTCGGCGAATATATATATGTATTATATTAATAATGTACTTTATTATCGACGTTTCAGATTATGCAGAAGAAAATGAGATGTAAATAGTTTTATTGGACAACAGCTGACTGTTCGTGACAAAGCATGTTTAGTAATTAATTACCTTATACATATACACTTTTAACCTAATATACAATTAAAACCTGTATTTAAGAGTCGCTAAAGTTACTTAACATTTATTTATAATATATTAACATACACATATATTATCATATGTACACATCACGCCCGTCTCCATACACTGTGGTAAGCACAGTTCACGGATTCACACTCGGCGGTCATAGGTACTTCTAAAATCACCCTTTTTCAATATTATTTTTGTCGGTTTGCTGTGGCTAACGGCTTTTATTGGTGATCCCCATTTCTCTCTCACGTTTTCAAACATACATAAATATACAGCGGTTATCTTCTAACGTCATCTTTTAATATCATTTTAATGACTACCTCCGTGGCGCGATGGGTTAACGACCTGAACGCAAATCGTTAGGTCTCGGGTTAGATTCCCGGTGGAGGTAGAGTTAAGACCTACGCATTTCTTTTGCTTTCGCCTGGTCGTAATCTTGATTATATATAAGTATCAATTTCTTATATAAACGTCGACTAATACCCTACACAAGTCTTAAACGTTAGCAAGGGGCTAATTCAATTGATGTAATGTCCTACAATGTGCTATTAACATACCTTGTCCACTTTCCTTCATAGGGGGTGTCAAAGCTTCCTTTTCGACTGGTGCCGGGTTCTGTCGAGGGGGCGTTGGTGTCTTCGCCGGGGGATTAACGGGGGCTTGGACTTCTGACGGGGGATTGACGGGGTCTTGACTTTTAACCTCTTCCGGTTGTTCTAGCTTGTCACGCGATTTGCTGTGGGTGAGAATGGAAATATGAAATACATCATTGATGGAATATACCACATTACAGATTAAGGTTATTGGTTATATAGGTTATATTTGCAGTAATGTTAACCCATATTTTATAAGATAATAAGAACCCAAATAAAGAATTATCTCGATACTTGATGTAGAAATTAAAATAATTTTATTTATTATTATTACTAAGTTAAGCCCTACCATTACAGGATAACCCTAATGCGGTAGAGTAACACGATTTTTACAAAAATAAACGTATAACAAAAATATAATATTACTATCTAATATCAACTTAACCTATAACATAAAATATATAAACCCAAACGTGTGAATTCTCCCAGATCACAACTGAATAGGTCCAGCTCTTCGGCTATCATGTTGAGAGTGCGGATAGCGCGAGTAAGAGGCGCACTCCGCACCAAGTGCGTCCGGCCGCGCGGCTCGAGCAGCAGCCGCGGCCTGCGGCGCCGGTGCACGAACCTATCCGGGACGCTCAGCGCCAGGGCGCCCAGCACGTCCATGTGATGCACCCTTCCCACCAGCACGCCAAACACAAACGTCACCAGACTCATCTCCCTTCTCACTCGCAGTTCATTGTAGCCGACCATTCCTAATACAACAAAATCCCAAATTTCGAAATGCCTTCCTGCAGCAAGTCACAATGAATGCACGAAAGCAGAGGCGCTCGTTCAAGGTGACTCCCAAGTCCCGCACCTCCGTGACCCTGGGCATCGGCGCCCCGTACAAGTGGTATTCAGTGCGAGTGACATTTCGAGCCCTACTGAAAGTTATTGTCACACATTTAGAATGATTGAATAATAGCTTATTCCTAGCGCTCCAGCATGCCACACTATCAATATCCCGCTGCAGTTTATCACTATCTCCTTGCTCAACAACCGGCAATGACAATTTGAGGTCATCGGCAAACAGTAAGCATTTGGCATGCCTTACTACCCCTGGGAGGTCGTTGACCGTCAACGTAAATAACAACGGTCCAAGATTGCTTCCTTGGCCAACTCCTGACCTCGCAAAGTACGGTGACGATCTGCATCCCCGAAAGTCCACATATTGCTTCCTATCCCGTAGATAGCTAGCAAAGAATGAAAGCAGGTGTGGAGTAAAACCTACCGCAGCCAGCTTTTCAAGTAGAACATCGCCATCCACCAAATCGAAAGCCTTTTTGTAATCAAAATATGCGGAATCCACACGTGACCCGCCGTCAATTACTGGAGCAATGGTGGTCAAATGAGACAATAGGTTCGTGGCCGTGCTTCTACCCGGTCTGAACCCGTGCTGAGCATCCGAGATGTGCGTCTGCACCTGATCATAGATCAGAGCAGCCAATGCTGACTCAAACACTTTCGCTGGGGCTGACAGCACCGCCACCGGCCTATACCCGTCCACACCATTCCCCGCGTCACGCTTCGGGATCGGAACAACCCGTGTCAACTTCCACGCCTTTGGAAATTGACACGACCCCAGAATTTTATTAAATATGTGGAGCAACGGCTCTGCTAAGCAATATCGGCAGTCTTTCAGCACAAACGGCGGAAGGCCATCGGGGCCCACCGACCTCTTCGGCCCGAGGCGAGCCAGTGCGCGCATCACATCATCAAGTTCAAGCTTGGAGACGTGAACACGCGCCGCCGCGCCCGCGCCGCAGCCGGCGGCCTCCACCGCTGCGCCCACATTCAGGTCGGGCGTCCGCTCACTGTACACCGACTCGAAGTATTTTGCCAATTCCGTAGCACACTGTCCACCCCAGAGTTCGCGTCCATCCTTGATGATAGGTTTGTTGTTACGCCTGAATCTTTTGGATTTCACGTATGACCAAAACGCTTTTGGATCATCAATCAGATGATTTTGAACCCGTATTTGATATTGTTCCTCTGCCTGACTAATTAACCGCTTTACGTAAGCCCTACTTTTAGAAAACAACATGTAGTCCGATCTAAGTTTGGTTGCCTTATATTTTTTGTGAAGTGTAGATTTTAACTTAATGTTGTTAATTATTTGAGCTGTGAACCACTCTGGGTAACAATTACCAGAGTTGATATGTGCTCGCCTCCTCCGCGGTACACACTTATCAATGATTGAATAAAGTGACTCATAAAAATAACTTATACGATCACAACTATCTAATTCATACACCATATCCCAATTATGTTTCGAAATCATCTCATACAATTGACAATAATCTGCCTTGTTAAAACACCATCCCTTATCAATTCCAAAGTCATCCACACTTTCATTCAAACACTCGCTATCCCTTTCATCACTACAATGATTAACACCGTCCATATCCCCTTCAGGAGAAAACACGGGGCTCACTCGCACGTCCACCTCGAGAGACGGATGGTAAGAGTCCTCCGCGACGAGGGGGAAATCCGAACCGCGCACACTCACACACCCATCTTCCAAATTGCTAAGAACTAAATCTAACTGCCGGTTATCACAGTTGTTTACGCGATTGATCTGAGAGAATCCACAAAACGAAACAAAATAATCATAATAATTGGTTACACTATCATTACTAGAATACAAGTTAAAATCACCTACAACTAAAATGTTCTTATATTTAACACACAATAGTTCAATAATCCTAAATAAAGCCATGTACTCATATTCATCACTGTTTGGAGGTATATAAACAACACAACACACAAAAAGTAATCTGCAGCGGAGGTAAACAGCAACGCATACTATCTCGAACACTCGTTCATCAACAATGACATCGCCCGGAGGGGATATAGGCCGCAAATCGAAGCGTGGGGTTGCCACAAGAAACACTCCGCCCTGTCTGCGTCCATCCACGCGATCGCATCTCACTATGTGATATCCTTGTGGTATTAACTCTGCATCTTGTATTGATTTATTGCATCCGGATTCTGTAATTGCGAATAAATCTGCCTGAGACGATGTTAAGCTTTGATAGAAAGCATTTACTTTCGTTCTGAGTCCTCTTACATTCTGATAGAATACTTCAACATTTTGGTTACTTTTCACTGGATGTTTTGTTGGGGGGCTTACGAAACCACACCCATTCGCAGAACTGAATGTTGACTGCCCAATTTTGTGGTTGACACAGCTGGTCATACTTGGACTCTGGTACTCCAATTATAAAAGATGCATAGTCCCTAGCCGTCTTGTGCTTAATTTGTTCAATTTTCACTGCAGCATCTCCCAATATGTTTTTGACGTGTTTTTCCAGGCTTTCTATGGTTGTATCAATCTTTAGACGCCATACATGTAGATATTTCTTTTTCTCAGTTCCCTGTATACTACATGAGTTAACACTGTGACCTTTTTGTACCGTAGTGTTTGGATACCTTTTACCTTTCTTTGCAACTATTTTCCACTGATTTTTTAGTTCGCTATTATTTTCGTCAATAACAATATTCGGAATAGCATTGTCTCGTTTTTTCCCCGAAGGCGAATTTGCAATATTACTGGTCACACTATTTTCAATCAATGAGTTGTTCGTTTTTTCTTGGGAACAATTTTTTTCAACTACCCTCGAATATGTTAACTTCATTTTGTTATCCATTGATTGAGCCACTTTCTCTTTCTGTATCAACTGTTGTTGATTTGTATGCGTAAGTTCATTGACCTTTGCTTCCAGTAGTACTACACGATCTGTTTTTTCTTTTAATAAACGTTTTAGTTCACGTAGTTCTTTCTCGGTGGCAATAAATTGTTGTTTTAACAACGAATACTCGCGTTTCTGCTCCTCCATGTTAACCTTGAATTCACTACGAAACTCCCTCAATTCCTCTAGAACTCTGCTCTCCACATCCAGGGAAGACACCTCGTTGTTAAGCTTCTTGGTTCTTAACGTAACAAATGCACTAGGCGTGAATGTCGTGTCCAGAACCACGGTGTTATTCCTGATCGGTGTATCCGTGTTATCACGTTTAGGCAGTTTGCATGTACACTCTGGACAGACCCACTCACTTATTTCTTCTCTAGACATATTTTCTACCGTTAGGCACACACACTTTGAATGGTACGTCTTACTACATTTGGAGCACTCAATAAACTGTAGGTCAAATAGATCTGCATCGCAGCCATGACACTTAGTCCCCATATTTACCTCAATGATAAATACGTTATATTGTCCGTAAAAAGAAAATATTTACTGAGCTCCGTTTATTTAACAATATTCACGTCCGTACTGTATCGCAATTACCCGCAAAAAAAAAAAAAAAAAAAAAAAAAAAAAATCACCATACATCTCTCACCTCACTCTCCATCTACACCCTCCCACTATCTCCACATACCCTTTAGTACTATAAGTCTAAAACCATTTTAATTGGTACGAATAGTTAGTATTTAGTACTATAGGCTATTCGCGTTAAGTAAATAGTGACGTCATGCGATTCAGAGGTTAAACTAGCCAATGAAACGTTAGTGAATGAGAAAACAAGTCCCATTGAACAATCACAGACAACTGTTGTCACGTCTCATCGGTCAAATCGCGGGGACATGATGACGTCACTATTTTCTTAATGCGAATAGCCTATAGCTTTAGCGACTTATTTTTTATAACAATATGTTTTTATGGAACTTTCACTGAATATCTTTTCATTTGAACCCACTTCCTGCCCATGTCATGGTTTATTCTGGGACGTAAAAAGAATGCCAACTAGCCACTGTTCTTCCTTACGTGTCATAGAAAGGGACGAAGAGACTAGGGGTAAATAGAATCTATTGGACTATAGCCTGTCTATATATATATATATATATATATATATATATATATATATATATACTGTCACCAATGTTCAATAAGACATCATAACCCAAATATTCCTGTATAAGTGACCTAGCAGATACAATATCTCCTATGTTCTGTCCACCCCTAAAGGGACTTACTTCTCTTCGTTCTGCCGGTGCTGTGCCACTGCGTTCTTCCTGCGGCGAAACTCCTTGGCCCTCATCACGCGCTCTCTAAGGGACTCCTGTTCGCGGAGCTTGCGCCTGTACTCCGACTCCTGGGGAAACGGGGTTTGAAGGTTTATTAAGGGTATGGGTTTAACTATTGATGTGAACTTTATTATTTTGTTAACTTTATATGTATGCGAACGGCCACTGACAGGGAGAAGTGGCGTCATTTGGGGGAGGCCTATGTCCAACAGTGGATTGATACAGGCTGATGATGATATGTATATTTTTTCTACCTTTTTATTCACACTTTCTCTTTCTACTCATCAATTGAATATTTTATAAGTCATCGTACGTGTAACTAAACTAAACCGCATATTATTAATTTAAATCAAAATAGTGAACTGTTATTTTACACAATTAAATATACCATAACTGTCTTTATTTCAATTTAATCTGTAGTTACTATGTTTGTGCGACTCGCCAGTGACGGAATTTATCTCTTTTATTTTATAAACAACCTATTACCCTTTCTAACCGACAAGGCTTAGACATCTTGCTCGCACGTCAGACACGTTAACCCGTGACCAATGCCATTCCAACATGTCCGAACCGTCGGATATAATGAAGGTAATACATGGTTTATAAACTAACACATTAAGGCCCGTTTTCATGTAAAATAATCAGTGTTTACACATACATACCTCATCGGGGGACCGCCTGACTGGCCCGGGGGATCTGCGGGGGGACAGCGACCTGCGGGGCGGGGGGCTGGCCGAGCGACGCGACGGCGGCGACGGGGTGCGCATCCTGGTGTCAATAGGAGGTTATATTAAGAAAGTATTATAAAAGTAATAAGTATAGAAAGTATATTTATACATGTTTATTTACAGATGATATTACACAGAAAAAAAGGTCATTCGCGAGCTAACTCCACTTTATCCAAACGTAAATTCCATTTATGGAGATGTAGTATCTACTGGACCACATTTTAGCATAAATATTGAAATATGACACATGGAACAAATAACTAGCCAATCGTCCAACAGAAACCATTTACTAATCCTCAATCTACACCGACATGCCGGGAAGAACGGCAGTTAGTTAGCATTCTTTTTACGTCCCAGTCTAGGACATATGTATGTATGTAATCTCACCTTCTACGCAATCCCGCCCTATTGGCATGAATAAACTCCTCTTGACGCCGCAAGAGGTCGGCGTCGTCGGCTGCCAACTCGTTCTTGATCTCTATTGTCGTGTTCTCTATGTACCTACAAAAGTTTACAATATATATATATAAAATAGTCTTGTACTAGATGACAAAAAAGACAAACGCGTTAATAACCATTTGGGTTAATGGTTATGAACGCGTACCTGTTCCCCGTACAAGTAAAAGTGCTTGTAAATGGCGACACGGCTTACCACCTGTCATATTGAGTACTGACTCTCTGTTCAACACGTGGTGGCCATAAAATTACTACCTTCGCAATAGCGGAGATGGACATTGAACCTCTGACTACTCAGCAAGGGTAAATGGTCATGAGCGCGTTTGTCTTTGTCTTTTGTTGTACTATAGGTATTTATTGCCATTATTATGTATATACACTAGCGACCCGCTCCGGCTTTGCACAGGTATAAAATATATAGCCTGCTCCACTATTTAATGGATGTTACTCGTATTATACATATAAACCTTCCTCTTGAATCACTCTATCTATTTAAAAAACCGCATCAAAATCCGTTGCGTAGTTTCAAAGATTTAAGCATACAAAGGGACAAAGAAAGCGACTTTGTTTTATACTATGTAGTGATTACCTCTGAGGCGACCTTCTATTGGCCTTCCTATTAGCCGCCCTGGCTAAGGCGTTTCTCTGCTCTGCTATGAATCGCTCTGCAGCATCATCTATGTCTTTTATTGGCCCTAAAACCAACGTTTAGTTATAGAAATATATAACCATTTTTTTACATATACATTCAGATCCTCTATAATATCTCCAAGGTCACTTTTTAGCATCAATGGTTGTGATGTTATATAGACTATTGGTGACAGGTAATAATAACAATAATAATATTTGGACATTATTACACCAATTGAACTAGCCCCTTGGTAACTAACTACATTTAAGACTTGTGTTAAGGGTACTAGCCAACGTACATTTAAGAAATATATACTTATTATACTTACTATATTATAGATAAATACATATATAGCATATATTATCAACGACCAGACTGGAAAGCAGTAGAAAAGCGTAGTTCTTAACTCTGCCTCCACCGGGAATCGAACCCGGGACCACACGATTAGCGTTCAGGTGTCTAACCGCTCGCGCCACGGTAGTTAGTTTATCGTCCTATAGATACCATTTATCCCTAATTCTTTAATTGCCTTACGACATGCCGGGATGAACGGCAGCTAGTTAGAATTCTTTTTACGTCCCAGACCAGAAAAGATAAGTCGCCACATATATATTGGGGTTGTGATGTCATATGGAACAATGGTGACAGGCTGCTAGCCTATCTCTAGGCAGATTTCATTAAAACTTAGTCTTTTAGTTGTTTCCTATATGCGGCCATGGAATGTACTGATTTAAAGACTAACAGACTAGTTCTATAATTATATAGGATGTGGCGACCTCTAGAGCGCCACAGAGAGAAACCTAAGTAAACCTAAGTTGCAATTAGTTAACACATAATTACCACAGATGACGCCAGCAAGAATAAAATAATAATTACAAAAAACAATATCCTAGAACGCGCAATTGAACTATTTAACGGAAACAAGATATATACAAATTTCCAAGTCAGGCCATTAGCCTGGGCCCTTACTCCACTAATTAACTTTGACAGCTACACAACTGCGTCGATACTGCGTTACTTCTGCGTCTCGGCTGTAAAAGTGGCACTCTGGTAATATTTTGATCTGCCACAGTTGTGCCTCAATAGCGAGTCAGTGGTGCTTCAGTGGCCACTCAAGTATAGAAATGTCAATAGTGGAGTACCAAATATAAGGCTATTGAACTGACATTGACGGACGTTTGGTTAGTGGAGTAGATTTTTTGTACTTCAGACGCAGAAGTACTTCAGCTGTAGTTCGATAGCGCTTCAGTGGCCAAAATTTGTTAGTGGCGTGCCAAAAGTGTCAAATTACGGCCACTGAAGTATTATAGTATCGATACTGAAGTATTATTGTGGCTAAAATAAATTAGTGGAGTAAGGACCCAGGTAGGAAGCTTCCTCTTTTCCTGTAGGACACAGTAGATCCTACATAGGACATAAATATTCTTACCGTCCACGGGTCCGAAGTTCCCCTTGAAGTGAGGGTTGATCAGCACTTTCTTCCCCGCCAGGCCGCCTGGTGGCAAATTCGGGGGCAGGTTGATAGGCAGCATGCGGACCTCTTGGGTCACCGGCACTTGCGGTATAGCTTGTCTGGAATAGAACGAATATTAATCTGGTGTATAGCGGCTGTAGTTCAGTGGGTAAGACCTCGGACTTAATAATAATAATAATATTTGGACAATATTACACCAATTGAACTAGCTCCTTGGTAAGTTCATTTAAGACTTGTGTTAAGGATACTAGTCAACGTATATTTAAGAAATATATACTTATTATATATACATAGATAAATACAAATATAGCATATATAATCAACAACCTGACTGGAAAGCAGAAGAAAAGCGTAGTTCCTAACTCTGCGTCCATCGGGAATCGAACCCGGGACCTCACGATTAGCGTTCAGGTATCTAACCGATCGCGCCACGGAGGTCGTCAAACGACTTCGTATGAGAAAGGTCCTAGGTTCGAATCCCGACTCTGGCACGTACCAATGAATGAAATTTAAATATGTGTTTTACATTTACGTACATAATATACAGTTGCTAACGGTGAGGGAAAACATCGTGAGGAAACCTGCCTATCCCTCAGGATATATACGGCGTGCCAGTGCCTATATACGGCGATACGGTTCACTACCAATCACGTTGGGTGCTGTCTATCTAGTGATACGCAGGCTTCGAATGACCCATACCTAACATGCCTTCGAAATTTCGGAGATGGGCATTCAAGCCTCTGACTACCCCGCCATAATAAAAAATGGGAGTGTGTATACACATGGCCATAGAATCACTACCTTCGCAATGACAGAGGTGACTTGAATCTGTGACCACCGGAACGATTAATGGTCGTATCTCTGATGTTCCTTACTACTCAGAAGAGATAAAAGTACTTGTGTGTACATAAACATTACCTATATTGAAAAAAGGTGACGTTAGGAGTACCTATAACCGCCGAGAGTGTATGAGAGGATGTATGAGTGTCAATAAAGCGAAAGTGGTCTGTCAGGATCGGGACAAATGGGGATCCGTGATCTCTGTCTACCCCTCTACAGGGAATCAGGCGTGATGTGTATGTATGTATGTATAAACATTACCTTATGGTGACTTGGGGTATCTGTCTACCCGGGCTGGGCGTAACCTCTCTTATGGGTGGTCCAAACCGAGCTTCGAACTGGTTGAACATAGGTCGGGGTGGACCAAAGGGTCTGTCTTGGAAACCTGCAACAATTATGGGTAATGTATTACGTCATGCTAATAAACACACATTTTACTAGTTATAAATGCAAATGGCGGAAAAAAACTAAAAATTATTTGTAATTATAGTCATATTATACCTATGCACTAATAGAGGTTATTCTGAACTTATAGAGCATACATACAAGCATCGCCTATCAGAAAAAAACAGTCAGGGTGTTACGCCCATCACCAAACTTATATTCTTCGAAGAAAAGTCAATAGTAGTGGACTTGGGTTCCTGTTCCCCGAAAAAGCAATACTTAGTACTTGTAAATTGCACGTATTGACAATCTGAACCACACGTGAGTTCGAGGTGGTCATAGAATTACATTTCACTTTTATTTCTTGCTGGCGTCATCTGTGATAATTATGTTAAACTAATTGCAACTTAAGTTTCTCTCTGTGTGGCTCTAGATGTCGCCACACGATTGACACCCGAACCTGACTACATTTCATGATTATAAAGATCATTTCAGTCGTCAATGAATTGTCAACAAAGTCAGCAGCTCAGTGAAAGTTGAAAATACAAATTTTTATTTGCGTCAGAATATTTAGTCAATGTGATGTCAAACTGGCTAAATATGTTCGCTTTGAGATAAGATTTGGATCCTCAACTGGAACGAACCGAAGAACAAGGAAGAAGAATTGGAGCGTCAACCTCGTTTCTCTTCGGTTGGAGCGGCTGGCAGGGTTAGCATAACCATGGCGACGGAATAACAAGAAGTGCAAACGCCTTGGCATCAGTGTTTGTACTTGAGCCGACATAACCTTAGTGGTGAATGGCTTAATAAAGAATAAAAAAAAAGTGGCGTTAGGAGTTATTAAAATCAATATTCGTGAAATGATCTTTATCTTTACAAACTCTTACCATGCATATGCGGAAAAGCCGGTCTGAAGGGCGGTCTCATGGGCCCGTCCAACATCATCGGTCTCTCTTGTCGCATCGGCATACCCGGTCTCATTTGGTCTGGCATCGGTCCCTCTATAGGCAGGTCTGGTCCGGGGTGCATTGGTGATGCGTTTTGCCCTATTGATGGTTCTGGTAATCTTTCTTGGGATATTTGTTGGTCTGGAAATTGTAAATGTCAATGTATTTACATGTATTTATGTATTTATATTTACCCCTCTACATGCCAAATGGGATAGGCTAAGGCTATCGATCGCCACCTGGAACGATCCTGACAAATATCCCTTGTTTCACTCACACCCAATAACCTTCTCATACATGCTCTTCTGTTCTTCACCATGTTGACCCGTGACCAAGGACATTGCAACGTGGACGAAACGGGTAACAAAGTTAATACATTGTTTATTAAATATACACGATAAGTCCCGTTTTTATTGTAAAATGAATAAAAACTGCAGTCTCTCAAAAATATTAATTTAAATCTGTTATAGCAAGTTGAGAGAATAGAACCTGGCTTTTTAAAAACAAAGATAGAAGGTAACAAAATAATATCCATAACGCATGTCTATATTACGTGATAGACAGAGATCATCAGACCTATCATTACTAAAGAAATATCCACTTCATCATTATTACCTCTCCCTTGACCCTCAGGGCCGATTGGTCCATCGGGTCTACCATCCGGGATGCCTGGTCCCATCTGCGGAGGCATCCGCGGTCTCAGGTTCGGATCCATTTGCATTGGGGGCTCCATCCGCATATGCGGAGCCATGTGACGCATCTGATGGTGCTGTTGGCGGGGTGGGAACTGAAAATATTAATAATATTGTTACTTTAGTAAGATATCGTACCATATAACTAAACGTGACTGTATATTAATCTATGAGTTAATTTAGTAACTAATTGATAATATTTTTAACATATAATCAACTATCAGACTGGAAAAGAGACAAATAGTTTATTCTGTCTCTACTGGGAATAGAACCTTAAGATTAGCGTTGAGGTATTTAACCATTCGCGCCAGAGAGCTCATCTTATTCTGTTAATTCAATTATAAAGCGTAGTTCACATTATAAAGTGAGGATATTTATTTAGATGACCTCCGTGGCGCGAGACTGGTTCGATTCCCGGTGGAGGCAGAGTTAAGAACTACGCTTATCTTCTGCTTTCTAGTCTGGTTGTTATGTATACTATAGATGCATTTATCTATACATAATAAATATACATTTCTTAAATATACGTTGACTACTTTAACACAAGTCTTAAATGAACTTACCAAGGGGCTAGTACAATTGGTGTAATAGTGTCCCAAATATTATTATTATTTAGTCATAAATGTGTTCATACCATGGAGTAATTAATAAGAGAAGTGGCCTTACGCAATATTTGCATGGAAACTAGCGTGGCATTACGCGGGGTGAAACGAGGTACGCGTGATGGAGGGGGGATATTACAACCAATCAAAACACGGCATCGGCTAATCAAATTAGGTATCTTCTTTCTAGTACACATTTTTAGACTCCGCACCAATTAAAACACCCCATTGGGACTCCGCACCGCGTAACGGGAACCGCTCCTTACGCCGGGTCCTCTTTATATTTGGTTCGTGGTTCTTACTCACCCTATAATTGACATTATGCCTGCGGTAAGGGGTATTGGCTCGCCAGTTCCTGTTCCTGGGACCAGCCCATGCTCCGGCACCACGCGGAACCATCACTTTATCTGGTGGAATACAAACATTTTTTATATATTTTCATTACAGCTCAGAAGCAAAATTTAAAGCTGGGAGGAATAGGACACAGGAATATTTAAAAAAATTGGAAATTGAATTTCATGACATAAAGAAAGATTGATTGTGTAGCTAGGGGTTAATAACTCAAGGCCCTGACTTGGATCTCCAGCTTATGTGATACAAATTTTGCAATATTAATTTGTAAAAGTGTCATTTACATGTATGTATGTAATATTTGGCAACATGTCATTAGTTCAAAGCTTTTATTAGCAATGTGGTAAACCAAACTTTTCTTTGGCACTAACTATATGGTGGAAAATGGATTTGATGTGAGTACAAATGAGTACACACTCTAATAAATGTTTGTATGTTTTGTTTTTTTTGTATTGAAATTATTTGTACTAAATTTGTCATGCTGTATAATACTTAAACGTAAATATACTTAGTAGTAGTACAACATAATTATACTTAGAATCCCATTCTAATAAATCCGTTAAGTATTTATGTTTTTGTTGTTTTCATTGACGATCTGTTTTTGTACCTAATAATAAAATAGAAGGAAGTCAGGTGTGTAAACCAACCTGAAAGGGTCAATACTAATAAAGTACTGTTTTTGTACCCAATAATAAAAAAGAAGACACATGTGTAAACCAACTTAAGAGTCAATACTAATAAAGCATTCTTCTAAAGAATTTAGTCAATCGTTCTTGATTTATACTTTCTAGCAAATAAATAAACACGACTCACCCAAGCTGTCAGGAATATCTCTGACTTGCGGCATCCTCTGGTTAACTGGACGCTCTGACACAAATCTGTCTCTATGCTGCGGTGAGTCTGCATCTGGGAAACCATGGAAACAGGTCAATTATATACAGTCTTCCTACAAATGTGTAGGGTGGTATCATGTAACTTTATATAATAACTGTGATGAACAAAAACATTGTGAGAAATGGTATATCACTAAATGGATCATAGTCGGTATACAAAACATAAGCTTTGCAACCTGGGTATATACACTTCCTTTTTTTTTGGCGGTATAGTCAGAGGCTTGAGTGCCCAACTCTGACATTTTGAAGGTGTGCGTTCGCGCAGCGGAATGTTGTTGAATTTAAAGATTTTAATTATGCAGATATTTAGTGTATGACGTCGTATAATTGTGTATGGTAAAAAAAAATTTGTGCACGCAGCCATTGTGGAGAAATTCACCAAAAACTGAACTTTTTTTGATCCATTGACTTTAGAAGAAAAGAGATGTGTCCAATAATTAGTGTGTATTTGTGTGTAATTGTGTATGTATGAATAAAATTAGTGCATGCATAAACTTCGGAGAAATTCAAGTTTCCGCTACGCGAACGTTTGGCCATTAGCTAGTTTTCATACAAAGCGCTTACATAGTCAGGATCGAGACAAATGGGGATCCGTGATTTCTGCCTACCCCTCTACAGGGAATCAGGCGTGATGTGTATGTATGTATGTATGTACGCTTACATAGAGAGCTGTAGATTTTTACATACGTTGTTTTGAATTTGTGTATATTTGTTTAATAAACAGATTTAGAAAAAATCGTAAGGCTTAAAAGATAAAAATATAAACGTAAAATACGCTTATTAGGTCTTAGTTCTTAAAGTATGCACTTTGGGGTCTAGATTTTCACGTTTATACAAACCTTGTAAGTGTCTGCAACACGTTGCCAAGTATCAATGATGTTCCGTTAGTAATTAAAGAGTTATCGGACAATTTACCACGAATAGATTACTGTTTACAAAGCAGTCAAATATCATGACGTTCTAAAGGAATTGCATGGTAAAATGTATGCCAATAATTAGTGTATTCATTCAACTATTCACATGCAAAATTTCATGTCATTAAGTTCAGTAATTAAAGAAAAACAATTATAATACTGACGAAGCATCGAAAACCTACATAACCCGACCAAGTTCGGATAGCTACAAAAAATCTCAAATCTCAAGTCTCAAGCGCATACTTAAATAAAGTACCTACGTAAACGGTACCTACTTTCTGTCATAGTCAAATACATTTAAAAAAGTAGGTGTACAAAAATAAATGACCTATAAATTATATCGAAACAACAATTGTCTTATCACCTGTACCAATTCAATACCGGTATTATACTGTAAATTTTGGGATGTTACCTAAATATATTGCACGGCCGCTTTTTTGTAGCTATCCGAACTTGGTCGGGTTATGTAGGTTTTCGATGCTTCGTCAGTATTATAATTGTTTTTCTTTAATTACTGAATTTAATGACATGAAATTTTGCATGTGAATAGTTGAATGAATACACTAATTATTGGCATACATTTTACCATGCAATTCCTTTAGAACGTCATGATATTTGACTGCTTTGTAAACAGTGATCTATTCGTGGTAAATTGTCCGATAACTCTTTAATTACTAACGGAACATCATTGATACTTGGCAACGTGTTGCAGACACTTACAAGGTTTGTATAAACGTGAAAATCTAGACCCCAAAGTGCATACTTTAAGAACTAAGACCTAATAAGCGTATTTTACGTTTATATTTTTATCTTTTAAGCCTTACGATTTTTTCTAAATCTGTTTATTAAACAAATATACACAAATTCAAAACAACGTATGTAAAAATCTACAGCTCTCTATGTAAGCGCTTTGTATGAAAACTAGCTAATGGCCAAACGTTCGCGTAGCGGAAACTTGAATTTCTCCGAAGTTTATGCATGCACTAATTTTATTCATACATACACAATTACACACAAATACACACTAATTATTGGACACATCTCTTTTCTTCTAAAGTCAATGGATCAAAAAAAGTTCCGCTGGGCGAACGTTCGCCCAGCGGAATCAGTTTTTGGTGAATTTCTCCACAATGGCTGCGTGCACAAATTTTTTTTTACCATACACAATTATACGACGTCATACACTAAATATCTGCATAATTAAAATCTTTAAATTCAACAACATTCCGCTGCGCGAACGCACACATTTTGAAGGCATGGTAGGTTAGGTTAGTTTAGTAGGTTATGATACACCTTTAAATAGTGCAAATAATTAGACATTAACTAGACTTACTACAACGCTGCGTACTTACTTGGTGGCGCTTCAGATGGCACTATTTGCGGAGTATCCATACCAGATCCTGGCTGAAAAAAGCAAGTCAATTTTACTTCTTTCCTATCATCGTTTTAGTAATAATAATATATAGTATAATTTGACGTAGCTCAGTTGTTAGGGCTTAACTCTGTATCAGTGGATACAGGGTTCAAATCTCACTTGATCATGTATCAATGGAAATGAAGTTTAATTAATTTTTATGTACAATTTCATAATAAAAATACATTTACAAAATGCGTCAAATACTATGGTGAGGGAAAACATCATGAGGTAACCTACCTTTTCCCCAAACAGGTAATAGTTAGTGCTTGTAAATGGCAACATGGCTTGCCACATGTCACATTGACTAACTACCGGGTCAACACGTGGGTTTGAGGTGGCCATAGAATTACTACCTCCACGATTCCAGAGATGGATACCTGAGTCTCTGACAACCTCGCAAGGGTTAATGGTTTGGGAATGTGTTTTTTTTGTTTATTTTAATAATCTATAACAAGAGTGAAGCTTTAGCATCTCAAATGCAGAATAGCATTTAGGGACATTAGAACATCATCTTGCATTGAAACCAGGCTGTGACTGCTTGTTTTCATGGCATGCCACTTAGAATTTAAACCACATTTCTCAACAAATAAATCAGATACTCTCGTTTCATGAGCATCACGAAAATGGTTAATATATAATAGTTATTGTTCAGATAATTGCCTTATACATATATTCATATCCCCAAACAACAAAGGTATTAATGACTAGGTTATTAAATAATCTTAATTTGGGGTTCATTTTACATACATACACGCATTCCTTAATTCCTTTTGAGGTGGATAGATTCTCTATATTTATTACCTCAATTTCTTATAGTACATTTATCAACAATTTGCTCAACTTACTATAATATTTGGCACTCCAACATCAGTCCTAGGTGGTTCGTAAGGCAAGTAAGTAGCTGATGCGGCAGGTGGTATTTTTGGTGCGTCCACACTTACGTTTGGCACCACACATTCTGTTTCTGAATGTATGAATGGTTCGGGCTGAAGGAAAATTTGTAGTTAATTATCATATTGATTAATTATTTACACTTACACACAATAACAACATACGAGAGTGGATGGGAATCAAGAGCGCCGCCGAGTTGTTCCATCTCGCCAGGGATCGGACTGAATTTGCCAAAGTGACTGACAACCTTCGTTGGTCAGAGAGGCACCATCAGAGAGAGAGACACAAAATAGTCCACCACCAATGTTTAGTTTAATTTATTGGGCTCCTTGGTTTCCGCAATTAGTTAGTCCCCACTGGGACTATTTTGCGTGATGTCGCTGACTATTCCAGCCAGCCCAGCCACCACCAATGATTACGATGTATAGAACGTACTATTGTCCGCCACTCAGAACACATCATGCTGAGACAGAACCTTTTTCACACCACAATGACACAAACAAGAACTCCTGTATTTGTATTATATTATTGTTATATAGAAGTTGTATTTATATGTTTCAGTGGGTCTTGTAGTTGTAAAATAAACCTTTTGAATATTATAATTATTACTTTTCATACCTATTCCAACCAATTGGTAGGAAGAAACCTCCGTTAGTTTTAAAACTTCTCATTCACAGTCAGAGGCCATGGGAACTACTAACGTTATTAATATTCAGTTCAGTTTTTTAAGACAAAATAACTTCTCTAGTTAGTCTTTAGACTTCAATTTATGTTACTACTAAGTCAGTTATAGTTGTAAGTAAACCTACAATTAGAACAATATTGTATTTTCACACATACAATACTATTGTTACAGAGAGGCATACAAGTTGTGTTAATAAAATAACAGCTTACCTGAGCAGAATAGACATTTGAATAGTCACAATTATTTTGTTCAAAGCTCGGCCCTACTGAAGGGGGAACACTTTGGGTTCCACCACCCTCAAAATCATCAGCCAGGAGCTGATCTTCCTCATCATTGCCAAGGTTGTAGTCGGCAAGACTGTGATCGTTCAAGTCTTCCCCTAACAAATCATCACTGAAAGAAAATATTGACACATGAGTCAGATTGCATTATTGCGTGCTAATTACATAGAAAATAGAACGAGCGAAAGAAATTTATAGCTAATGACAAAATAGAGCTTAATTATGAAAAAAGACGAGAAAAGGTATGAAATAATAAGAAATAAAGAGAAAAACAACAAATATTGCAAACACGTACGCCATAATGATACTGTTAATTCACTATTATTACTCCACTGGTTATTGAGCACAATGGTATTTTAACACATAAACAATTTCACTTGAGAGTTTTTTATATGATATAATGATACAATTCATAAATTAAAAGCTACGCGTAAAATAACTACCACTCACTTTTCCGACATGGTTTATCAGATATATTTATTTATTTTATAGCATTTTGTTTTGGCATGTTGCCAGATGTAACGCGAAATTAGGCTACACTTACACAAGCACTGTCATCAAGAACATTTTATTGAATTTAAAAATCATTCATATATTTAAAAAGAAATTAAAAAAAATATTTTTACAGACATTCTTAGCTTAATTCTTCTGCGGGTTCGCTAAACGATATGACAAAAGTTCAATTATATTCTTCGTTTTTAAAAAGTAAAATATGTTTATTGAACTATTTCAAACATGATTAATAATTAACGGGACTTATCCTTCTTTTATATATTACATACATTATGTGTTCCGTCACTCTGTCCGCAATAGACCGTTTAGTCTGTCCGACGTAGGATTTCTCACAGCTGCAATCAATCTTATACCCACCCTTATATCTTATATCATGAATATAAATCGCGAATCTCTTAAAACTATTATTTCAAACATGGCACTGAGCATTGTCTTTACATATTTTTACCGAGGTTAGTCTAGAGTACCCGCCACATAAGGTGGCAGTAGCCAAACTTGGAACTAAATTTGACGTTTCCGCCATTGCGTGTTATTTTGTATGAAAGGTAAATTTAGTATTACCAGCGTTGTGTTTTTTGCCCACTCTTTGTAATTTTTATGTTTGTTAAGGGTGATTATAATAAATTGATTTCTGGAGTTTCTTGTTAGTTCTTCTCCAAGGGTCTCCGCTGAACTTCTTCTTCTCAATTGTTACGCTCTTATCAGAGCGGTCGTGGTCTTCATGACGTGGCATCTTGAGCAGCCGAAATGGTTGGTGAACTAACCTCGGTAAAAATATGTAAAGACAATGCTCAGTGCCATGTTTGAAATAGTTTTTTTACATACATACATACACATCACGCCTGATTCCCTGTAGAGGGGTAGGCAGAGATCACGGATCCCCATTTGTCCCGATCCTGACAGACCACTTTCGCTTCATTGACATTCATACATCTTCTCATACACACTCGGCGGCTATAGGTACACCCAACGTCACCTTTTTCAATATAGCGTCTATCTGACTGTTATATGTCTTATTAGGCCGGCCCCTACGTAACCACCCTTCCACTTCACTCATATATATTCCTTTTGTCAATATATAGTTTTTTTAATTTGTACTTAGATCATAAAATAACTTTCAAAGAGAGCTTATGATAGGGCCTATTTTGAATAAAAATATTTTGACTTTTGACTTTGGTATATTAATTTGTTTTATTTGAGTTTATAGCTCTGCAACCGAAGATCGTTACAAATGAAACCTCAATATAATGTATCGAGCCGTATGGCACAGTGAGTGCTAGTTTTGGCGTGTTTACTGGCAACACTGGATTACGCGACTGTGGCGACGCCTCCAACTGCCACCTTATGTGGCGGGTACTCTAAAAGAATGACAAGAATTGACTAGCCGTCATTTTTCTCGGGATATCGTAGGAGTCGACTATAGAACTAGCGATAAATTATATATATTTATCGATCGGCTTGCACACTGTCACCAATGTTCCATATGACATCACAACCCTATTAACCATACTAAACAGTGACCTAGGACATATAATAGTGTCTCCGTGGTTCTGTTCGCCGCGAAAGGAAGGTAAAGTAAAAGTAGTAAATATATATGTTTGTATGACTCCCACTATTTAATGTCACTAGCTCTAACAACAAATCCTTTGCGAAGAAGACAGGGCTTAACCTATCGTCCGCTCCAATTGCGAAGAAGTTAGTAGGAAGTTCTGGTCACATCCAATCTACTTATTTTCAAATAGACCGAGGTAGCCAGCGCTTATCGGAACAGGGGCCGTGATCCACCCACGCTTTGAGCAAAATCGTAGTTCAATCATACTTCAGTGGTAGTTCGATAGCATTTAAAAATGATGTAAAATTGTTAATGGAATAGCTAATGACAATTTTCATCATTCCAATGTACGATATTCCTAAAATAAATTAGTGTAGTTGGGCCCCAGGTATTGTTTGATGCCATTATGCTATGATGAGGCCTTTTTCGGCTTTTGTTTGGCAATTCTGTGTGACGACATTCACCGTAGAATTGATGTTAATTAATATGAATTTGGTTTCGTGAGACGTTTTTTTCGTTTTTTACGTTTCAGACCTTCCATTGTAGTCAAGTCGTTACAATAAAATAAAAGAACAATAAAAAATGGTATTATTGTTTATTAATATTAAGACTAAATATAAATTATTATATTTATTTACACTTTACTTAAATACTAGGCAAGCCTGTTTGGCAATTTATGTAATTGAATATAGAACATAGATTAACCTTTTCTTATTATTTACTATCTGAACAATGTAATTTACCTAGGTGTTTGTATTTTATGAACTTTTTGCTTATAATTAAGGCGGTTATCATGTTCTTATTTTTTAAGTTAAGTATATTAATCTAAATAGGTACTCTATTTACAATGAATAAAATAAAATGTATAAAAATCATGTTGAAGCATTTTCACAATATTTAACAATGAAATAAGTAAAATATTGAATTATTAGTAATCTCTATTTCTTGAGCAAACACGATTTCACAACGGTCTATTATTGTAGTTTCTGTGGTGGGGAAATCTTCGATTTTCGCACTACTATTATCTTGGCATGTGCTACAACAATATTGCCACAAACATTTTCTACACGATGACAGCGTTGATGCTGTCACTTTTATTGTTTATAAAGGTCCTGTACACAGCGGGTGCAACGGCTACGTGTCTCGTTTTAAGTACTAACTAGACTTCATGTCACGTCCTGTCATGCCATTAAGCGATTTCCATCCGTTAAGGATGATTTGACCAACGGTTCGAGAAACCCTATGATAATTTGAATGTGGGTACATGGTTTTTAAATTTCTATTTCGTGTCATTGTTACAATTTAGACTTGATTATGGTAAAAATTATTCGAATATACTTTAAATTTCGCCGTTTTATGTATAACCGACGACAAATTGACGAATCTATTGTATAGAATTATATATGACACAGTTCACATTACTATACATACATAAATGGTTTCACATAAAACGACGAAACTTATCTTATCATAAAAGAATATGAGTCATTGAAAACTTTGATGGTTTAAAACACGAAGTTAAACCTATATGACATGATGCCGTGTATGTTGAAATAGTCTGGCATCGCTGTCACTAAGCTCCGGAAGTAAGGCGTGAAGTCGTCTTCGTGAGTTATCTTGTGAGCGCTGAAGGATATGTCGGCAATCGGGTCTGTGGATGTTGGGTTTGGTACCTGGGAATGAAAAGAGTTTGTAGTTTTATTTACTTGTTTTTGTTTCTACTATCTATATAGGCTAGAGACTATCTTGTGCTAGTCTGTGATATGAAAGAGAGTAGGGACAGGGTTTAATGGGATTCATTGGAAAATTGTATAGGATTCTGTTGTCAGTATGATATATTGATGAAAATATAACCCTGAAAGATATGATAAAGACATAAAAATAAAATATATTTAATAAGTAGTCTTCCAAAATGTACATACATATGTAAAAAAATATGGCTCGCTCCTAGGGGAATATTTTTTTTTAAATTACAATTAAACTAGTTAATTACCTCAAAAGTAATATCAAAATCTTTAAACTCCACGCCCTCCGAATACGTAGATCGACCATAATGTAAAAAGTAGACAGATCGGCCATCTTGTTGAGTTGTGCTTTGGATTTCCGGCTCGAAGGACCAAGCAACTATGTCGACGCCCTCTCGCGGCCAAATTATGGTTGACATTTGGAAAGCGCCTGGAAACAATTTAAGTAACATTATTGTAATAGACATCACAAAATCAGCCACTCAATATTGTGTATCGATGTTGCAAGCTGAAATGGCAGTAGGCCAGCCACGTCTGTCGCAGAACAGACGACCGATGTAGTAAAGTGGTTCTCGAATGGAGACTGCATCTAGGACGTTCGTTGCTTCGTGGACCGATGCCTTGAAAAAGGTAGCTGGTAGTGGCTGAATGAAGCCCAAGAGTGATCGTATCTTATAGCGTACCCTTGAGGAATTGATTGACTGTGATAGAAATAGATCTTTTTAGATCTGTGCAATTAAGTATAGAGTCGGTTGTTTTCTTGAAATCAAGGGATACTCGCAGAGTACATGCCATTGCAACACTGGTATATGTATATGGTAGGGATGAAGTATAATCTACTTACTTCAAGTCAAGTATAGACCTACGACATGCCAATATGATGACAGCTAGTTAGTATTATATTGACGTCCAATACTAATGCAAATGCTGTGGCAAAGGTAATATAAACAAAGGTATACACTTACCATACATAGTGAAATGCAGCGTGCATTGTGTTCCAACACAGCTTCGGTTGTGGAAGATTAATTCTGGTTCAGGATTGAAGGGGAAAGGTGGTTCTGTATCCACCCATATACTGTTTGGTCTGCAACAAAGATGTAGATGTCAAATGAGGTTATTTTTATCATACATTAAGCTTAAGCGGTATTGCATGCATGAATATTGGAGTATATTACAAAGTACCTACCGAACATTGTTAGTAAAGATAAAAGACAAACGCGTTCAAGGCCATTGACCCTTGCGGGGTAGTCATAGGTTCAGGTGTCCATCTCCGTGAAGGTAGTAATTCTATGGCCACCTCGAACCCACGTGTTAACCAGATAGTCAGTACTCAATGTGACAGGTGGTAAGCCGTGTCACCATTTACAAGCACTAACTATTCGGGGAACAGGTAGGTTTCTTCACGAGGTTATTTATTAAGCTATTGCCAATAGCTTCTAACATATGACTCGGTCAAGTCTTTGACTACAATAAAGGTACAGTCAGCGCTGAAAGTACAGTCCCAGCATCTTTTTTTAAGGTTTAAGTTTATAAGAACAAAAGACAATATTTTACATTTTGAAACTGACGCCACTATGCATTGTCATGGCCACTATATGTTGGCGTGCTTCGAAATGAAAATGATTGTCTTTTGTTCTTATAAACTTAAACCTTATAAAAAGTTACTGGGACTGCACTTTTAGCGTTGACTGTACACAAGAAACCTAACTACACTTACTGAAACTGAATAGTCCTCGGTGTTACCATGGGTAAATTGCAATAGGCATGAATCGAGCAATCCTCGTCGAAATTATCCTTAATGGAGTCAAAGGAAAAGTTCGCTTCTTCAGCCAGTTGGAGAACATTTTGTGGGGTGTTAGCTTCGGTCCTGGCAAACCAGATGCCAGTTCGATTCTCGGTTAGGACACCCTCTTGATTGTAGGTTCGGATGATTGAGTGCTGTGGAAAAGTTAATTGTTATACATAAAGTAGTTAGAGTCAAATGTAGGTTTACTAAATTTAGTAGAGTGAGGAAAAAGTATGATGCAGATAAGCTGTTCTTCCCAGTATATCGTAAAAGACGAATAAATGGCAAAAATTCTGACAATTTAACAAGCGATAGGCTAGCAACTCATCATGATGCATAAATGCCTTCATAACCCATAAGTTTTAAAGATGACAAAGAATTCGTGTTATTAGCGTAACGTGGCTATCCAGCGGGGCAACGCCGCTAGTGTGCTGGGAGCTTTTGCTTGTGGGTGCAATGTGTAAATATTTACTTTTTGTTATTGATTGAAGAGTTTTTTCTAATGATTTAATTTGTATATATTTAGTTTTATTTTGTTTGTTTATCTAACTGTCCGTCAAATAAATTTGAATATTTAATAAATGTAACGTATGAATGATTATACTTGAGGCTGTGCTTGAGGGATAAGTATGTCCCCTCAAGAAGTTTTGAAGTAAGTTAATAATATTATATGTATGAAACCATACAAAAAAACTTACAAACCACGAATGTCTCTGTAGAGCGGGTGATACTTCGCTATCTCGGTACGGTGTGAAAGGGATGAAGCATAGCACTACGCTTAGGAGTAAGCAGGCTAGAACTACTGTCCAGAGACGTATTCGAGAGAACAGTAGATCGATACCGGACTGGAAAAAATAAAATATTAATTATATAATATGAATACAATTATAATCTCGATAATTATATTTGAAATAGTTCATACATAAGCTTTCACGACTGTATAACACTTTTGGGGTAGTCAAATAGGAGTGTCCACCGTCAAATACGATATTTTGTGATCGGTTTTGGTCAATCACTTTCGAAACTCTTTTTAACCTTATACTCAGTATACAACTTCTAGAATAACTGGTAAACCATATCGTCGACACAAATACTGACCATTGCCTATTTAGAGAAATTTCACGATATTTTCCTCTACAGATATAGAGATTATTATTACAAAAAAAGTTTTTAATAAATACCTGTCACATTGAGTACCGACTATCTGGTCAACACGTAGGTTAGAAGTGGCCGTAGAATTTGCGTAATTGCAGAGATGGACACCTGAACCTGTGACCCCGCAAGGTTTAACGGTCGAGAACGCTTTAGTCTTTTTATAAAAAGCTCATACACACATAGCCACTTACCAAAGGCGTAGAAACCAATATTATAAGGAACACATTGATCGCCCCCACCAAATAGTCAGGCGTGATGCTCTCGGTCCTGCCCATGATGGGGATGAGCAGCCCGTTGAGCCTCGTCTCCACCATGAAGATGAACAGGATTGATGGCAAGGATAGCAGGAGCTGCAGTAGTAGGTATTGCCAGGCTGGAACAATAAATAAAACAGTTTATGGAATAATCATATACACTAAATACATCATAAAAGATACACATTTCATTTAAAAACGATCGTACCAAATAAATAAATATCAAAACATAACAAACGCTTCACCATTTGTGTATACACGCTCCCCTTTTTAGTGACAGAGGGGTAGTCAGAAATGTTGAAGGCATGTTAGGTTCATATCCATACCACTCAAAGCCTTTCATTAGATAGACAGCACCCAACATGATAGGCAGTGAACCGTATCGCCGTATACATCTTCACGATATTTTCCGAGACAAATTGTCCACCATGAATTAATTGTCATAATGGGCGTATGTGGACCCTTTGCGTTAACAAATCTTCACGCCATGAGAGAATATTAATATCCACCTTGAATGAGTAATAAAAAATCTCTCGTGCTTCACTCACACTCGTTAACCTTCTTATACATTTTCTTCTGTTCTTCACACTACGTATATTTTACAGTTCCATATTTATAAGGCAAAATTTACAACCTGTCACATTGAAAATCAAGTAAATACTGAGATTCAAGTGAACAATTATAATAATTTGAAGGTGGACACTCAACTTCTCCGGCCAGGTATTACGGTCATTCATACACTCATATAATATACTTAATATTCCTTACCTTGCAACCGCCATTTCCTAACGACACTCAGGCTGACAACCGAAGCAACGCTCATTATCAGGAGAGGCAGAGAAAAGAGGTAGCGAAGCGAAATGGTACTCCTTAGGAACAGCATTACCAACACAACGAAAGAGAGGATTAGTCTTGTTGCGGCCATTTTCTGAGTGCATCTCATGGTTCGATCCAAGCCTGTCTGCAAACAAGAATTGAGTTATAATTGACTAGTTTCAATACATCTAGGCATCTAGATTTGTGAAATGCATTAACTAAGTTCAGGGAGAAAATCGTGAGGGAACCTGCCTATCTCTGAAGATAGGTAGTGACCTATTTGGTAGTAATGTATACGGTTCAGGACCTATCACGTTGGGTGCTATATGAAACCCTAGCTTTAAGTGGCTCAAACCTAAATTTCGGAAATAAGCACTCAATCCACTGATTACCCCGCTACAAAAGAAAAAGGAAGTGATGTGTATGTATGTACAATATATGCATATATGCAGTGTGAAGTGTATGAGATGTGATACGACAATTTGCATACGTATATGAATATACTAGTGACCCGCTCCGGCATCGCTTGGGTATAAAATATATAGCCTACTCCACTATTTAATGGATGTTATTATACATATAAGCCTTTCTCTTGAATCACTCTATCTATTTAAAAAAACCGCATCAAAATCCGTTGCGTAGTTTCAAAGATTTAAGCATACAAAGGGACATAGGGACAGAGAAAACGACTTTGTTTTATACTATGTAGTGATAAACCAGCTTATTCCTTTGAATAGTCATATGATCGTCTCTATCTAAGTACGAATCGTGACAGAGTGGTAACACACCAAACACCCTTACCCGTTCCCATCTCCAGGCGTCTAGGGCTTGCGACGTTGCGACCGCTCCCACCCAATAGGGCAGCCAGTACACTGGGATCACTAACCATTCTTGCGACAGGTATCTGTGGAAATAAATTGTATGGTGAACAAGTGTCGTTAGAAGCACTTATAAATGCTGAGTATGTATGAGTGACGCGCAAGTTATTTGACAGCATCAGTAAGAACGATGATCCTTAATATTTGCCTACCCCTTTATAGGATGACGGACGTGTGTAAATTTTAGTATAAAATGACCTCGAACAGTTAACAGTCATTGCTTTTTCCCATGCAAGTCAAGGACGTAAAAGAATAATAATTAACTGCCGCTCTTATCGGCATATTGTAGAAGACCACTAAGGGACTAGTGGTGGAAGGAATCTATTGGGCGATGGGCTAGCAACCTGGTGTAAATATTCCACGATATCGTAGCCGCAACATTGTTGGTAAAAAGTGATCTAGGAGATATAATCGAGTTTCCGAGGTTCTGTAGGTCCCGAAAGGGATTAAAAGACGATAAAAAGATATGTATGTCATTTTATTTCATTAATGGCTACATAAAATGACTTACATCATTATAAACTACTATGGTTTAACTGAAGTTGGTTGCATACCCCTTAATTAATAGTAATAATATTTGGGACACTATTACGCCAATTGAACTAGCCCCTTGCTAAGTACATTTAAGACGTGTTGAGCGTACTTATTCGTCAACGTATATTTAAGAAATATAAACTTATTCAAGCTAGATATACAATATACAAAAATATATGTATACAAAAATAGCATATATAACCAACGATCAGACTGGAAAGCAAATAGAAAAGCGTAGTTCTTAACTTTGCATCCACCGGGACTCCAACCCAGGACCTCACGATTAGCGTTCAGGTGGTTAACTATTCGCACCGCTGAAGTTTCATTTATACCATACACTTACCTCATTTGAATAGTCGTAGCGACCATGATGACTATTAGTATCCCAGCCAAGACTGCTCCAGCCACCATCGCGATTAAAGCAAATCCACCTGATATCATCAGCTCCTTGGTTTGGGACCAGCCTGAAAATGAGGGTAATTATAAAAAAGTTTACTAATGAAGGTAGTTCTGAAAGTTTAAAAATTAGGGTAGTTATAAAAGTTTTAAATTGCGGGTAGTTATAAAAGATTAGAAATAAAGGTAGTTGTAAAAAGTTAGAAATTAGGGTATTTATAAAACTTTAGAGATGTGGATAGTTTTAAACTTTAGTTACTTGACCTTGATTCTGCATGGCCTTAACTCTGCAACCGGAGAAGAACACCTAACTACGGACTACCCCACAAGGGCTGCATGCATGAAAGTGGTTGTGTTTTTTTACATGAGAGTGTAGTTATGGTTGAATTAATATCCATTATAAATTTATTTCATCACATAAACACTACTTTGCTTATTAAAAGTTCACGCCACCTATTGCATTTTTATACAACCAAGTTGAACTTTCCTATTCTAGTTCCTAATCTTTTACACAGATGTCGTTGTTCAAGTTCAAGCTTATACTTACGGAATCCAACTATCCAATGGTAGTATAGAACACTCAACACAGCTGCTATGACGACGAAAGAGTCTATTATATTCGCCGTCCTATTCGGATAGGCTATCATGAAGAGGTTTAGATAGTCCCAGTAGACTATAGATGTAGGTGCTTCGAGCTGTAAGAGAAACGATTTTGAGATATAATTTATTAAGATTATAGATTTAGGTAGAGATAGGTTTAGATATTTATAGTAATTGGCGACTCATTAACGCATATTCCATCGTCACTAAATAAATCTACAGGCCTCTGAAAAGGCCAGTTTTTATCATAAACATAAGGCAACGCGACTAGGATTAGACTTAGACTTAGTTGCTCACTGATTGCTAGATATGAATTTTTATTTAAAGGGATAAATAAGTTCACAAATTGTTTATAGTTATAGACATGAAAAACAAATCCAACAAGAATAGTGACTAAGAGACTAGGGTTGTGTTTCAGTACTCAATATAGTATTCTACGCGGTATTACTGAAATTGCTAAACTATGTATATATCCTGCATAACAATCTTCATATAATATATCTTGTATGTGGATTACGTTCGTTGGTGTGTACAATGTTTTTATCTCCCATTCTTAACCCTAGCAAACCCTCTGCAAACAAACCTTTTCATGGAACTCGTCATTGTCCGCCACTTCCCTCACCAGCGGCAGGAGCATGTCCCCAGAATGCTGCATCACCCCCTCGCTGAGGACTTCCAGGGAATCCCGCTTCGTGTGGTACACGTGGCCCATCTTCGTGAAGGCAATGTCTATGCCTAGAATGGACAAATGTTTGTTAGAAACAAACAAGAAAGAAAACACTTTATTCACTACAAAAACAAGGTGAGGGAAACCATCGTGAGGAAACCTACCTATCCCTCCAGTGCCTATATACGGCGATATGGTTCACTACCTGTCACGTTGGGTGCTATCTATCAAGTGAAACGCGGGCTTCGAGTGACCCATACCTAACATGCCTTTAAAAATTTCGGAGATGGGCACTCAAGACTCTGACTATCCAGCCATAATAAAAAAGGGAGTATGTATACACAAGTCTTGAAGCGTATTGACGACCACCGTGGCGCAATCGGTTAGACGCCTGAACGCAAATCGTGAGGTCTCAAAGATTCCCGGAGGAGGCAGAGTTAAGAACTACGCTTTTCTTCTGCTTTCCAATCTGGTTGTTGATTATATATTATGTATTTATCTTTGTATAATAAGTATATATTTCTTAAATATACGTTGAGTCTAAAATGTACTTACCAAGGGAATAGTTCAATTTGTGTTAGTGTCTTAAATGTTATTATAATTATTTGTACTCTTTGACCAGTTTTGAGATTTTTCTTAAGCAGAGAATAAAAGAAACCATACCACAGTAATCCATACACATATCCACAGATAATAAAATACTACAGTACGTACCATAAATCTGTCCAAAGTCCCTGAAGATCCTGAAGTCGGTGTCTGAGGGTATGATGCCGCTGCTGAAGAGAAACTCGCCAATGGACAGGGCTACTGGCTGAGGAACAACCCTGGAGTAAGCCCTACTGACCCTGGGGTCAGTTACCTGTAAGAAGTGAAGGTTCTTTTTAGTCTATAGTATATTCGCATTAAGAAAATAGTGACGTCATCATGTCCCCACGATTTGACCAATGAGACGTGAGAACGGTTGTCTGTCAGGTCGATGTGAATTGTTATCTCATTAACTAACGTCTCATTGGTCAGTTTAACCTCTATATATAATGACGTTACTATTTACTTAACGTGAATAGACTATAGTCGTTAATTAGTTGTATGGCAGACAAAAGGACAAATGCGTTGACGATAATTTACCATTGTGGAGAAGTTAAAGGTTCAGGTGTCTATCTCCGCAATTGCAACGGTAGTAGTTACAAGGGACAGAGTCTGGAACGAGATTATCCGGCAGAGAACCAAAGTCGTAGACATTGTCTATCGATGTTGCAAGCTGAACTGGCGGTGCCGGACACGTCTGTCGCAGAATCGACGACCATTGGGGCAAAGTGGCGACCGTGTCTTGGTAAACGTAGTGTAGGATGCCCCCCTGCTAAATGGACCGATCACCTGAAAAATGCCGCAGGTAGTGGTTGGCTGAGGGCCACGAGTGATCGTGTTTTGTGACGTACCCTTGGGGAGGTCTACGTACAGCAGTGGACTGACATAGGCTGATTGATTGATTGAATTCTATGGCCATATCGAACCCACGTGTTGACCAGATAGCCAGTATTCAATGTAACAGGTATGTAGGAACATCATATATTAGTAATAAGTTCCTGTATGAAGCAGCTGTAGCCCAGTGGGTAAGACCTCTCATTAGAGCCCTGATTCGAACCTTGGATATACATATATAAAGAGATGAAATAGCGTTACTTACTTGAAACATACTCGACTTGCAGTTGATTCCAGCTGAATCCAGGTTCACTAAGCCTGTCACGCCTCTCGCCCAACGATGGGATAGAAACCCATGGCTGCCCTGAAACAGGTGCGATTAAGTTCAACTACATTGAAAGATGATTAATAATTAACGGGACTTGTCGCGTAAGTTTTTATATAATAAAGTTACCGTTATTAACCCGACGTTTCGGCTACGTTGCAGCAGCCATGGTCACCAGCAGACTGACGATTCATATTTCTTCGCCTCCACTTGTGAAGCCACAAGATACTGTGAGTGTAGTGTGTAGGTCGCGTGTTATTGATAAAAACGTAGCAGTGAGGGTAGTCGGAGAAGAATCTGACAGGGCGCTGCGGTGGAGGCGAAGAACTATGAATCGTCAGTCTGCCCGTGACCATGTCTACTGCAACGTAGTCGAAATGTCGGGTTGATAAAGGTAACTTTATTATATAAAAACTTACGCGATAAGTCCCGTTAATTATTAATAATGAGTATAAATCGCGAATCTCTTAAAACTACATTGAAAGAGTGTAGGTTTGAAACTCAGTGAAGGTAGAGTAGGTTTACGCAGAACTTATAAGGTCCCAAATATAAAAAACTAGCAGCCATTATTCCAGGCATGTCGTAAGAGGTAAATAAGGGACTTGAGGTAAACGGGATCAATTGGGCGATAGACTAGCAACTAAAAAGGTTGGAGATAACTAAATCAATGTTTATGTAGGAGGCCAAAAGCTGTTTCAGAGGATCTGTCCATCCCAAAACAGATAAACATACATATATACATACACATCACGCCTGATTCCCTGTAGAGGGGTAGGCAGAGATAACGGATACCCATTTGTCCCGATCCTGACAGACCACTTTCGCTTCATTGACATTCATACATCTTCTCATACACTCTCGGCGGTTAAAGATAAACTCAACGTCACCTTTTTTCTATATAGCGTCTATTTGACTGTTATATTATGTCTTATTAGGCCGGCCCCTACGTAACCGCCCTTCCACTTCACTCATATATATTCCTTTTGTCAATCTGCTATCATTCATCCGCATAACATGTCCAATAGATAAACAGGCGTAAATATGTAAAGTTACCTGTAACAAGCTTTCCTCAGCCCCGTTGAATAAGAAGATGATGTTATGCTTAAGCCTCGTCTCTCGTTTGGAGAGTATGGATAGAGTTTCCACCATCACGGCACAGAAAAGAGCGTTGTCAGATACACCTGCAAAAAGGAAAAGCTTATTTATATGTGGCGACCTCTAGCGTAGAGATAAACTTAAGTTGCAATTAGTTTAACATAAATACCACAGATGTCACCAGCTTAAAAATCAATGGCCTAGAACGCGCTAATGAAATAATTAACTATATAATACGATATATTATTATGCAAATTTCCAAATCAGGTTTTTAGCTTAAACGAACACCTGCCCAGAAGCCCAAGTCCACTAATGCTTTTTGCGAAATATCGGTTCAATATCAGATCTTTCTCCCTGGGACCCTAGTCTACTAATGTGTTTTAGCACAATCGTAGTTCAATATCACTTCAGTAATGGTTGAAGTTGGTAGGAGATTAGCGAAGCTGACAAATTTAACCATAAAAATGTCGAAATATGTCACTGTTGCAATTTCACGAATAAATTCACACTGTTAGTAAAGTGATATTGAACAGATATTTGTAAACGCATTCGATTTGGACTTCTCCGAACAGGCAATGTCAAAAAGGGCACGGCTTACCACCATTCTTGAGAACTGACTATCTGGTTCTCGCGTGGGTTTGAGATGGCTATGTAACCACTAACGCCTTAAATGCCTTCATAATTATTCCTCAACGATTTTACGTCAGTGAATGTATATTTAATAAGCCATTCACCGCTGAGGTTATGTCGGCTGAAGTAGAAACATTGATGCCATGGCGTTTGCACTTGTTATTCAGTCGCCATGGTTACACCAACGCCGCCAGCCGCTACAACCGAAGAAAAACGAAGTCGAATCTCCAATTCTGCTCTTCCTTGTTCTTCGGTCCGTTCCAGTTGAGGATCCAAT
This sequence comes from Leucoptera coffeella, assembly GCA_030578115.1. Taxonomy (NCBI): domain Eukaryota; kingdom Metazoa; phylum Arthropoda; class Insecta; order Lepidoptera; family Lyonetiidae; genus Leucoptera; species Leucoptera coffeella. The sequence goes on along the minus strand of JAMBLF010000045.1, from coordinate 318,794 downwards.
TATAGTCCCAAAGCAAACACATTTGGCCAGTTTGGCATCACAATTGACTAAATATTCTGCTGAAAATAATTATTTGTATTTTCATCTTTCACTGAGCTGCTGACTTTGTTGACGAACCATAGACGAATGTATATTTATCTTTATATCTGTCATTATTCTCACCTGGCGTCGTAGGCTTAGTGTCAAAGTGACAGTTGACGAGTATAGAGCTGTTGGTACTTCCGTCTGTATTGAGCCCGCTATCACCTCGTAACAGGGCGATTATGTTGGACGAATTGTCGTAGATATTGACGAAAGGACGCCGGTAGTCCAGCCAGTAGTTGCCTGGAAAAATAATATATATATACCTACTACTGACCCGCTCCGGCTTCGCACGGGTATAAAATATATAGCCTACTCCACTATTTAATGGATGTTATTATACATATAAACCTTCCTCTTGAATCACTCTATCTATTAAAAAACCGGATAAAATCCGTTGTGTAGTTTCAAAGATTTAAGCATACAAAGGGACATAGGGACAAAGAAAGCGACTTTGTTTTATACTAAGTATGTAGTGATATATATGTATAGTCCTGTGATAGCTGGGACGTACTTAGAATGCTAACTAGATACCGTGCTTCCCGGCATGTCGCAGTAGCCAACTAAGCGATAAGGGGTAAATGGAAACCATTGGGCGATTGGGTAGCAACCTGTTACCAATGGTCCATTATGACATCGCAACTCCAATATTCAAGCTTAAAATTGGCCTAAAAGATATTATAACTCCGATATTCCATCCACCCCGAACGAAATTAAAAGATGTGAATGTATATGTATGTAGCGTAAAGAACAGAAGAGCATGTATGAAGGCTAACGAGGTGTGAATGAAGCAAGAGAGATTTGTCACCCGTTCAAAGTGACGATCGATAGGCTGCCTATTCCCTTACGCAAGTGCCTACGGTAAAATACCTACTCGATTTTCTTTTAACTATTGACTTACTATCAGGATTGCGATGTCATTATTATGAAATATAACTCGTGGATTGTCAACCCATCGACCTATCCTATTAACCCCAAGTTCTTACCCTGAGAACATCAAACCGAGACGAAAGTCTTATCCATCCTTACCACTAACGATCTGCCAATCCACATCAACTTCTTGCGTAGCATTGTCCCTGATTCCCAAAAGGAGTTGGTAGAGATCCCCCGCCTTTTGCAAGTGGTACGTGGTGCCTGGTACTCGGGGTCCATCACCCACTATGGTCTCCAGATATCGCCAGGAACGCTCTTCGCTGAAGGAAGTCGTACCCTGGAATGGATAGGAAACATACGTGCATATACGTCTTTTATTCGATTCCTGGATATATACGTTTGATACCTCCGTGCAAGAATCAACAGTAATCGTGAGGTCCCTGGTTCGATTCCCGGTGGAGGAAGAGTTTAAAAACTACGTATATAAATGTTTTTATCTATATCCAATAAGTATGTATTTATTTAACTTAACGTTGGCTTACGTTGACATTGACTAGTACCCTTAACACAAGTCTTAAATTAACTTATTATTTGATTATTATACGTATTACGTAGGTATCATCTAAATATATGGTTTAAAGACGTAAAATCGATTTTACGATTAACTATTAAGGTAACTAACTATGACGAAACGTTTCGACCAACTTTTTAGACATTAATATTGCCGATAGATAGTGGTATATCTTATAACTAACAAAAAACTTAATATTGAAACACAATTGTGTATTTAGACACTGGGCAAAAAATCCCTGAGGCTGGAGTTTCTTGTTGGTTCTTCTCCAAGCTACTTCCGAACCAACGGTAGAGTCATAGTTGTAAAATAACCAGTGCCACTCAATATATTTCGACGTTTAATGAATGTACTGTTCGTACATTGAATAGAAAAATTTCGACTTTGACTTTATAGTTTCTTGGCATTTCTTCTCTGCAGGATGTTGCTTACGAAATGCCAATAGTTTCATTAGATTTATTATATATTTTTTAAGCTTTACTAATTTAAATGTCAATTTTTCCTGTGGAAATGTTTTTTTATTGACTTTCAACAAGTGATTTTTATAATCTTCATGTTGAATACAAAGTATTTCATTTCATTTCATATACTCACCGCTTGTTCATCTGTACGAAGTGATGGTAATGCTTCATCTATGAGTTTTGCGCAAAACCCAATCAGTATTAGGTATCCAAATAACAAGACCAGAAAATATGATGGAATCTGTAAATAATAAAAAAAATATTCATTAACGTACTTAAATCCCTTTCGGAATGGACAGAACCTTAGAGATATAATATATCTTGAGTATTTGGTATGTAATGTCATATGGAACATTGGTGACAGGTTGCTAGTCTATCGCCCTAGATTCCTATTTACCCCAAGTCCCGTTGTCACCTCTTACGACATGCCAGAATGAACGGCAGCTAGCTTTATTAGTGAGAAAGGAAGAGAGATTTGTCAGGATCGTTCTTGTTAAAGATCGATAGTCTCTGCTTATCGTGTTAAGAAAGTAGAGACGAGAATATCTATATTTATGTATTTTTAAAGGTTCCGACAAAATATCAGCGTTATGATTTTATAGCGATCATTATTCGGAGACATAATTCCTATTTACATTACTATTTTACTTATAATGACTTATGCCTTTGGTCCCTTAGTAGCTTTGATCCTATCATGAAAGGCAGCTAGTTCGCTTTCTATTTATATCCCACACAGTGTAACATTATGACATCTAAGATAGATATATGACGTGTTTTAATGACTAAATTGTACCCTATATATTTCGCTATAAAACCAAATTTTTATACTATATTATAAACACTATTTTCAGTTAAAGGATGCTATCATAATTTCGTCAGTAATCGACTTAATCTTTATTAGTTAGTAATAAAATAAGGTAAGGAATGACTAATCAATTTACAGCTTAATAATGCATTACGCATACTTATATTAAACTAGCTGTGCCTATGTCTTTGTCTAAATAAAATAATTATTTTAAGATTGATCCTTCTAGAAAAGTCACTGGTTTTTGGTTTAAAGACAAACGCGTTCACGACCATTAACCATTGCGGGGTAGTCATAGGTTTACATCTCCGCAATTGCGAAGGTAGTAATTCTATGGCCACCTCAAACCCACGTGTTGACCAGATAGTTAGTACTCAAGCCATGTCGCCATTTACAAGCACTAACTATTACCTGTTCGGGAACAGGTAGGTTGCCTCACGATGTTTTCCCTCACCGTAGTAGTCGATGCATTTCGTAAATGTATTTTTATTACTAAATTTAAACAAGTACTTAATAATATTAGCGTGTACAAACAAACAAACTCTTCAGCTGAATAATATTAGTAGGTACATATATTAGTGATTTTTCTCAGGAAAATTACTAATATTTGTTGTAAATAGGAACAGATTGTAACGCCATATAATAGTTATTGTAGACGCGTGTATCATTTATCAAGCTAGGAAAAGAACAACCATGCTAGTTTGGGACGTAAAATAATGCTAACTAGTTGCCGTTCTTCCCCGCATTTAAGACTGCGACTAAGAGATTAAGGATATATGGGATTTATTGGGCGATGGTCTAGCAATCTTTCATCAATGTTCCATATGACATCACAACCCCAATATTTATGCTAAATAGTGACTTAGGAGATATTGTGTCTCCGAGGTTCTGTCTGGGGTAGACAGAACATCGGACTCAAGAGATTTAAAGGACTTGAATCTGTATGTATGTATGTATGAAATAAAAACGACAAAACAAGATTCATATACATGTAGAATGAATAAAGTTCAATAGGACATTTCGATAGTATTGTTTTTGTTATCTTTGCTTTCGTCACATTTAATTTGTTGCTAGGGACAAAGATGAATGAAATTTATGAATATGTACTGTACTTGGACGTAAAGATAATGTTATCTAGCTGCCGATCTTCCCGGCATGTCGTAGAGGCGACTTACTAGGGGTAAATAGAATCTATTGGGCGACGGGCTAGCAACCTGTCACCAATGCTCCATTATGATAACGCAACCCCATATGTATGTATAATGCATTATTCTGTCAGTCAACATTCGGCTAACGAGATTGTATCTTATATTTCACCATAAAACCTAATTTTATATGTCTATCTTTAATTCTTAGTCGACATAATCTATAAGATTGTATGGCAGATAGAATATAAATAAATAATAAAAAATCTTTCATTCTTAAGCTTCTATTTAGCAGATTGTTTATTCAATGTGAGAAAAGGTTTGAAGGGATACGTTTTTCTTTCTACATACATATAATTCGTAAATATTCTATGTATACAGAGATAGTATCCATTTGTGATAAAATAATGAAGCAAATTTTCAATATCTTACTTTTGGTAGAGGTGACCAATTCTGGTATATCTTCAGTTACTGTTTTTATTGACCAAGGCACCACTTAACGTGACAGAAAAATAGCGATCCATGATCTACAATACATACACGACGTATATATATATATATATATAATACATACACGTCAATTCATTTTACCTACAGAGAAGTAGGCAGAGCTCACAAATTCTCATTTATCTTGATCCCAACAAAGCACTCTCAACAAAGCAGTTTCTAATATATCGTCTATCTGACTGTCATATGTCTTATTAGGCGGATCCTTACGTAGCCGCCCTTCCACTTCACTCATATATACATATATTCCTTTAGTCAATCTGCTATCATCCATCCGCATAACATGTCCAAAACCATTGAAGCATGCCCTTTTCAATCTTAGTCACTACATCTTATTTAAACACATATATGTATGTATTTGCCGCATTACATTACATATATTCACGCCTCTACGTCCTCAACGGGAAAGGCAGAGACTATCGATTGCCACCTGGAATAGGTGTCAAATCTATCTCACTTCACTCACACCCATTAACCATCTCATACATGCTCTTCTGTTCTTCACTACTTACACCCGCCTTGAGAAGAATGTCTCCAATTTGATATATATAGTACGTAATTATAACACTTAAATTTCGGTTTCGTAATATCTGACATATTTTTTCAAGGCAATCTTTGTCAACAAATCTTCAAGATAGTATGAGAAGTATTTAAGATAAATATGATACATGATAAGCAAAGAGCTACTTTGTAGATTTGATTTTAACAGCTTCTGATGAAATACTATATTTTTCAAGTTCTATTTACATACATACACATCACGCCCGTTTCCCTGTAGAGGGGTAGGCAAATATCACGGATCCTTATCTATCCCAATCTTGGTAAACTACTTTCTCTTCATTCACTCTCATATATACTTCTAACGTCAACCTTTTTCAATATAGCGTCTATCTGACTGTAATATGTCAAAATGTTTTCTGTTTACCCTGAAAGGTGTCAGGTATTATTAAGGTATTCTTTTAATAAGTATTTGGATATTATTATTATTTCGATTCTCTAGTCCGATACGTTTACATGTATTATATTTATTTATATTATAATTAAACGTTAAAAGACAGTGCGTGTAAATGGCAGCAAGGCTTCCCACCTGTCACGTTGAGTACTGACTATCAATATGTGGGTTCGAGGTTGCCATTGAATCGTCCTTGAACTTCTGACTACCCCGCAATAGTAGTGCATGTTTATATACTTCAATTAATAGTTATGTAGTTTAAGATCAATATAATATTAGTAAAGTTTTCAAAAAGAACTTTCGAAATATATAATACGCTTGACTTGTATAACATAGCAGTATGTAGTATATGTATATATCAAACATATACATACATTCACGTCCTTTAATTTCTTTCGGAGTGGACAGAACCTTAGAGATATACTATCCCCTAACTCATCTTTTAGCACTAATATCGGAGTCGCGATATCATAATGCAACATTGATAACAGGTTGCTAGCTCATCATTCAATTGATTCTACTATTAGTCCCTTAGTCACCTACTACGACATACCGGGAAGAACGGCAGCTAGTTAGTATTCTTTTTACGTCCCAGACTAGCACGCGGCATTATCATCCCATTATAAATTGGGACATAGAACTAATTCTAACAGTTAACTAGCTACCTTTCTTTTAGGCTTGTTATAAGAGGCATATTAGATTATCTAAGTAAATTTAATATTGTTAGCAATCTGCCTATATTACAAAATAAATGACTGTTTTTTTAACTTTCATTATGTGAATGTGAGGTTTCTTTTAGTGAATAAAATGAATATATTTTTAATTATTGTTCCATGTTAAAACCATGCTAATCCAAATTAATAAAGCTAAATAAGAGTTACTTGCAACTTCAAATTCTAAATGTGACCAATGTGATGAACTCCAAAATTCTACCTCTCTTAGAAAGATATAAGAAATTTAGTATATGTATGTATTACCTTAGCATTCTTCTCTCCTTGATATTTCTTCCCATCGCCAGAATCCAAATTGTATCGACGCCAACCCATTGCCACATCCAAATAACAAATAAAATAAAAAAACTATCTATCTAAGAACGTAAACTATTTATTTCCAATAACAAACATATAAAACACTCCCATTTAATTAGTCCTTGTAAAATGAAATGTTACTGTTTTGCAAAAATTCGGTTATATTGGCAGTTATTCGTATCTTTATAATGTTATGTTGTGGTAGTTTGGGGTGTGGGCGTTTGATACAATGGCTAGGAATAAGAGTCACGTTCATTAAAACATTCATACCTTAACATACGCTTCATGACTTATGTATACTTTACTATTATGGCGGGGTAGCCTCTTTTTCTCACGATGTTGTCCCGAAATTTTTCGACACAATTTTAAATAACGTAAGAAGTCCCAACTGTATTAAAAAGTGTAAATACACATAAAAAATCCATGTTTCCCGATAAACTACATTTATAAATAAACCCTTAACTAAAACCTTTTTCTCTTCATTGCACAAATATTGCTAATTTTGATTTGCTTGTTCTCTAAAATCTAAAATTCCTCTAGAAAGCTGCTAATTAATTTCGTTTCTACACTACACCCAAAAAGAGTATTTTATTAAAACCACACATTCTATGAAGTTTGTAATCTTTTAAGAAATAAAGGGAAAAATGTGCTTTAAAAAGCATTTTCGTCACCGCCTACTATTGGGTACAAGAGATATAAGAAATTTAATAGTATTAGTAATTAAACGCCCAAATATTCCTCTTCGAGGCCAACACGAAAGTATCAAAGAAAAATGTGTAATGCTTTTTAGCTAGCATTACGCCCGTTTCCCTGTAGAGGTAGGTAGAAATCACGGATCCCCATTCGTCCCGATCCTGACAAACCACTTTGGCTTCACTGACACTCATACACCTGATAAACACTCGGCACTTACAGGTACTTAATAATATTAGCTAGACATAACATTGTATTACGAATTTCTCACTACAAACCTAGCCAATTCGTAATCCAGCCATTCAGCTCTTAACTCCGCGACATGCCGCAAGATAACGATCAATAAAAGGTGAATTGTCTCGTCGTAAAGACAAGATCGGACCTTATCTCGACGCAATAAAACCTAAACCGCAATAGCCGGAACTTTCATACCTAGGTTCAACTTGGCAACGTTGGAAAAGCTAGATTTACTATAAAACCTCCTTAAAGCATTATTATCTTCTTAGTTTCAACTGAAAGTGACAGAAGAGTAAATCGTCGTATCAAAAACTGACAGTTAGAATTTTAAATTGATATTATTTCCTCGCAACGTTTTGCTCTACAGAAACTAACAACACTTGAGATGAGATGATTAAAATCGACCACTGCTAGCGTTAATATACATATATCTTATAGATATATTATTTAAAATCATATTGTACGTATACTATATAATTGTTGTATTATGCTGTTAGAACTACCATAAAATGTAATCAGCCATTTTGAAAGAGGGTTTTTCAAAATGGCTATTAAAAACTTAATTTTTAATAAAGTTAATTTTAGGTACAGTCTGGCTAACGAAAGTAGATACTGAAAAAGCGCGGCAAATTTAAAATATATTAGCATTGCAACCCTAAAATAAAAAGGAAAGTCGGAACAACTCACTTTGATACTTTGACATTTATTTTTATTTTACTAGTGGATACTTGCAATTTTGTCCGCGTTATGACGTGATTAAAAGTAGCTTATATAACTTGTTATTTCTTTATTAACTCCATACCAAACGTTACACGGATACGACACTCCATTGTAGCGTATTAAAGAAACAAAAAGAACAAACAAAAAATAACTTATACGAATAATGTACTTACTTAATTAAAATAAAAAAATATCAAGACATTTTACGCAAGTCAACCTAACCTAACTTTACGCAAGTCAACCATAAAGAACCATAAAGAAACATCAACAACACGCCAACTTCGGCGTCAGAAATAGGAATACCATACACTAATTCTGATTTTACCAAATTTTTCGGAAAATAGACACAAATTAATTTTTTTTTTAATAAAATTGTTAAGTTTTTCCCTACCTAATTAGTTAATACATAGTGTACCTAATTACTTAAGCTATTTATTAGACCAACGTAAGGCTTACTGTAGCTTTTGAAATGATCCAACACGTACATACGAAACTTATTTTCGATTAACACAATTTTAGCAGACGTACGAATTTTTAAAACTCATTTTATAAAATGTTCAAAATGAGTTTGTTTTAAAAATGCCTTTTTGGAATTACTTGTTCCTAAGTACTTTCTACTTGAAATACCCCAAATTGTAGGGTAAATATCCGATGGTAGGAACACTTTAGTGTTGTCATATAAAAAGTTTGCAAAATTATCCAGTATCTACTTTCGTTAGCCAGACTATAGTAGGTAGGCAGCGGCAACATCAAACACATTGTTTTGTACTTTGATTTTCATGACAAACTGTTGATCAAACAGATAAAATATTCTCTGAAATCTTTCGGGGATTATCAAAAGTAGGTAGTTGTAATTGTATTCACAGAAATAAACACAAGTAATTAAACAGAAAACAGCATTTAAAATCAAATTACTTACAATATTATAGGATATTTGATTTTCAATGCTTTTGTTAGCGATAGCTGGAGCATAATAAGATATTATACAGCATAATAAGATATACATACAGCTTGTCATAGGACAAAGGGACAATAGAAGTAACCGCCAATAAATATGTCAAGTTGTCAGACATATGTCAGTCAGTAACTTCATATTAGAGATCCCGCCACATAAGGTGGCAGTTGGAGGCGTCGCCACAGTCGCGTAATTCAGTGTTACCAGTAAACACGCCAAAACTAGCACTCACTGTGCCATACGGCTCGATACATTATAGGTTTCATTTGTAACGGGCTTTGGTTGCAGAGCTATAAACTCAAATAAAACAAATTAATATATCAAAGTCAAAATATGTTTATTAAACTATTTCAAACATGATTAATAATTAACGGGACTTATCCTTCTTATTATATATTACATATATTATGTGTTCCTTCACTCTGTCCGCAATAGACCGTTTAGTGTGTTCGACGTAGGATTTCCCACAGCTGCAATCAATCTTATACACACCCTTATATCTTATATCATGAGTAAAAATCGCGAATCTCTTAAAACTATTATTTCAAACATGGCACTGAGCATTGTCTTTACATATTTTTTACCGAGGTTAGATCAGCGGAGACCCTAGCTTGAAGAAGAACTAACAAGAAACTCCGGAAATCAATTTATTATAATCACCCTTAACAAACATAAAAAATACAAAGAGTGGGCAAAAAACACAACGCTGGTAATACTAAATTTACCTTTCATACAAAATAACACGCAATGGCGGTAACGTCAAATTTAGTTCCAAGTTTGGCTACTGCCACCTTATGTGGCGGGATCTCTATTATTGCTCATTACTGCTTGTTCTAGGTTAGAATAATATTATTTTATTTCCTTCTGAATAAACTAAATTATTATGGACGACGGAGAAATAGAATTTCTAGACGAAGACGCTGAAATAATCCAGCAGTATGTCAGGAACGATGCCCTAATAGACCAGGTAGGACCGGCATTACAACCATGGTCTTCAGAAAAGACTATTATAACAAAATCCTTTGGTACCAAAAAGAAGACAGAGGCTTCTTTTGAAGAAGATTCTGATTATAGTCCTTCAGAGGATATGCCAAGAGCGAAAAAACGCAGGAAAAATCAGAAACAAGAGGATAAAAAGACTATTGTAGTACGTGGTTTACCGGAGGACCGTAAAAAGTATGACATTAAGATACCAGACTATGATGATCCGTTATGTCTGCCGGTGAAGCTGTGGAAACGTGATGATGATGATATTAGAAGGCTTAGGAGTTGGAATAACTTGTGCCTGGACCGGCTCAAGACTTGTGAGGAAAGTTTGTTGCCCAAATCTGGTGAAACTGTTGCTTCTAAGAGAACTGTGGTACTGAGGAATTTTGTACACAAGCACACAGGTATGTTGTTATAATAGATTATTTCCTACAGGGTCTTGTTTTATTGACTACCCTGTATGAGTTTTATTGACTACCCAGAGAGATATGTCTCATCTGTCATGTTGAGGATAACTCTAGAAATTATACATGTATTCAAGCCTCTACCTCACTAAGGCATAGACAGAGATTATCAATCACCACCTGAAATTATCCTGACAAATCACCCCTTGCTTCACTTGCACCCATTGACCTTCAAATACATGCTATTCTGTTCTTTACCCTACATTCAACCGCCTTGAGAATAATGTCTCCAATTTGATCTGTTTATGCTATACACGGCTTACTTTGTTCTATTTCTACAAGTTATGATCTCATTTAATTTGTATTGTGGTAAAAGTTTGCTTCATATTGTTATAAATTTCAATTAACTTCCCCTTATTTCTTCAACACACTAGAAGTAAAGACAGCTAGTTGGCACATTATTTACTTTCCATATATTCTCTTTCAACAATTCCAGGAAAAACTGAGCTATCAGTCTGGAGCAAAACCTCAGTAGAAAATAGTGAGGGTGACAAGAAATCAGAACTGTTTCAATGTATACTTCCAAAGTATAGAGAGAAGACGCTTATTAATATTGCTATGCCACCGCTAAGGAGACGGAAGGTATGTTTTAATACTATATATTATTTATTTTATTTATATACTCAATATACAACCCTTCAACCTTTTTGGGATACACAAAGACAAACCTCAGAGATTAAATAACACCTTGGACACTTAAAATTCAATATAGTATAATGATGACAGGTTGCTGGCATATCGACAAACTCATAGTTAGTTGTCTTTTATGATAAGTTAGGATAAAAATCTGCTAGTAGCTTACATCAATAATCAGAATTGGATAGGGATGATATTTTAATTTTATTTACCAATTATATGTATATTATCACATTATTTTCTCCAAAGTGGTCCTGACATAAGAACAGTGTTGCTTTCAAACAAACATAATATATGAGATGATTTGAAACATGATAACTAAGACCGAGACATATACAAGGCATAATTTGTCTAATAAATATATCTTTATGTTTTGACCTACTATCTCCTTGACATAATATCTACATAAGGTAGGCTGTAGTGGCATATAATAAGAAACATTGGTCAGTGATTTCTAGCCTATCACCCAAAATATCTCAATGACCCATAGTCCCTCAGTCTCTAAAGATCTACAGAGATAAAAAGCATCTAGTTAGTATTCTATTTATAGTCTAGACCAGACCAATACTAAATTCTCATCATGTTTATTCTCCAGGGTACACGCAAAGTGAACACGGTGCTTCTAACTAAAGAGACACATAAAAATGGTGATGTGCTAGTCACCTACAAGCCGGAAGAGACTATTTCGTCTGTGTACAAATTGGTGGAAAATCCGTAAGTTTTATTTTGACTATTGAAGGAGAGAAATTATTTAGATGGTATACTATGTATAATAGTACATACTTTTACAGAATAAAGAGGCATTTTGTAAAGAAAATCTGCAATGAAATGCCAAGAAACTCTGCATGAAATTTTAATTTACATTTCATAATCATTCAAAAAAACATGACCAAAGTTTCTCATCCATCGAGTACAAGACAGAGATAAACGCGTTTACGACTATTAACCCTTACGGGGTAGTCAGGGGTTAGGTAATTATATGGCTACCTCGAACCCACGTGTTGACCAGATAGTCAGTACTCAATGTGACAGGTGGTATGCCATGTCGCCATTTACAAGCACTAACTATTACTTGTTCGGGGAACAGTGAGGTTTCTTCACGATGTTGCCCTCGCCGTAGTATTCAATGTATTTCTATTACCAAAATGTGTAAATTTCATTTCCATTGGTCTCAAGCGGGATTTGAATCCTGTACCCAGTTATACAGGGTAAAGCTCCAAACAACTGAGCTAAGTCTAATTCAGTGTTCTACGTCCTACGCTACGTTAAACAAATAGTGTTATATAATAATATAAAATAATTTGTTTTTCTTTATTATAATATAATTTGTTTTTCTTTCTTTCTTTATAATGGTCATCATTACATGATTATGAATGCATATAATATTTTTAACAATGCCATCTATTAGCAGTGTTGTGAATACTTGTGTTATAACAATGCCATCTGTTGTTCATTCCAGTGAACCAGAGTTCCCAAAGGATTCGTCCTCTCCCTTCATAAAGAGACATATGCAAGAGCTAAGTTCGAGTAGGATGTGCTCTGGATGCTACCAGCTGTCCTGGAGGCCTACCCGCTCAGCGCAAGAGAAGAGTAAGTGCCTTTCGTCTCTACGAGTATATATTACGGCAATATTAATACTCGTATTATGCGTTCACAGAGGGAATAAGCGCTTGCAATAGACAGATGTCAAATTGACGTCACAAAAAATAAGAATCAGTGACGTTACTAAAAAAACTATTTATTATTTGGCTGACACTTTTTCTTTACATCTTTTGAAGGCTTATACACTTGAACGACAATTTCCCTAGCGCCGATTTTTAAAACACGAGACGTGCTTTTTAGTTAGAAAATTAACCAAAATATATAATTGATACGTTCACTGCAAACCGTATTCAATGACGTAAATAAAATAATTATAAATGAAGCTCATGAACTCACTTAGTAAACGCACAATTCATACTTCCATACCTATGTGTAGAAGTAGAGTAGAAGTAGTAGTAGTAGAAGTTATGATCACAGTGATCTTTCATAGTCTAGGACGTAAATACAATGCTTACAAGGTGCCTTTCTTCGCGGCTTATCAAAGAGAGCGCTTAGGACCTGGGATAATCTATCGGGGGATAGGTTATCAACCTATTACCATTGTTCCATAACACATCACAACCCCGAAATTCATGCCTTTATGCTAAATTATACATAACTAGTGACCCGCTCCGGCTTTGCATGGGTATAAAATATATAGCCTACTCCTCTATTTAATAGATGTTATCATACATATAAACCTTCCTCTTGAATCACTCTATCTATTAGAAAAACCGCATCAAAATCCGTTGCGTAGTTTCAAAGATTTAAGCTTACAAAGGGACATAGGGACAGAGAAAGCGACTTTGTTTTATACTATGTAGTGATATGTATGTATGTTTGCAGAAAACCTCCGCTGTCCCATATGTTCGAGGAACTGCGTGAGCATGTACAACTACTTGGCTCATATGAAACAGCACAGCAAGACTGACGTCCGGAAGAAGGCGCGCCAGATTTCCAAGACTCTGGCCGAGGTTAGTGCTAAAGTTTGATATAATAATAACAATAATCCTTTATTGAGATTCCACATTTGACAAAATAATATTAATGACACAAGATACAAAAAAAAATGTTATACATTTGGCGACCTTCGTGGCGCGATCGGTTAGACACCTGAACGCTAATCGTGGAGTCCCAAAGATACCCGGTGGAGGCAGAGTTGAGAACTACGCTTTTCTACTGCTTTCCAGTCTGGTTGTTGATTATATATGCCATATATGTATTTATCTATGTATAATATGTATACATTTCTTAAATATACGTTGACTAGTACCCTTAACACAAGTCTTAAATGTACTTACCAAGGGGCTAGTTCAATTGGTGTAATAATGTCCAAATATTATTATTATTACATAAATTAAAAAAAGACACATAAAATTAACAATTACAATAAATTTCAAAATTACAATTTAATGTCAGTCACATTAAGCGCGCCGTGGAGATCCCAAATGGCGTCCAGCTCGGCGGGAATCTACGGAGCGCGAGCTCAGTAAATTCGCCGATTTTCAGCTGGCGGCTCACAGAGGGTAGTATAGTAGGGTATTATAAAAATAATGCATACATAAAGTCAAAAATATAACGACACCCAACGCCTTTTTTGGCGAACCGTTACAGTTTGCCTACTGGGAGATAACCTTAGCGCTATCTACATATCGACGATATAGAATACGGACGGACGTAAACGCCTTTTTAGGCAAAAATGTGTTGAATATACAGTTCTATTAGAATTTTGTGGTTGCATGGTGAAATTACGACTTTTTTGGCGTCTAAGCTGGAGTTAATCCTCGTAATTTCGTTTATCTTGCATAGGCTGTCCATTTCCTTATAATGTTTGTTACTCACGGCAATAATAATTCAATGTAGTGTATATGAATCGGTATATGTGTCAATGAAGCGAAAATGGTCTGTCAGGATCGGGACAGATGGGGATCCGTGATCGCTGCCTACCCCTCTATAAGGAAAAGGGCGTGATGTGTATGTTATATTTTGCTCTTTAAATTATTCCTAATAAGTCGTAATAAGTATAATAAAATGTAATATGCATAGTAGAATTTACCTCATACCTTTAATAATGAATAGGTAGTTTTCCTCATGTAAGACAAGTATACCATCTCGTAAAGTTACCTCATAGTATTACTATATCGAGTATATTTTTTAATTAAAGTGAGATTTTAATTTATTAATATCAATTTAAAGTTGAATTTCTGATAGTTCCGCCAAAACACTATTATATTTAAAATGGCGATGATGCAATGTCATTTTTCACTGACGTCATCAGACGGTATAAGGTACCCCGTGACGTCATAGTCAATCAGTCATCATTCAGTCAGTAATTTTCTGCCGTTTTCGGTCACGTGATATCCATTTAATAATTTACAATCTTCAAGATTCGTTTTTAGCATTTAATCTTAATAATTTGGGGTTTTAAACACTTCAGAACTATTTAAAATCTACCAAAGTATGCAGATGGAAAAAATATATCCTATATTTTTCATATAGGAAAGTAGCCTATTATGATTTACTAATTTATGTTGTTTTAGATGGTTGAATATCACTATAAGTGCCGGATTTGCCAGACGAAGATGCAGACAATCAAAGCTCTAAGGAAGCACGTTAGCACGGCCCATATTGGTAAGTGATAACTTCACGACATTTTACTCATTCGGAGTAGATAGAAGCTTGAGACTTCGTTGCTAAGGTCTTTGACTACTCTAAAGCTGACGTTTTAGATACTAGTATACATATACATTAATGTCCTTTAAATCTTTTGGGTGGATAGAACCTCGGAAATATAAAATCACTTATTAGCATGCATGAGTTTTGATATCATGGTTTAGATACAAAAGCATAGTGAACATGGCATATGTACTTCTTGATATTCCGTCGCCATGGTTACGCCAACTCCGCCAGCCGAGTTGAGAAAAACGAAGTCGAAGTTCTTTTCATTGTTCTTCGGTTCGTTCCAATTGAAGATCCAAATATTATCCCAAAGCGAACATATTTAGCTAGTTTGGCATCACAATTCACTAATAATTCAGCCGAAAATAAATATTTGTATTTTTTATTCATTACGCGATTGCCCTTACCTAAATTTAAGACTATAGTTAAGGGCCGACTAGTCCGGGGCGCTTACTACGCGGTCGGAGACTACCTTGCCGATGCTCAGGGTTGGCAATGAGTGCATCTAAGCTATGTGTTCAAAAATAATTATGTTTCTGTATAATTTGGTTTTGTAACTGGCACTCGGCAAAAAATCCTGAAAGCCGGAGTTTCTTGTTGGTTCTTCTCCAAGCCAGGGCTTCCGAACCAACGGTAGAATTTCAATGCTAAGAGACAACCAGTGTCAGGCAAATGTTTTGACTTTCAATGAATGTACTGTACTTGTACTTATGTTGAATAAAAACATTTGAGTTTTCAACTTTCACTGAGCTGCTGACTTTGTTGACGAACCATAGACGACGACAACTGTAAATTAAAGTCTTTATATTTTATTCTTTTTGTGTTTCAGGTAAAGAGAAGTTTATATGTGAAGTTGGCAGTCACCTAGCTCAGTAAATGTAGTTTTAACACATTAGACTACATGTACTGAAAGTAAAGTATCTATAACCGCCGAATGTGTATGCTGAAGTGATGTGTATGATGAAGCCGCATTCAGTGTTAGACAACGATTCAATATGTTATAGCAGTTAGTTCTTTTATGTTATGAATAAATTGTATTTTTTGTAATATTAGAGGTTTTATTTCAAATCATTAAGTAAGATATGTTAATAGCCTTGTATTCGCTGTTTTATTTAACTATTTCCATATTAAAAAAGGGTGACTTTATAAGTAAATATAACCGCCGAGTTTGTATGAGGAGGTGAATGAGTGTCAATGAATAATAACTAGTGAAGATTGGGACTGATTGGGGACTCTCTGCCTACCCCTTTACAGGGATACGCCACATCGAATTCACGTGTTAATCAGGGACAAAATCATAGTTTAATATCACTTCAGTAATAGTGTGATATTGGTAGTGGATAAGCAAAAGTGTCAATTTTCACTATCGATGACAGCAACATTGAGGACTGACTATCTGGTCAACACGTGGGTTCGGGGTAGTCATAGAATCACTACCTTCGCAATTGCGGAGATTATAAAAGACAAACGCGTTAACGCTCATTAACCATCCATCCGCAATTAAAAAGGTAGTAATTCTATGGCCATCTTGAACCCACGTGTTGACCAGATAGGCAATACTCAATGTGTCAGGTGGTAAGCCATGTCGCCCTTTACAAGCACTAAATATTATATGTTCTGGGAACAGATAGGTAAAAAAATTATTGTATATAAAAGAAATTAATTCAATTTCAGCTAAAATAAGTTTCAAGTGAATATAAAAGTAAACACAAGGTTTACATGTATACATATACATCAATATTCACGTACTTAAATCCCTTTTGGGGTAGACAAAACCTCTGAGATCTAGTGTTTGCTAGGTAACTTTTTAGCATAAATGTTCGGGTAGTGATGTCATATGAAACACTGGGACAGGTTGGTAACCCATCGCCATTGATCCCATTTACCCGTAGTCCCTTGTTCGCCTCCTACGACATGCTGGGAAGAACGGCAGCTAGTTAGCATTCTTTTTACGTCCCAGACTGGCAAAGGACAGACCTGTAAAGTACAATTAAAAGGAATATGCTTATTTAAACACTTAATTAGTACGAATATAATTACGTCCTTTCATCACTTTTGGGGTGTACAGTACGGTCACAGATAATACAATAATAGAGATCGCGCCACATACGGTGGCAGTTGGAGGCGTCGCCACAGTCGCGTAATTCAGTGTTACCAGTAAACACGCCAAAACTAGCACTCACTGTGCCATACGGCTCGAAACATTATAGGTTTCATTTGTAACGATCTTTGGTTGCAGAGCTATAAACTCAAATAAAACAAATTAATATATCAAAGTCAAAATATGTTTATTATACTATTTCAAACATGATTAATAATTAACGGGACTTATCCTTCTTATTATATATTACATATATTATGTGTTCCTTCACTCTGTCCGCAATAGACCGTTTAGTCTGTTCGACATAGGATTTCCCACAGCTGCAATCAATCTTATACACACCCTTATATCTTATATCATGAGTATAAATCGCGAATCTCTTAAAACTATTATTTCAAACATGGCACTGAGCATTGTCTTTACATATTTTTTACCGAGGTTAGATCAGCGGAGACCCTAGCTTGGAGAAGAACTAACAAGAAACTCCGGAAATCAATTTATTATAATCACCCTTAACAAACATAAAAATTACAAAGAGTGGGCAAAAAACACAACGCTGGTAATACTAAATTTACTTTTCATACAAAATAACACGCAATGGCGGAAACGTCAAATTTAGTTCCAAGTTTGGCTACTGCCACCGTATGTGGCGGGTACTCTACTACAGGTACCGTCAAGATATATAATATCACCTCGGTTTTTTAGCTGAACTATCAAGGTAGTAATGATATCGTTATAGATTATAATATGTGACAGGTTGCGTAGGGGCCGGCCCAATAAGACACGACAGTACAGATAGAGCCATATTGAAAAAGGGTGACGTTAGAAGTATATACGATTATAACCGCCGACTGTGTTTAAGGTGTATGAGTCAATAAAAAAAAAAGTCAATGAAGCGAAAGTGCTTTGTCAGGATCGGGACTGATGCGTATCTGTGATTTGCCTCCCTTCTATAGGGAATTAGGTGTGATGTGTAGGTTGCTAGCCCATCGCCCAACAGATTCCATTACCCCTAGTCCCTTAGTCGCCTTTTACATGCCGGGAAGAACGGCATCTAGTAAGCATTATTTTTACGTACCAGACTATTACGAGTTAGTCTATACACGTTTAGCAGACCTAACGTTAGTACCTAAATGTCCGAACCTAGTGCTTAGTGCTTGGGCTATGACCTAAATGCATAGTAATTAATCCTGTCTGCTGCAAGGGTCGGGTTCGAACC
Source organism: Leucoptera coffeella (assembly GCA_030578115.1). NCBI lineage: Eukaryota > Metazoa > Arthropoda > Insecta > Lepidoptera > Lyonetiidae > Leucoptera > Leucoptera coffeella. The sequence continues at coordinate 300,099 of JAMBLF010000045.1, read as the reverse complement.
CTAGGGGTGCACGCGGCTAAGTTTGGCTAGGGTAGGTAGAGAGGTGGTGTGTGAATATGTATAGTTGTGTAGTAGTAGTATTATATTATCTGTGGTAGTAATATCATTTTGGTAGAAATCTCTTGAGTCACTTTGATATAATTTGTAATACCGATTATGTATAAATATAAGTACATAGGCACTCACGTTACTTTGACCCTTTAATAGTGGACAGAACCTTGGAGATATAAAAAACCTTATCGGTCACTTTTAGCAAAATTTTCGTGGTAATATTTTTTAAGTGGCTTGTTAATCGTCCAGTAGATTTCTTTTACCCATAGCCCCATAGTACCTTAGGCGTAATTTACTAAATGGCCTGATTTTCATGTGCTAACACTCCAGTTAAATATGGAGTCAACGTGACCATAAATTTTAATCTGCAATTTCGGAGAGAGACAGGCGAATTTGACTACCCTATGGGATAAAATAGATTATAAATATTGTCCAAACGTTATTTTACTACGTCTTAAGGTTTTAGCAATTTTACACAATATCTCACGAGGGGCCTCAGTCCACTAATTAACTATAACGGCGATACAACTGCGTTGCTGCTGCGTCGCTGCTGTAAAAGTGGTAGTCTGTAAAAATTATCATCTATCACAGTTGTACCTCGATAGTGACTCAAAAGTGAGTCAGTAGCGCTTTAGTAATAACTCAATAGCACACTCGCTTACGATTGAGCATAGACAAAGCTGTCAAAACAATAATGAAGTACCAAAAATAACGCGATTGAACTGATATTGAGGAACGATTGATTAGTGAAGCTTTTTTATACTTCAGACGCAGTTTGATAGCGTTTTATTTGTGTAAAGTTGTTAGTGGAGTACCAGTGTCAAATTACTGCCACTGACGTGCTATTATATCACTACTGAACTAATTTTGTGCCTAAAATGCATAAGTAGAATAAGGCCCCAGCTCCCGTCCTACAATTAATGGCATACGCAATGCACTTGCGTGAGCGAGGGGCTACCTCGTTGCCATTCTAATTATAAGAGACTTGCTTAAAGGCTTACTTAGTGTGGACGCGGCTTAACTTGTTAATAAAAAAATAATAAATAATAACGGTGAGGGAAAACATCTTGAGGAAACCTACCTATCCCTCAGGATAGGTAATAAAAAGTCAGTGCCTATATACGGCGATACGGTTCACTACCTATCACGTTGGGTGCTGTCTATCTAGTGATACGCGGGCTTCGAACGATCCATACCTAACATGCCATCGAAATTTCGGAGATGAGCATTCAAGCCTCTAACTAACCCGCCATAATAAAACAGGAAGTGTGTATACACAAGTCGTCAAGCGTATGTATGTATGTAATGAATAATTCACATACATATACATACATGACCCTTTTATTAACTCATTCGACGCCGTGCCATTTTTCAGCGTCTTACTAGCGGAGCCGCCATACAAACGGTCATGAACACGCGAGGCGTGTCCGCGGCTCTGCGACTAAGAAAAAATGGACACGCCACGCGTGTCCACTGGCTCTGCGACAAGTTTAATGTTTCTAAATACGTTAATAATACATTGTGGTAGTTTATTTCCTTAGTTCTGTTTGTGCAACGAAAGAGATAAGGTTGTGGCAACAGTATAGTGATTTTAAACCAGGAATTATGGCGGAATATGAATATTTAGGTAAATAGGTAAATTAAATATGATGTGATTCTCAAACTTACTTATATATTATTAAACTTATAATATTTTTTTTGTTTGTATAATATATAAATTATTTACTCATCTTTCGACTAAAATCACTCAAAAACATATTATTGTGTAAGTACTAATATTATAATAAACAAGTTAACGTAGTGAGTTTGATGGAAAGTTAAACAAACTTTTAGAACCTCTGGTCGCATACTCAAAGTGGACACGCGTCGCGTGTTCTTGGCATCCCACAAGGGGTTCGTTTTTAGTGTAAACATAACTTCTTTCAAAGTAGAAACCACGTGAATATATGGTTATTCGTGTGGTAAATACCATGTACACAAATTCTTATTAAATTTTTTCATGTACTTTTCGAGATATAACCGAAAACTTATGGACACGCGAGGCGTGTCCGCGGCGAGGCGAGTAGAATTTTCATGGACACGCGAGGCGTGTCGTTGGCTCCCAATGAGTTAACCCCTTGGTAAGTACATTTAAGACTTTAGTTAAGGGTACTAGCCAACGTATATTTAAGAACTATATATTAATTATAAATAGATAAATATATATTTCATCAACAACCAGACTGGAAAGCAGAAGAAAAGCGTAGTTCCTACTACTACTGAATCGAACCCGGGACCTCACGATTAGCGTTCCGACGTCTTACCGATCACGCCACGAAGATCATTAAAGTATTACAGACTAAATATTTCAGTTCTTTCAGCAAATATCCATATATACATTCACGCCCCATAATGCACGACACAAACCTCGGTAAAATAATATCTCTAAGGTCACTTTTTAGCTAAAGCTTCCATTGACCCTTAGTCCCTTAGTCGCCTCCTACGACATGCCGGGAAGAACGGGATTAAAGATTCTAATTGTGTCCACCCCGAAAGGGATTAAAGATTGTAAATATGTATGTAAAATCATTTTAATTGTCCATATCCATATTAAGAACAACTATTGTTATTTGATAAAAGGGCAAATATGTATGTACATATATGTGTGAGTATTGGGTTTTATATGTGTGCGAATCCCTTTACCAAATAGATAGGGTTACGCCACAGAGCCGATTGTATGAACAGATATACTTTTGTCCCGTGCTATCAGGGACGTAAAAAGAATGCTAACTAGCTGCAGTTGTTTCCAGCATGTCGTAGGAGGCGACTAAGGGACTAGGGTGAATATAATCTATTGGGCGATGGGCTAGCAACCTGTCACTAATATGTAACGCTACTAACGCATTCATGACCGTTAACTATTGCGGGGTAGTTAAAGATTTGCATATCAATTTTAGCAATATTAGATGGTGCGAGTAATTAATTCTATGACCACCTCGAACCCACGTGTCGACCATAATATAATAAGTACTCGATGGTAAACAGTGTCACCATTTACAGGCACTATTACCTGTGCGCGTACAGTTAGGTTTCCTCACCAATATATACCATGTTTTCCCTCACCAATATATACCATGCCATCAATTCTAAACTATTACATATTCACATCCTTTTCATTAGTATCAGCTGGTATCAACCCTCCAGTCATTCATGCCGGAAAGAACGGCAGCTAGTTAGCATTCTTTTACATCCAAACCAACACGAGTGAATTTTATACAAAAAAAAACTCAATTTTGTCAAAACTCCACTCTGTTACGTGCTCGACTATATAATCTATAACCTGTGTCCACCCCGTGCATACAAATGCACTCACTTGCATTTAGGGTGCGTTGTTTGATTTCTGTTCACCCCCTGAGGTATCACTGGTCATGTCCATCTTCATTAGACATTTTCAAAAGATAAACATTTCAAATTTTGCCTAATCTCAATGTTAGCTGGGACGTAAAAAAACTAACTAGCTGCCGTTCTTACTATGTCGTAGGAGGCGACTAAAGGACTAGGGGTATATGGAATCTATTGGGCGATGGGCTAGCAAGCAACCAGTCTGTCTATTATAAACAATCACAAAGATAGTTATACTAAATAAGTGAAGAAATATTATGTCTTCAACATTCTGTACGCCTCGAAAGTTGTTAAAGGTCGTGTATTTCATGTATTTCAAACATGTAAAGATTCTCTATGCATACATTCACATCCTTGATTCCCTTCAGGGTGGACAGAACCTGGGAGACGTTATAAATATGATATCGAGTTTGTGTAATATGGACCTATAACCGTCGAGTGTGTATGAGGAAACGAGTTCAATGAAGCGAAAATGGTTTGTCAGAATCCAGACCAATCATCTGTGCATCCGTGATTTCTGCCTACTCGTCGTCTATAGGGAAATAGGTGTGATTTATGTGTTTATCTAATATGGAATTTAAATCAATAATAATAAGATATAAAGAACATTGGTGACAGGTTGTTAGCCCATCGCCCAATAGATTCCATTTACCCCTAGTCCCTTAGTCGCCACCTACATGCCGGGAAGAACGGCAGCTAGTTATCTATCAACATATAAATAGATTATCAACTATTCAAAATCATAGCGTGTCAAAAACTGACTATTGTAACAAAGCGTGTCAAAAAATGACTATTACAATAGACTGTATGATTTATGAAGTGCTAGGGTGTTAAAGGTATGGGGTTCAAACCCCAGTTGAGTTGGCTTTTGATTGCTGTCTATCTACATACATACACATCACGCCTGATTCCCTGTAGAGGGGTAGGCAGAGATCACGGATCCCCATTTGTCCCGATCCTGACAGACCATTTTCGCTTCATTGACATTCATACATCCTCTCATACACTCTCGGCGGTTATAGGTACTCCTAACGTCACCTTTTTTCAATATAGCGTCTATCTGACTGTTATGTGTCTTATTAGGCCGGCCCCTACGTAACCGGCCTTTCACTTCACTCATATATATTCCTGTCTATCTGTTCTGGCAATCGAGGTGTGAGTGTATTTAAAATAATGCTAACTAGCTGCCGTTCGTAACATGTCGTAGGAGGCGACTAAGGGACTAGGGATATATGGAATCTATTGGGCGATGGGCTAGCAACCTAAGTAATGTTATATATATATATATGATATGACAACCTCAATATGTATGCTAAAAGTAACCTAGGAGATATTATATCTCCAAGGTTCTGTCCACACCGAAAGGGATTGAGGGACGTGAATGTATATGTGGCAGGGTGAGGGATAATATCGTGAGGAAACCTACCTGTTCCCCGAACAGGTAATAGTTAGTGCTTGTAAATGGCGACATGGCTTACCATCTGCCACATTGAGTACTGACTATCTGGTCAACTCGTGAGTTCGAGGTAGCCATAGAATTACTACCTCCGCGATTGCGGAGATGGACACCTAAACCTCTGACTACCCAGCAATGGTTAATGGTTGTGAACGCGTTTGTCTTTTGTCAATGTGTAGGTATGTAAACTGTGATGACAGAGATAGTAATAATTGAGACACTATTACACAAATTGAACTAGCCCCTTGGTTAAATTCATTTAAGACTTGTGTTTAAGGGTACTAGTCAACTTATGTTTAAGAAATAAATACGTATTAATAGATAAATGAAAGTGGCTGTAGCCCAGTGGGTAAGACCTCGGACTTGGTATGAGAAAGGTCCTAGGTTCGAATCCTCTGGCATGTACCAATGAATGAAATTTAAATGTATTTTTCATTTACGTACATAATTTACAGTCGCTAACGATGAGGGAAAACATCGTGAGGAAACCTGCCAATCCCTCAGGATGTGTAATCGTCAGTGCCTGTATACGGCGATACGGTTCACTACCTATCACGTTGGGTGCTGTCTATCTAGTGATACGCGGGCTTCGAATGACCCATACCTAACATGCCTTCGAAATTTCGCAGATGGGCATTCAAGCCTCTGACTACCCCGCCATAATAAAAAAGGGAGTGTGTATGCATAAGTCGTGAAGCGTATGTTTTATGTAGATAAATGCAAAACTCAAACTGAAAAGCAGAAGAAAGTGTAGTTCTTAACTCTTCCTCCACCGGGAATCGAACCCGGGACCTCACGATTAGCGTTCAAATGTTACCGATCACGCCATGGAGGTCGTCAAGAGATAGCACTATAGCCCATTCGCGTTAAGTAAATAGTGACGTCATGATAATTAGAGATCAAACTGACCAATGAGACGTGAGTAAATAAGAAAAGAAGTCACATTGACCAATAACAGACAACCCCTATAATAAAATCTCATTGTTTAAATCATGGAGACCTTGATGACGTCACTATTTTCCTTAAGCGAATAAACTATAATAAATCGAATCTCTCCCTTACTCTTGCAACCCCATATCACATGGGTTCAATAACCTTTATTATGCGAAATTTCGGTCAATATTTGACAGAATAATACTTACATACATACATATATTCACGCCTCTACGTCCCCAACGGGATAGGCAGGGAGGTGACGTAATAAAATGTTAGGAAATAGTTAATATGTAAAATTTTACATTGAAAATACTGAGATTACATCAAAATAATGTACAAATAAACCTGACCTTTTCTGTACTAGTTATATTTTTGGTGTGATTGTACGCGTTCACGACCAATAACCCTTACGTGGTAGTCAGAGGTTCAGGTTTCCATCTCCGCAATTGCGAAGGTAGTAATTCTATGGACTACTCGAACCCACGCGTTGACCAGATCAGTACTCAATGTGACAGGTGGTAAGCCATGTCGCCATTTACAAGCACTAACTATTACCTGTTCGACGATTAGGTAGGTTTCCTCACGCTGTTTTCCCTCACCGTATAATTCAATTGAAGTTATAATGCTTAAAAAATAATTTCTTATATGTATGTCTAAGTAAAGGATTTCATTCCCCAATACTCTGTCTGTCCCTTCAGAAATAAAAGCCGTGATATGACGTGTGTTATATATCGATCGAGTACAATGGACACTCAAAATCACCCCAATTTGAATTACAAAATTTCATACAATAGTTTAAAAAGGTAAAATGAACTTTATTAATATAAGATAAGGTTGAAATTGAATAATTTTATAACGTTAGTATATGTGCATATTAATTTGTGAAGCTTTTAATGAATTTTGACTTTATTGCCTTGTAAATAGGTTTAAATTTCATATAATACACTTTTCTATAGCAGTACTCGTTAGTTTCTATAGAATATACTAACAGAGAAATTTCAATTATATTCCAAAGTGTTAAAGTTCATTTTCAATTAAAGTTTTGTTATAATGTAATATAGTGATTTAACCAAAGAGTATTCAGTAAACAGGTTGCATTATTTCTTTTGAGCTATTCAACCTTTTTTCATATAAAACAGTTAACAGCTGATTATAATATATACATATATTCACACCTCTACGTCCCCAACGGGATAGGCAGAGACAATTAGGCCACCTGGAACGGGTGACAAATCTCTTGCTTCACTCACACCCATTAACCTTCTCATACATGCGTTTCAGTTCTTAACACTATAATAAAATGTATAATATACTAAATTTTAAAAGTAAATTACTGTTTGAAATAGTCAATAGTCAGTACTTGAAGCTAATAATATTATACCACCTATCATATTGAATACTTCCTGACTATCAGTAAAAAGTGAATTTCTAATGACCATCTTAATACTCTGTTAAAAGTAGACACCAAACCTCTGAGTACCCCACAACAGTTAATAGTCGTGAACATATATGTATGTTATATCATAATACAACCCCAATATAACACATATACTATGTCGTTTTAATTATCACACTACAACACGGAAGTAAAAAGACATTGACCCCACCGGGAATCGAACCCGGACCCTTCATAACCTAAGATGACTCAGCGACACTCAAAATATGGAAAGGGTTCAAAATTCACTTGAATTTCCCTTTCGGGGTGGACAGAACCTCGGAGATATAATTTGGTCAATTTTACTCTTAGTAATCATTCTATGATAGTATAGAATATTGGCGACAGGTTGCTAGCCCATCGCCCAATCGATTCCATAAACAAAGTGTCCATAGAATTACTACCTTCGCAATTGCAATGGACACCTGAACCTCTGACTACCCCGCAAGGGTTATTGGTCGTGAACACGTTTCTCTTTGACTTTAACTAAAGTCCCTTAGTCGCCTCCTAAGATACAATAACTATTACACCAATTGAACTAGCCCCTTGGTAAGTACATTTAAGACTTGTGTTAAGGGTACTAGTCAACGTAAATTTAAGAAATTATACTTATTATAAATAAGTAAATACATAAAGAGCATATATAATCAACAACCAGACTGCTAATTGTGAGGTCCCGGGTTCGATTCCCGGTGGAGGTAGAGTTAAGAACTACGCTTTTCTTCTGCTTTCCAGTCTGGTCGTTGATTGTATATGCTATATATGTATTTACCTATGTATAATAAGTATATATTTCTTAAATATACGTTGACTAGTACCCTTAACACAAATCTTAAATGTACTTACCAAGGGGCTAGTTAATTGGTGTAATAAAGTCCAAATATTATTATTATTACCCCTTCTAAAAAACAGCTTGTATATATGAATTATATTCCAGACTATATCAAAACCTATTCCAGTCACACTAAACCTAACTATATTACCAAATTATACATCTAAATTTCTGTCCACCCTTTTAACCATTGCGGTCGTGATGTCCAAAAGCAGGAAGTATCCCAAGCAAGCAGTGTGCCACAGGGGTTAACGACCTCAATTACGTAAGGGATGGACAGGGGGTAAAAGCTAAAAGGCGCTAGATACAGCCGCTATATTAATATAGTACTAGCGACCCGCTCCGGCTTCGCACGGGTATAAAATATATAGCCTACTCCACTATTTAATGGATGTTATTGTATATAAACCTTCCTCTTGAATCACTCTATCTATTAAAAAAAACCGCATCAAAATCCGTTGCGTAGTTTCAAAGATTTAAGCATAAAAAGGGACATAGGGACAGAGAAAGCGACTTTGTTTTATACTATGTAGTGATATTTTATTTTGTATGTGATTAAGTATGATTAAAAATTTATAGTTAAAAAAAGTGACAGAGGAGTTTATAATATTCTGAACTCTATGAATATGTGTTTCCGATGTTCTGTCTGCCCCGAAAGGGATTAAAGGATGTGTATGTATGTATTAAAATGAATACACTGTTATATGCTATATAAAACAGTAAAATTTAAATACGTAGTGTGAAGAACAGAAGAGCATGTATGAGAAGGTTAATGGGTGTGAGTGAAGCAAGGGAGATTTGTTATTCATTTAAAATGGCCTATATAGTTTCTGTCTATCTTATTAGGGACGTAGAGGCGTGAATATTTGTATATGTAGGTAGTATAAGTCACAAAGCATTTTATGAATTTTGGTTTGTCGCTGAAACTCAGTGTACCTTGAAATAGTTTAAGGTTAATGTATGTCAATATGTGTATGTAGTTCTGTGATTAAATTTAATACGGTAAAGTGTAAGGGAATGAATATTTTGGGTTTTCATTCATTTATACTTACTCAGGGAAATGGCATCTAATTCATTTCATTCATTCCTGAAATGATTGAAAGTTTATAAATGTTTTATCTTTTTACGAGTACTTTTTGTTACTTATTAGTATTGATACTTATCAGCACATCCTTTCAAAATACATAATCTTATAAATACATTTTAATGTTTATAAACCTTGGCCTATTGATATTTATGTTTCACTATCCCATCGATGTAAAAGGGACAATGTGAAAAGACTTTACCCTTGCCCCTGAACATTACTCACGAGACTTAGTTTCCAATTCCTTATTAAATTCTTATTCTTTCGTTCCTGTAATACAAATGTAGCCCTTAGAGTGTAGCGGCGCTGGCGGGTGGCGGGTGCGTGCAGCGCTGCGGGGCTGCCACCCCGGGCGGCGTCGATAGCGCGACGCATGCGCGCGCGGGGTGCCCAGAGGCGCAGAGACCGCGGCCGCGACGCCCGCACCCACTTTTTGTTTACGCTCTCATTTTTCGTTTCCATCTTTGGTTGTTTCCGTTTTATGATTTGAGCGGCGCCATGTCCAAGGGCGACGGCGAGCAGACCAACGGCTCCGAGGAGTCCAAGACCAACCTCATCATCAACTACCTGCCGCAGAGCATGACGCAGGAGGAGATCCGCAGCCTCTTCTCCAGCATCGGCGAGGTGGAGTCCTGCAAGCTCATCCGGAACAAGGCGGCCGCCTTCCCCGACGCGCTCAACCAGGCGCTGCACGGCGCCGGCCAGAGCCTGGGCTACGCGTTCGTCAACTACCACCGGCCGGAGGACGCCGAGAAGGCCATCGCCACGCTCAACGGCCTGCGCCTGCAGAACAAGACCATCAAGGTGTCGTACGCGCGCCCCTCGAGCGAGGCCATCAAGGGCGCCAACCTGTACGTGTCCGGCCTGCCCAAGAGCATGGCGCAGCCGGAGCTGGAGCGCCTGTTCAGCCCCTACGGGCGCATCATCACGTCGCGCATCCTGTGCGAGAACGGCGGCGGGCGGCCCTTCGGCAGCGGCGAGCAGGGCCTCTCCAAGGGCGTGGGCTTCATCCGCTTCGACCAGCGCGTGGAGGCGGAGCGCGCCATCCAGGAGCTCAACGGCACCGTGCCCAAGGGCGCCACCGAGCCCATCACCGTCAAGTTCGCCAACAACCCCAGCAACAACGGCAAGGCCATCGCGCCGCTGGCCGCGTACCTGCCGGCGCTGCGCTTCCCGGCGCCGCTGGGCCGCTTCTCGTCGGGCAAGTCGCTGCTGGCCATCAACAAGGGGCTGCAGCGCTACAGCCCGCTGGCGGGGGAGCTGCTGGGCGGGGTGCTGCCGGGCGCCGTGGGCTCCGAGTGGTGCATCTTCGTGTACAACCTGGCGCCCGAGACGGAGGAGAACGTGCTGTGGCAGCTGTTCGGGCCCTTCGGCGCCGTGCAGAGCGTCAAGGTCATCCGCGACCTGCAGACCAACAAGTGCAAGGGCTACGGCTTCATCACCATGACCAACTACGACGAGGCGGTGGTCGCCATCCAGTCGCTCAACGGCTACACGCTGGGCAACCGCGTGCTGCAGGTCAGCTTCAAGACCAACAAGATCAAGAGCATCTAAGGCGGCTGCGCGCAGGACGGCACCAGGCGCGCACCCATACACCCTTGCACCCGCAGACCAGTCTTCCGGAGCCCCCAAGATGGCCGCTGCGCGCGCACCGCTCAGTGAGTACTCCCCGTAGCGCCGCACTGGCCCACGTCTGCCGCCCTCTTGCTTCCTTCGCTCTTTGCTTGCAGCCTGCCACAGCGGGCCAAGTGAACTTATCTAGTCATTTCTCAGACGAGGAAAGCCCCTCCTGTATGCGTTCAGGGGACTCAGCGCCCCTGAGGGCATGTGGGCCACAGATGTCGGGCCAAGTGCGCGTCGCTTCGGACCACTATGTCACGTTAAGTAGTAATGGTTATGTACACGGCTAGGCCAGAGGCCAATATCGAAACTTACCTGACTTAAGGAGATTAATAAAATTCGCTTATGAACGGTTGTGCTAATCGTGGACGTAGATTTGGAGTTATAATAAAAACTAGCAATATTAGCCTAATCATGTGTTTAGAGTCATATCGTGAAGCTGCATGTCTCAGCGGGTAGGATAGGAGTCCCGCGCCGTGCACTGCGGGGCGGGCGTTGCCAAAACATTGCATCCACTCAGTACAATTTTATGAAAAAGTTCAATTATCAGCGCACTAAGGCCAGACCTAATCATGACTGCATAAAATCAGAATAAATAGTCTTAATATTGTTAAAAAATTAAAAGATATATATAAAATATATGCTATGTATATTCGAGCTATTGAAAATGGTAATTAAGAATGAAATAACTAATCAAAAACTGTGATAGGTTTTGATAAAATTTTAAAATGGATACCCTGTATCCGCTTAAGTAAGGAGCGGCGCGTGTAAGAGCGCCTTAGCTTTCATCGAATACGCTTAGCCCGCGACGACACCAACCGGAACCGGGCGTCTCGGATTTGACACACATAGGTCCGCTATTCGGGGAGGCAGGCGGCGGAGGAAAATCGATCGAGGCCAGCCGGGCCACGGAAGCGGGGGCCCTTCCGGCGGCCGCCATTTCACACCGGTGCGATTCTAGTCATTATTGATAATAAACGTCAATAAAACATATTAACCGTACCTGTTATACATTAATGAAGGCATTTGTGTATGGATGCGAACTTGTTTAATCACTTTACTAGTCTTTTAGTATAAATTTACATGTAATTAGTATGGTACGAACGAACGCGAGCGCTACTGTCGTGGTTTGCAATAAATTGAATCATTCAACACACAAAAGACCTATGGAAACATCGAATACACATATATATCTATATATTTACGTGAATGTGCCGTCCTGAAGACCCTACGATTTTTCGAATAAATATTATCTATATGTAAAAAGGATTTTTGTAACGATTCTGATATTGAAAGATCGAGGTTCTCCGATACCAAAGATGGAATAATAAATATACAAGTATTTATATATTTATTAAGTAAAATAACTGTAAAACGTGCAATAACTTATATAGTCTGTAATTTAATTAAAATATATTAAAAATACTCGAAGTTTTAGACAATTCAAATGGCGATACTATCGCCCGACGCGATTTTAATCGTAGTAGGTATTTGGAAATATCGATAAGTTATGAAAACTTTTTAGGCTCTTTTCCCCAACATTCTTTCAGCATGATATTATAAATTACTATTGCTTTGACATTCCATTTTCTCTATTGATATTGTAGTTGTAATTCGTTTTAGTGTCTGTATGTTTAATTAATAATCGTATATTTTAGTGGAATATTCGTTTACGTCACGCTTCGAGCTGTCAAAGTGACAGTGACAGGCCATAGGATTAACTTATCGTCTCTCGAGACTGCGGATGTGTCTTTAATGCCAAAGCGTACATTATAAAGTGCTACATACATTAAAGTATCATCCCAGTCCGATATTTTAATTATTACTTTATCATAATACTCTATGTTAGTTTTCAGCACAATATTGTAACCATTTCTTAATTTATTATAATTATTATGCTAACGTAGTGTTTTAGGTTATAGTTGTTGTGTTTTGTGTTGTTCCTAAGTAGAAACTTGGGGGTTCGTAAGGAAGGAAGTCTAGTCATAAATTATATTCCTCGAAAGATATTTTAGTAGAAAATTGTAATGTTTTTGATTCCTCTCTGTAAAAGCATTTGTAAGAGATTCTTGTGTCTCGTCTAAGCGTTGTTAACACTTTAAATGGATCTATTTTGAACGAAATCAATTAATTTCAAGTTGGGGACGTCATGCCGGACAGCTTATATGAAATAAGTTATGTTAAGTCCCTTTCGGTAGTTTGGATCAATATCATTCTCCTTTCGTTTCTTAAAACTACCAGTAGCACCATCTAAAGTCAGGAAAACTAATTACTGACGAAAGAATTGAAACAAATATTTCCTTCTCTTCAATATAATGAAAGATTAAAATGGAGAAATGAAAGATGGCGCTAGGTAATAAACGAAACTCTGAACACGCCATTTCTTATGTCAAAAAGGAAAATGAATTGCTCAAAACTATAGAAAGGGGTTGTTGCTTCTGGGTATTGCAACGAAAACACCAAATTCGCAGATATAAGGATTGACTTAGTAGAATATGATTAATGTAACTCAATGCAACAGATATCCGTCTGAAAGCTGGATGCATTTGTCTATAGGTTTTAGTAGAATGTTTTGTGGGTGTGTGTTGATTCAGAATCAACATCTTTTACTAGGATTTCCAAAAATAAAGAGAGCTAAGCTTTTAGTATAGGTTTTAATGAAAAAACTATATTAATGCTTATTCTAGGACTATTTTGTAATGTCTTTGATCTATTAGGTTGGAATATAAAAGTGCAGGAAATCAGGTTTGGTAAAGATGTGATGAAAATGGATGAAAGAGATTATATTACAGTCTTATAGGAGGTGAGTACAGGATTGTATCAACGTGGTTTAGGGATGGGTTAGTACAAAGATGTTGTCTCTGAATCGAGGACTCTTAAGGGTCATTGCTCAATAGAGATAGAGCGAAAAGCAATAATAGTATGTATCTGCAACTTTAGGATGAGAATTAAATTTTCAATCTACGCGCGCGTATGTGACATATTTTTGTATAGACGTATTTTTACTAATGGATAGGAAAGTTTGATGGTTAATACTGTGATCCATATCTCCATAGTTTGTAAAGGTGTGACAAAACGTTCTACTAAGATTTGATCAGAGGCCTAACGGTTGACGGAGAACGTACACATATTTGAGATTGATAATACCTACGTATAGGCTAATAAAAGTGGCTGTGACATAGCAAAAGAGGCAGTGACGTGGAATACTTAATAAACATAGCATTGGGGCCGAATCATTCCATCTACAGCCTGAGAATTATCTAGGATTTTCCGCCATTGAGAACTAGACCAGAAACCTTAAAGACTAAAATAAAGTCTATTTCTTAAAAGTTCAATGGTGAAACTAGATGTAGCTACTGACAATAAGGCTTTAAGACACGTGAAAATCGGGGATTGGGATTGATTGAGCTAATCCTTTCCGTCTTTATTACTAAAAAGGTTACTAACCATGCTGTTAAACTGTGCATTTGATGTTTCAAAACTTGTTGGAATAGAAAAGAAGAGAGGATGAAAAGAAGGATATTCTTAGAAGAAAGAAGGTTTAAGTTAAGGGTCGAAGAATAGACAGAATGTCAAATGTGTTTTGAAATGTCAAAAATAGTTGTCAAGGTAACGGGCTAAGTCTGGGATGGCACAAAGACAAAGTCCTAGACCTCAGGCCCCTAGTTAAGACAAGAGTTATACTTCCATAGGAAATAAAACTAACGTAAGTTTAATAATAGGAAGGGATGCAGAGACCAGTCCAGTCAGTTCCGCTCAACCTCTTGCCAAAGACGGTATTCAGCCCCAAACGACACATCGAGATACTGTGCAGTCTTTACTATTTAGCTAAAACAAAAATTTTATAATACAATAGATCTAGCACGAGCTGCCACGGTCATACATTTCTAAGGGTTAAGACATTTGCTCATCGATTACTTCCCGTTTTTCGACTCTATATTTGCGTCTAGTTAGCTCGTAGTACCATTCGTTACGTCTCTATGTATCTAAATTTTGTAGTCATCTTTTGACAATTTCCTATTACTTGGCTATCGCTGTAGTTAGACAGTGGTGGTTCATTGTTGTATGCCGCTCAGCTTGCGTGTCTCAGTATAATTTAGATGATTAGATGAAATTTATATATCACTGTCTATTTAACGGATTTTGGTGTTGTTCCTCTTGCAAAGTGTGATTGGAAGGTTTACACAATGATTGTTGCAAATATCTGCAAGGTTAGGCATTGTTCGGTTAGCGAATTGAAAGTTACCATTAGATTTTAATGAGCGTCGACTGTTGAACAGTCAGTCCGACCACACTATTCATTCCATTTCTATACATTCGTTTCAGTATTATGTAGGTGAGTCCCAAATTCATTTCATCGACAAAATCTTTCTTACGGATTAAAACGCGTATTTAATACGGACAGAGATCGATTTTCAGATGAAAGTTTGGAGCCAGATTAGAAGGACCAGGGCGTCAAGTGACGTGGAATAGACTGACGTTTCATCTTGTCACGGAAACGTCAAAACTGACAGCCCAAGATTGAAGTGCCAGAATAAAGTTGCAAGACTTGAGAGCGTAGTTTTAGACTGGATAAAAGCCGACTGAGGAAGTTAAGGTGATGGTGCATATACATGAAAAATAATAAATTTTATTGTCAGATATCCATCTTAGATAGGAGTTAGGTATGTAATTATTTCGGTTGAGCACGGGTACACGTTTCAATTCGTACAGAATCATTTCATCGTGTAAAGAAGCCTAAACGAGAACACCGATTTACGATGAGAGGGTAAGGTTAGGATATTTAGTCAATCGTGACGTAATTTAGTCTCAAAGTATTGTGTAAGTATTTTACCCATTCCGAACTAAGTAGGAAACAAAAGCAATCAATATTTATAAAATAATGTTATTATGAAATACAAGGGTCAGCTATTTCCCACGCTCTTAACTGACTTCGAATTTGATACAGAATACGTATTTTATAAAATTTTGAAAAACAAAATGAATAAAAAAAAAACAAAAAAGAACGATCTTCCCTAATTATTCGGTCGATGTTAACATTTAGTTCCTTCGTATCTTTGATTAAAATTTAGATGTGAAGTTAGTTGTCTGTGTTGGTCATAATTATGATATCCCATAACTTTAGTTGGAACTTCGATATTGTGTACCTAAAATAGGTATTTCTATTATAATTATTACCTCTATTTCCTTATCGTATAGCTTTCGTGGAATAAACGATTAATTTGCACAATACGTAGTGTCAATAGCCCATCACTAGGGCGATGTGCGTCTCGCTCGCACCTACCAGGAGTGAGCGAGAGGCTAAATGCAGCTCTAGTGACGAGATAGTGTTAAATGTTGTTCCGTATAATTTACGTACCTATATTTAAGGTTCGCTCCCGTGTCCGTTCCTGCTTGACAGCTGTCACATTTGACAGGAGCTGTCACGGGTGCAAGTTTCTTTGTATATCTAGAAATTTATTCAAAATACTCATTCTTATTAATATTAATAACCGTATTAACGTCGTATGTAGTTTTTTGGCTGTTTTGTGTATTTAAAAGTAATTTATTAATTATTCGATTCGAGAATTACTGTCTAACATTACCGTTTGTTTTCATTCCAAATTGCGTATGTATAATTAATAAAAAGAAATGTCACAATCTCTTCAATTTATACAATAGTTTTTACAATATGATATTTAATATCCTCGATGGTTGTAATTATACATTTCTTGTTCTTAAATATATAAAAAAATAAACTAATCACTTGTTTTCTTTCTAACCTTAACCCTTTACTTTAATACATATATTCACGCCTCTACATCCAATTTGTATAGACAAACTATCGATCGTCAACTCAAAAAGGTGACAAATCACCACTCATATCGGGCAACAAATCTCTTTTGTCTTATTCACACCCATTTCATTTCATACAGACATTCTGTAACTTATAGAAAATACAAGTTTCATCCCTTTTGGGGTAGGCAGAGCCTTGGGTTATTACCTTTATCCTTGTGATGGTTTATAGGGACATTTCATCTTGAAAAAGTAATAATCTTAAACTATTCATTGCCTACGTTTTACCAGATAGTCACTACCCAATATGATAGGCGGTGATTCTATCATTTTTTCACTGGCATGAACTAAGTATGATAAATATAAAACATCAGTGGTTTTTCACAATGTTTTCCCTTATCCTAATCAAATAAATACACAGAAACAATCTCGATGGTCACCCATCATACTGCCAACAACCCGCGTTGCTTAACTTCGGTGATCGAACAAGATTATGACGGTAGCCGATGTTACTAATGTTCATAATCAAAGCCCGTTCTTATGTGGAACGTAAAGAGAATGCTAACTAGCTGCCGTTCTTCCTGGCATATCCTAAACGTAAAGAGAATTCTATCTAGCTGCCTTTCTTTCCGCCATATCCTAAGAGACAAGTAATGGTTAATGATTGTTGTAACAGTTAGGCATTGGACTAACCACCTGTTACCAAATTGAAAGAAAAGAAAGAAAATACTTTTTTCACAACATATTACAAAAACACAAACATGGAAAAATAAATGTAAAGAAAACCGTTGATGCAGTGAAAATATGCTGCCTCAGTATACGATGCAGCTAGGCTGCATCACTGGTCCTCCGGCAGCACCCGATTCGGAAACTGTCACAAGCATATAATAAATAACAAACATACACTAAATAATTTATTTATAATATATCGTGCCAAATACAGTTATAATACTTTTTTTTAAATTATTTAATAAGCCATTCACTACTAAGGTTATGTCGGCTCAAGTAAAAATACTGATGCCATGGCGTTTGCACCTGTTATTTAGTCGCCATGGTTACACCAACGCCGCCAGCCGCTACAACCGAAGAAAAACGATGTCGAACTGACCATAGTGAGAAGACAGCTGGCTACATCATATGGTGCCAGACTAGCACGGAACACATACATCTATATACACACACGTTAATTAGAATTCATTTCATTATCACTTAATTGGGTCACTTTAGGACCGATTCAGAATATTTGGTTCGCATCCAACGAATCTATATAAAGAGACTGATCTAGTATTCAATCAATAATTTAAGTATGTTTGGAATGAAATTGACCAAAGAGTTATTGGGTTGTGGAGGTTCTGTCCACCCTAAAAGGGAAGAAATAAATAATAAAGTTTATTGGGCACAATAAAACTTAAGCTAGGTACAAACATTGGACAGTGCTCTACCGAACTAGTCAGAGACTGTATCTCGGGAGAGACACTCTTCTCCTAATTAGTCTTAAAATTAATCTTAACTTAAGTATATTATTAAAGGTAAACATAAGGCACTTTAAGAAAATAAAAAATTATAGTAATAGCAATTATAAACATGATATACTATGTGAAGTGTAGTCCCCTTTTTGTAATAACGTAATCTAAGTATCATCAACTTTAAATCTAAATCTGTATCGGTGAACGGCGATGGACTCATAACCTATCACGATTCTAGTACTGAGATAAAACGTGGGCTTTGATGAACTACTCGGTTACTAATGTTCCCAACCTTAGATTGCTTTAGTTTCATAATATTAGTCATAATAATAACACTACAATTTGTTATTATTTTTATTATTATATAGGTTAAATTGCAGGCTTTTTTCAAATCATAATAGCTTAAACTTTGGTTACAATTTTCGATAAGCCTTTGTAATTAATGTCATAGTATAGTAGTAATGTAATTAATAGATTTACCAACAGTTGTTTATTAGTGTGAGATAACTAGGGATATATACTAAAGGTATGAGAAAATTAAGATCAAATAATCAACGCTTTGTATCGAATCCTTTTAAATGTTACACTTGCCCAGAGTAACACTAAAAGTGACATAGGCGATATCATATCATCCCGATTCTATTCACCCCAAAGTGGATAAATGGACGTGACTAAGTTTAAAATAATTTTGTAGTCATATAAAAAATACAAACAAAATTGTTTATATGAATGTATATGTGTCAGATTTATAGTAAATAAGAGTCTCGACTAACAATTTAACAATAAAAAACATCTATTAATAAATCGATAAATAATTAATCGCATCTCAATTGGAGTCCTAGATTACATTAAATTAGTGCATCTAAATATAATCTAGTTGTCTTCATAGATTTGGCAGACGTGAACTTCCTCATTGTCCTAGTAACTACAGTAACTATTCTAATTTGAACCCTTAGTTCAAACACACAAAGTTTATTTAACCTTAAACCCTAAACCAGTTGACATTTACTGTGACAGTAGGTTAAAATAAAATTCAGAAGCAGTCTCACTTTGGATCTCTGTACAGACGGTACTGTCGTAGGAGTAGTTAAAATATGAGTTCAAAGAAAAATAAACATAAAAATCGCCAACACAAACCGCCCACACCGACTCCAGTTATACGCGAACAAGAGAAGTTAGAAGATGTAAAGAAAGAAATAACAAGTGACCCAGATACGAAAGTGGAGGCAGTAAAAATAGAGGCTCAGATAAAAGTTTGTGATGTAACTAGTGAGAGTGAGGTAACACCGACGAAACCTAAGAGAAGTAAGGATAAGAACAAAAAGGAAGAAAACAAAGAACCGGTAGTACAAAAAGAAGCCAAAGAATCAGAGTTAAAATTAAGTGAGTCAAAACCTGAGGTAACAGAAGTTGTAGATAAATTACCTGTAACGGAAACTGTGATTCCATCGGCTCGGAAAAAGAAAGGGAAAAACAAAAATGAAGAAATTAAGGTAAATGAAAAGGCAGTACAAGAAAAACCTATCCAAGCCCAAGTTAAAGAGCCTGAAGTCATTAAGAGTGATACAGAAGTAAAACCTATTGAGAAAGATACCAAGGAACCAGAGATCTCAGCAAAAACAGAACAAGAACAGCACAAACAAGGTAAGAAAAAGAATAAGAAGAATAAAAAGCGTAATGATTCGGAAAAATCGGAAAAAGATGATGTTATTGATTGCACTGCTGCCTTCCAAGCACTGCTTAAGGCGGATGATAAAGAGAAAAGTGAAGGTCCTAAGCCAAGTGTCAGTGATGTAGTTGAACCTATAGTTGAACCGGTTTCTCCTGTAACCGAAATGCCATCTGTTGATGAAACTAAAACTGAGATACAACAAAGTAAGAAGAAAAATAAAAAAGACAAGAAACATAATATTGAACAACCTCAATCGCCAGTTAACCAGGGCATGATTGTATTGGATTATGAGAGGGTTAAAAGTAATATAGAAGAAAATATTGATAAACCAGTTGATCTTCCATTACCTAGTGTGGAATCTCCTAAGACAGAGGAACCGAAAACTAATATAGAAAGTGAATCTATAACCAATGTTGAACACAATGTAGAACATAAGGAACATGAACATAAAAACAAAAAAAATAAAGCAAAGATAGCCAAACCAATTGTTATTGAGAAAAAACCAGAAGAACAGAAGAATGAAGATGACAGGAAATCCACGGATGAAAGTAAGAATGTTGAATCGGAACCAACAGGTAAAAATATAGATACAAAACTTATTGAAACTCCTAAAACTATCAAAGATAATGTTGTAAAAGACAACATATTAGTTAGTAAAGAAGAAAAAAGTGATGTAAAACCAGTGAAACTTGCTGATTTAAATGTCCTGATGGAAAACAAAAGTGAAGAAAAAGTTATTGGTAAAACAGATGATACTAAAATCAAACTAACTGAAAGCAAAGATAACAAAGCAGTACCAATTGCACTACCAAACGTTACTGAGGAAAAAAAGACTGAAGACATAATACCAAAACAGGAAGAGAAGAATGAGTCACAAAATCAAGAATTCTCGACAAAGGAATCTAAGAAAAAAAATAAAAAACACAGGAACCAAGGAACCAAAGCAGAAACTTTTGTAGACAAATTAGAACAGCCTATAGAAGTTGAAACTTCAGAAGTACTTGTAACAGAAGCGAGTGAAGTTAAAGTAGAAAAACCTGCTACACCTATAATACCAGATATGATAGAATCACCCCGCTCTACGAGTGCAGATATTGTAGACAACAACAATAATAGAACTGTCATAAGTGAAATAATAGGCCCTGTTGATATACCATTACCTATTCAAATAAGTGAAGTTATGTCAACACCTGAAGTTGTATCTCCATTGAGTGAAATTAAAACACCTGAAGTACCAGTATCTCTAAGTGAAAACAATGCCAAAACTAAAGCCACAGAAAAAAGTGTTCCTAATAAAAAAAAGAATGAAAAAAACTTTGACTTGAAATCGAAAGTGATGGAAGTAAACAAAGATCTTGAAGGTCTCAAGTTGTCGATAGAGAAATCTTTAGCAGGATTGCAATCTTTGGAGGAAGATGCAAAATTGCCTTCTGCGACTGTAGAGAAAACTGAAACTAAAGACGTTATTCCACTTCCATCAAAAGTTGATCCTGTAAAAACCCCTACAACTGATATTAAATTAGTTGAACAACCGGTTCAGGAAATAAAAGAACCAACCCAAAAACCAGTGGAAGAAAAAGTAGAACAGAAACCTATTCCGGATGTTCCAGAAAAAGTATCTGTCCCCGAAACTCCACCTAGAAAGGATAATAAGAACAAAAAGTCTAAAAAGAAAGGTCAACATAATCCAGATAATACTAGTTCAACTTCAACATCTGCTACTTCTGCACCAGCTGTTACCACTACCACTGACAATTCAGAACAGAATAAACCAAAGGAAGAGTCGAAATCTGATAATCAAAATAAATCTGACGATAAAACTACAAAACAAAATGAGAATAAAGGTAGTGGCAAGTCTCAAAAAGACAGCGAGGAAAATCCTGGTGAAAATAAAAATAGTAATAATGAGGATGAGAGTAACAATGATTTTGTTGATAGTAACAGAAAGGAAGATCAATTTCCAGTGGAAGAAATGCAAAAGTTTGAGTTCGTATCAAATGTAGAGCCTGAACAAGATACAGAAAACGACAGTATAAACAAAGAAGAGAATCTCAAAGATGGAAAACAAAACCCTTTAGTTTCGCAGCCAAAAAACTTGCTTGGTCATCCAAATATTCCTGCTCCATCGAATAAAGACGACTATAAAAGGGAGAAGAATAAACCTGATAGTAACAAAGCTAAAGCCAAAATAAAAGACGCCAATTATATAGAAAAACAAGTCAAAGCATCAAAAGAGGTACAGACAGACAACAAAAATAAAATAGAAAACCAATCAGTTACCTGTATCACGAGTGAAAATGACAAATACATTTACAAGTACAGTTTCAGGAAAGTCTTCCTTCAGAGTAACTGTTACTTGTGCAAAAAGGATCTTCTAGATTGCAGAGTACCCTGTGACTTCTGCAATCTTCTCTTTTATTGCAGCCTCTCTCATAGAGAAGAAGATTATCAACAGCACAAGCCTTTCTGCTTGGCAGTTTCTACCATAGCTAATTTGAAAGGTAAGTTAAGACTTGAATCTTCTATTACTAAATTTCAGATTGCATTTATTTATGTACGTCAGCGCTAAAAGTGCAGTTTTCACTTTTTATAAGGTTTAAGTTTGTAAGAACAAAAGACAATATATAAATCTATAACTGGCACCACTATGCATTGTCATGGCCACTGACGTTCGCGTGCTTCGAAATGTTAAATATTGTCTTTTGTTCTAATAAACTTAAACCTTATAAAAAGTTACTGGGACTGCACTTTTAGCGTTGACATACATACATGCACAAAGTATCTGAGATTTCACGCACTCCAGTTATACATATACCTATGTACAACTGGACTGAGTGAAATCTCAGATACTAAAGTTTAGTTAGAGTATGATAGACGCCATATTGAATCTAATTTATGAAAGAAGAAGCGTAAAAAGTTCCAATATATTCTATGGAAAATTCATTCGATAATCACCAATTTTGTAACCATCATTTTTTTAACAAGTAAGAATAATAAAATCACCAATTTCTATTACGAATATGCCGACACATGTGGAGACAGATCATACGCTTTAGATGCAACCCTGATACTAATTAGACGCTTTCTAACAATCTTTTTTATTACAGGCCAGAAGCACATCTATTCAGAGACCAAAGGACTAAACCCTCAAAACTATCGCCTAGTCAGAATGCAAGCCATACTCTCTTGTGAGAAGATCCTTAAGAGAAAACTTCTACCCTGTGAGCAAGAAGTTCTTCTCTACCCCAGGATCTGCTCTCAAGTCACTTGCAGAGAGTGGAGGCAGAGTGAGTTGGAAGATTGTGAGGGGTGTGAACAGGTAAAGTATAAAGTCGTTTCAGTAGAAAAACTATTACAATAATGTAAAAGACCTATTAATAATAATAATAAAAAGCGTTTATTTATGGCCACAAAAACATACACAATACAAAACGTTTACAATAAAAAACTTACAAACTAATAACTCGTGCATGTTATTGTCGCAGCAAAAGGGTTCTAACTCAGCTGGGTATGTTGCGTCTGGTGACAAACGCAACGCTGGTTTTATGTCAGAACCACTGAAGAGCAACGTTTATATTTTAAAGAATATGGAAAATTTAATTCTATTAAATCATACGCATATGTGTTACAAGAGCTAACTATTTAGCCGTTAGTTTTATTAGGTAGATATATAAAATGCACGTTTTACTAGATAGTCTATGTGATAAATAATTATCTTACCGTTTACAAGAACTGACAACAACCTTTACTATTTATATGACGATGTTTTTACGATCTTTTTGATCTTTTGTTTGAAAAAATCCGTTTCGCTAGTAATTACACCTAGAAGTATTTAATTTTA
Organism: Leucoptera coffeella; assembly: GCA_030578115.1. Classification (NCBI taxonomy): domain Eukaryota; kingdom Metazoa; phylum Arthropoda; class Insecta; order Lepidoptera; family Lyonetiidae; genus Leucoptera; species Leucoptera coffeella. Next base: position 276,550 of record JAMBLF010000045.1, on the reverse strand, counting down.
TGTAACTAGAACCGATGTGTCATCCTTTATCACTACATAGTATAAAACAAAGTCGCTTTCTCTGTCCCTATGTCCCTTTGTATGCTTAAATCTTTGAAACTACGCAACGGATTTTGATGCGGTTTTTTTTAATAGATAGATTGATTCAAGAGGAAGGTTTATATGTATAATAACATCCATTAAATAGTGGAGTAGCTATATATTTTATACCCGTGCGAAGCCGGAACGGGTCACTAGTCTTATATATTAAAAGTATTTTTTTCACTAACGGTGAGGAAAAACATCGTGGGGAAACTTGTTTATCCCTCGGGATGGGTAATAGCCAGTGCCTGTATACGGTGAAACGGTTCACTACCTAGTGAAACGCGGGCTTTGAGTGGCGCACACCTAACATGCCTTCGAAATTGGAGATAGGTTATGTACCCAAACCTCTGACTATCAAGTCACAATGAAAAAAGGAGTGTGTATACACAAGTCATGAAGCGTATGTATGTGTAATAATGCCATCACATCCCAATAATTATTTTAAATGTGGCCACGTATATTTTATGGCTCCGTTGTTATTCAATATTAATCTTTCAGGTATCTTTCTGTTCCGGTAAGCCAGATCACCTACCAAAGAATCACAATAGATGGTGCAAGTCCTACAAGCTATACCAAAAGCTAGTGCTTCACCAAATTACTAGGGGAAAACTGGAACCCAGGCTACCTAGAAGAGTCCTAGTTGACGATAAAATAGTTGATAATATTAACAAAGTACTGGCCGATATGTATGATGAGAAAGTAGGTGAGTGAAAACTATTTAGTTTAAATTACACGTAAATATATTTAATTTAATTCGACGTAACTCAGTTGTTTGGGGCTTGACTCTGTATCGAGGGTACAGGGTTCAATTCCCGCTTGAGCATGGAATGGAAATGAAGTTTTATGAGTTTCTATGTACATTTTTGTCATAAAAATACATTTACGAAATGCGTCTAATACTACGGTGAGGGAAAAACACCGTGAGAAAACCTACTTGTTTCCCGAACAGGTAATAGTTAGTACTTGTAAATGGCAACAAGGTTTACCACCTGTCACATTGAGTACTGACTATCTGGTCAACACGTGGGTTTGAGATGGGCATAGAAATACATCTTCATTAATGTAATCTATTGGGGCAGAGGCTAGCAACTTGTGTTCAATGTTTTAAATGACATTACAACCCTAATATAGATGCTAAAAAGTGTGACCTAAGAGAAATAATATCTCCAAGGTTTTGTCTATGCCGTATATGAATTAGTATGTATGTAATTAAATTATTTTATATTAGTCATAATAATCCATGAATTTTATACCATCCAGATATCGACGACATGAAATACGCGGCGTTAACCCAACTAGCTACCGCTCCGCTCACCGCCGCTTTTAGCTACCAAATCTACTACGACAAGATTAAGAAGTACCACGGGAATTTTGAAAAGGTATTTCGTTGATCTATACTGTATTACATACATATATGTATTGACCCTTCTACGTCCCTAACGGGATAGGCAGTCTATCAATCGCCACCTTGAGCGATCTTGACAAAATATCTCTCTTGATTCACTAACGCCCATTAACTAACTTCTCATACATGTTCTAATGTTTACTTGTATCATTAAAATTGATTGATTGATTAATTGATTGTGAATACTCTACCTCTGATTATTCTAAAGCGTTTAATGGTTGGTATATGTAAATAAAAAAAATCACAATTACATGCTAAAGTGACCTAATAGTTTATATCTTCTCCCTGAGATTCTTTCCATCCCAAAGGGTATTAAAGTACATATATGTCAGTTTAAATTACTTACCAAGGGGCTAATTCAGTGCTGTAATAGTATCCTACAATATACATACCGATACCCCTTGCTAGATGGACCGATGACCCGATAACCTCGCTGGTAGCTAACTGAGGGTCACGAAAGATCGTGTTTTTGCGTACACTTGAGGAGGCCTACGTCCAGCAGTGGACTGACATAGGCTGATTGAAATAAAAGAAAGAAAGAAAAACATTTATTCACTGCTATACATACACATTTTAACATAACACTATTTATACACACTTTGATACAGCAACAATACTCGTACATATAAGGAGTAGGCACTTGATGCAGTAAAAAGATGATTGATTGATTGATGAGTGATTGATTAACTTCTAAATTCTTCTTCCAGCCATCAACCTTCACGCTCCACATAGTGGGAGCTGACCTGCAGTTTGAGGCAGACGCCCTGGCGAAGTGGGAAACCTTCCTTCTGCACCTGACGCCGGAGGTAGAACTCCTCAATGTGGTGCTGGTGGGGCCAGACATCAACCCTTCGAACCTGCCACTCGAGCTGCTGGCGAAGATCAAGTAGGTTATAATAATATTTGGACATTATTACACCAATTGAACTAGTTCCTTGGTAAGTACATTTAAGACTTGTGTTAAGGGTACTGTCAACGTATATTTCAGAAATATATACTTATTATATATAATAATAATAATAAAGCATTCATTTACAGCAACAAAAACATACACAATACAAATATTTTACAAATCAAACTTCAAACTAGGAGGTATAGCTTGTGCATGTTATTGTCGCAGCAAAAAGGTTCCAACTCAGCTGGGTATGTTACGTTTGGTGACAAACGCAACGCTGATATTATGTTGGAACCAAATAGAGGGCAAAATTAACAAGAGCTTAATAAACATACATATTAATAAGTGTGAACTATAAATAAATTATTGTGTTGCGTATTGTAATAACATATTGAAATTATACAGTATATAAATGTTTTTTAATGTTTATATTATGTGTACAATACATTTATTTACAAATGCATACAATACAAAGATATACAACGTAAAATATGAAAATATTAATGTGTCACAATTACATTATGGTCCAGTGAACACAGTGTAGCGGCTTGATGGAGGGGCAATGTGGCAACGTAGGTTAAGAGTATAGAATAGAAGGGCATGTACATACGCATATATTCACGTCCTTTTAATCCTTTCAGGTAGGAACCTTGGAAACGTGATAATATCTCTTAGGTCACGTTTTAGCATGATTGGTGGTGATGTCATGTTGAATATTGGTGAAAGATGCCTATCCTATCATCCGATGGATTTTATTTATTCATAGTCACTTAGTCGCCTCCTACGATGTGCTGGGAAGAATGGCAGCTAGTTAGCATTCTTTTAACGTTTACGTAGCACGTGACAAGATTACTTTAGGAAGATTCAGATGAATTCACATCTGTATTTAAAAAGAGAGTAATGTTATTTGTAGGATAGTCGAAAATTTAAATATAGAGTACCACAATTGTATAGTAAGTTATTCTATGACCATCTCGAACCCACGTGTTAACATAGTCAGCACTCAATGTACCAGGTGGTAAGCCGTGTCTCCATTTACAAGCACTGACTATTATGATCTATTTTCGATATAATATATGTATGTCTTTTACAGATTATGCGCAAGTTGTCGACTAGAGAAGCGAAGAATCAATTTCTATTTCGAAGATAAGAAGTTCTACCACGACTATTATGAGAGTAACAATTTCATCAAACCTAACATTGGTAAGTAGCTATTATTTAGACTATTGTGAGCATTAGATATAGGAACTACATCCGAGAATGTTTTTTACATCTATACTTGTATAAACCACCACAATCCCAATATTAATGCTAAAAGTGACCAAGAAGTCAAATTTACTTCGACGAGATTCTGTCTACCCTGACAGGGATTAAGGTACGTGAATATATGAGCTGGTTATAACTTTTTGCGATTAGTCATAGAAAATGATTAAGCGAGATTGAATCGATTGGGTAGCCTAGTAAAATATTTACAATATAATTTATATTACTATTGTAAATATTACTTATATATCATTTACTATTGATATTATTAAACCGATTTTAAAATGACCTAGAATAATTATACTATGTGTACTGTAGTATTATATTATCTGTGCTATGTGTATAGTATATATACCCTCCGAGAAATATTACCACCTAGGTTTAACCATTAATATTGGTGTTTTATATCGTAATCTATGATTACTGACAGATTGCTAGCACATCACCTAACTATATATTAACACCTAGTCCCTTATTCGCCGCCTACGAATGCCAGGAAGAACGGCAACTAGTTCTCTTATTTTAAGGCCCCATAGCTTGTAACGCTCTATATTAAAATATAACATGTTTTTTCCAGTCTGTGCCTACAACCCAGCTATATACCGGTCAACGAGTTACACGGACACGTGGTATCCAACTTTGAACCGTATTGCCAGGCTTAAAGTGCCATTTTTGCTTACCGCTTACACTATGAGTGAACTACAAGGTGATTTAAAAAGTGTTAAGGAGATATGCAAGGATTTTAACACTATTTCGGAGGCTAAGTTCAATCCTTTTGCCAGTGTTAGGCCCGATCGGAATTTTATAACGGATGATGAAATGCCTTTGCTGTTTAAGAACTACTGTTATGCTCTTTTGATTGGGTCGTTTTAACATATATAAGCATATATATATATATATATATGTGGTAGACCATGTAAATCATTGGGACAAAACAAAAAGACAAACGCAACCATTAACCCTTGCGGAGTAGTCAAAAATTCAGGTGTCCATCTCCGCAATTGCAAAGGTTGTAATTCTATGGCCACCTACCTACGTGTTGACCAGATTAGTACTTCATGTGACAGGTGGTAAGCCATGTCGCCATTTACAAGCACAAACTATTTGTTTGGGGAACAGGTAGGTTTTTTCACGATATTATTGGGACATTATTTACAACCTGTGAAATCATTATATAGTTTATATTATTAAGTTGACTAAGGGACTAGGGGTAAATGGAATCATTTGGGCGATGGGCTAGCAACCTCTCACCAATGTTCCAAATAACATCCTAACCCCATCGATTGAATATCCATGCTAAAATGCGATCTAAGAGATGTTTTCTCGTCTCCAAGGTTCTGTCCACCCCGAAAGGGATTAAAGGACGTGACTGTATATATATATATATATATATATATATATATATATATATATATATATATATATATATATATATATTTTATATATATTTATATATATATATATATATATATATATATATATATATATATATATATATATATATATATATAAACTAGCACGGAACTTAAAATTAGATATAATTAATAAAAAGTTGACGTTATTATTAATGTTCCATAACATACATAATAATTCGACGTAGCTCAGATGTTTGGGGCTTAACTCTGTATCACAAACAAACAAACGGAAATGAAGTTTAATGAAGTTCTATATGCATTTTCGTAATAAAAAAAACACATTTACGAAATGCATCGAATCATATGGTGAGGGAAAACCTACCTGTTCGCCGAACAGGTAAAATAGTACTCGTAAATGGCGACATGACTTACTATCTGTAACATTGAGTATTGACTGAGGTGTCCATAGAATTACTACCTTCGCAATTGCAGAGATGCAAACCTGAACCTCTAACTACCCCGCAAGGGTTAATGGCCGTGAACGCGTTTTTGTCATAACATACATACATAATAAGACTTGAAAAATGTTCATTAATAATTTTTATGGTTGTTAGAATGAAAGTTTATATTTTCTGTTACTTAATAACTATTAGATAAAACCTAGGTTTCAACTTGTGTACTCAGCTTAGATAGGCATGTTCTTGTTTATATAAAAATCTAGATAATAAGTTTCTAGGACTAAGAATTTTACTTTCAATAAATACATAAAAATGACAAACGTTTTTTTTTTGTAACATGTAACACCTTGTACATATTCCTTCACGCATTCACATTTATACCCTTTCGATACTTTGAAACAAGATAACATGAATTATAAGGGTTAAGCGTGGAGTTAAGTAATATGGAACATTTGCAGTATCGGACTTCGTATGAGGAAGGTCCTAGGTCCCGACTCTGGCATGTACCAATGAACGAAATTGAAATATGTGTTTTTCATTTACGTACATAATTTACAGTCGCTAACGGTGAGGGAAAACATCGTGAGGAAACCTGCCTATCTCTCAGGATAGGTAATAGTCCGTGCCTATATACGGCGATACGGTTCACTACCTATCACGTTGGGTGCTGTCTATCTAGTGATACGCGGGCTTCGAATGACCCATACATGACATGCCTTCGAAATTTCGGAGTTGGGCATTGAAGCCTCTGACTACCCCGCCATAATAAAAAAGGAGTGTGTATACACAAGTCATGAAGCGTACGTGTATGTGTAGGAACATTGGTGACAGTTGCTAGCCCATCGCCCAATACTACGACATGTCGGAAAGATCGGCAGCTAGCTAGCATTTCTGAACGATTCAGACTAATTCGGGGCACGTCCTAATACAAAACTCAAAGCACAAAAATAGAACACTAGAATCTAGTTGATACTTAAACCTTAAACATATTTTATAATAAAAAGACAAACGCATTCACGACCTACCCTTGTGAGGTATTCAGAGGTTCAGGTATCCATCTCTGCAATTCCGAAGGTCGTAATTCTATGGCCACCTCAAACCCACGTATTGGCCAGATAGTCAGTACTCAATGTGACAGGTAAGCCATGGCACCATTTACAAGCACTATTACCTGTTCAGGGAACAGGTAGGTTTCCTCACGATATTTTCCCACACCGCAGTATTCAACGCTTTTCGTAAATGTGTTTTTATTACGAAAATGTACATAGAAATTCATTAAACTTCATTTCAATTGGTACATGCTCAAGTGGGATTTGAAAATAAAAAACCTATTTTAATTCTAGTCATAGATATAAGAATACTATTCCTAGTTTATCACGGATACCTCCGTATAAATATACGGCAGTAATAGTATAAAATACTGGGCTTTTAAAATAATACTATAGGGACTCTACTACACCAATTGAACTAGCCCCTTAAGTACTTTTAAGACTTGTGTTGTATTTAGAAGATTGTTTAATATAGTCAACGTATATTGAAGAAGTACACAGAATAGCATATATAATCAACGACAACACTGGAAAGCAGAAGAAAAGCATAGTTCTTAACCCTGCCTCCACCGGGAATCAAACCCGGGACCTCACGATGAGCGTTCAAGTGCTTAACCAATCGCACTAAGTCTTTTACATCATACGCATCATACTAAGTCGACTTTTACGTATTTATTCTTTTAATTCATCCAATACTCTACTCAAGTCTACGTTTATAAAAGCTGCCACAAAGAGAAACAAAGAGGTCGCTGTACTACCTTTAAAATAAGGATGTGATGATAGCATTATGATATGGTTGGTTGGTGAAGTAACATATTAAATTAACATTGAGTATTATAAAGTTGGAAGAATTTTTGAATAGGTTTTTTTCTACCTTTGACAATATAAATAAAGGTAATATTAATATTCATACACACATATTCTGCCCGTTTCCCTATTGAGTATAAGGCAAACGTATAATCCCGGACTACTAATATAATATTTAACTTATATAACATACAATTAAATAACTTCATTTTTCTCAAAGCGGGTGTACACAGTGTGAAGAACAGAAGAGCATGTATGCGAAGGTTAATGGGTGTGAGTGAAGCAAGAGATTTGTCAGGCTCGTTCCAGGTGACGATCGATAGTCACTGCCTATCCCGTTGGGGACGTAGAGGCTTAAATATATGTTTGTATGTATGTATTTTAGTAAAACAAATCTTCCTCTCAATTTCATGATCAATATTTTCTTTATTAACAAACATGAACTATACAAATAAATTTAAAAACAATATATTATTTATTTAATTAATTAAATTAACTAGACTAAAATAAATACAAAGTCAACTTACATCCAAATTATATATTTAGTTCATTTTAATTCCATATCGTTATAATATTAAATTCTTTAACATAAATTAGTATCAAATAGTAACATATATTAAACATTGAAAATAGTCAACTGTTCATACTAGAAACGTATTTAAATAGTCTTTCTTATGTTTTAAATAGGAGACTATATTCTATACTATCGGAGTCTATATTATCTGTAGAATAGTATAAAGTACTATTCACATACACAGTCACGTCCTTTAATCCCATTCAGGATGGACGGAACCTTGGAGACATAATATCTCCTAGGTCACTTTTTAGCATAATAGGGTTTGCGATGTCATATGGAACATTGGTGACAGGTTGCTAGCTTATCGCCTAATAGGATGGAGTCTTTAGTAGTGAAAATAGAAGATTTTTAAGTTGAATAAGTAACATTTTTAGACTTTTTTTTAAAAATCCTTTTGTGACCTCTCCTTTTAGAAGATTTTTCTGTAGGTGAAATTGTTGTGGACTTTTCTGTATTACTTTTACTTATTTGAGTTTCGCTCAGATTTCTTTTATTCGTTGCTTTATTATCTACGACCAGTGTAGTACTAGTGTTATTTACTTCTGCAACAATGTTATCCTTAACAGGAATCGTCCCATTTCTATTACTAGGAGTATTTAGTTCTACAATTATTTCATTTTTAGTTGTTTTTACATTATCCTTAACGGGAATAGCCCCTTTAGTATTGTCATGAGTGAATTTGTACAAAAACGCAGTTTGTTCCAGTACATTCAAAATCATGTGCGGTACAATGTCATTACTATTGCTTTCTTGTAAATGCTTACGTACATATCTTATGTTTTCTTCAATGTCTTTCAGAGTGTCCGTTTGTGTAGTATGTTCTACATCTTTTTCAAGAGTAACATTAAATTGGTCGGTTAGATTTGTATTAGTTCGTGAATTGTTTTGTGGTTTGGAAGTCGCGTTAGTGTTGATTTCAAGTAATTCGGTAGTTGTTGTTAATTCTTGTATTTTTTTATCGAATGGAGGTTTAGATTCGATATTAGGAAGGACACTGGTAGTAAAATTTTCTGCTTCTCTTTGATTTTTAGTGTTGGGTAAATTTGTTGTTGGAATTTGTTGTTCAATTAAATTGGTTGCAATTTTTGTTTCGTTATTAGATTGGGGTTGTTTCGATTCGTTCAAGGTTTCAGGGGCTTGTGATCTACCGACATTAGACACAGTTTTCGAACCTAATTTTTGGACATGAGCTAGAGTGTTGAAAATATTAGGAGGTTGTTTTAAATCATTACTTTGTCTTGGTATGCTGCTTACATTTTCCGGTTTGGGCGTGCTTTTAATCAATAGAATGGCACCCATCAGATATTTTTCTAAAGTATTGAATTCATATCTTTCCGAATTGGGTTTTTTGCTCCGACTTATGTTATCAGAACAGTTACCTGGGGTTTTGCAGTTTGGTTGCTCAACAATACCAGTGTTCATAAGAGCGGAACAGGTTTTAGAATCGGACTTATTGTCTCCGTTGGTACTTTCGCCACTGATTTCGCAAGAGAAATAGAACAAGTCCTTAGCATTGTCACCTGGCCATTCCTTAGGAACACATTCCCAAAGTCTTTCATAGCATTTTTCCTTTTTGTACAAATGTTCTGAACCACTCTCTTCGGGTAAGTAAGTACAAAACATTGAGGTAACGAAGTTTAAGAACGATTTTCTCATACCAGCTTTTTGTGTATGTGTTTCTGTAGGTGTATTGGTTGTTTCGTTGTCTAGTTTTGATACTTTAGATTTGTAAGATGGAGGATATAGTGTTTGTTGTTGCATTGCTGCATTCCTAGCTACTGGAACTTCGCTTGTAGATGCTATGTACACAGTCGTATCGATATTGACAACAACTTCCTCTGTAACCTCTTCTTGATCATCAGGCGATGTCTCATCATTTTCACTCACTGTGCTACTCACAACAGAGGGTAGTTCTCTGCCTATTAACATTTCACTATCAGTCTCTGGGTTAATAATAGCATGGGCACCTTTGCCAAACCATTCATATACTTCCACTTCTCTTTTCCGTTTGGTTCCATTCAAAAGTTTCTCCAGATTGAAGTTCTTGAGTAGGTTTACGTCAGAGCATGTGTTTCGTTTGCAGAATATATAGGTATCGGGTCCAGTTTTCAATGCGAGCTCTCCTTTAGGACGTCCCTCACCATCCCAGGTATCCTGGAAACACGACCACGGTCTGAGAAAACAGCCTTGGGATTCATAAGTTTCCATGTTAAAGTTACAGTAAACTGATGCGAAATTAGCTTCAATGTTTAATTGATTGCACGTTTTGGCATATGTTAGTTTATCTGGTATGTTTTGGTTCACAATTGTTTTCAGTTCTGCGCTAAACACTGCATATACTTCTGGAATGCGACTTGGATTGTCTGAATGAAGATCATCGTAATTGGGAAGTAGATTGTCTATTTCATTTTGATCTACATTCCGTTTTGAAATTCTGTGATCTGAATGAATGGCGAAAAGATCAGCATCAGACTCCACATTAAGTAAATCGCTCATATTATAGGACGGGATATTCGTATCATCGGGTAATTCGTCTGAATCCTCATTCTCCTGTACTGTATACATTGTGAATGTTTGTTTTGGGATTTCAGTTGCAATTAACACTTGTTCTTTTTCGTTATTTATTTTATTGGCTAACACTTCTTCTGATTCAGAATTTTCAGCCTCATGTAATTCAGTAGTCAGTTCAGTTTTATATTCTATAGCAGTCGTTGGGCTTTCAGTGGTGGAAAATACTTTCGTTACAGTTGTTAGGTCAACTTCCTTTGTTTCGGTACTGTTAGTATTTTCATATACTGTGGTAGAGTTGTAGAGTAGTGTAGTTGGTAGAGTTGAGTTTTCACTGTAATAAGTTGTATTAGGCAAACTACTTGGCTCAAGTTTATTCAGTTCGTTAAAGTTGGTGGAAGTTACAAGATTTGGTTCAGTTTGAATTGATACTTCGGTGCTAGATACTAAAGTCTCTGTTGTGGATTTAAAAGTCTGCTCAGTTGCTTTGGATGTTGTTAGTTTTTCAGTTGCTTTGGATGTTGTTGGTTTAAATGTTGGCTTCAACGTAGTTGTTTTAAGATGTCTAATAGTCCATTTTCTAGCTTTCTTTCTTTTAGGCTTGCTTTTATTTACGTTTCTTTTTTTTATTCTATTCTTTACCGAGGTCTGTGGTGTTGTATTGGTATGATTAAAAGGTGCAGTGTTAGGTTCGTTTTCGTTATTTTCATCCGAATTGGTTATATTTGTTTCGTTGTTCATTAAAAGCCGTAAAGCAGGACCCAATATCTCGTAAATATAGTTTTTGAGATCGCTACAATCTTGTGTGCTATTTACGTTGTTTTTACTACTTGCAATAATTATACCAGATACATTATGTTCCTGTACCGTTTGTAAAACATCCTGTAGATCAATCTGCGAATAATTATAAAATTTATTAATACATATACATTCATATCCTTGATCCCTTTTGGGGTGGACAGAACCTCTGAGATATAATATCTCCTAGTTTACTCTTTAGCATGAATATTGGAGTTGCGATATCATAAGGGAACATTGGTGACGGGTTGCTATCCCATCGTGCAATTTATCCCATTTATTTCTAGTCTCTTCGTCGTCTCCTACGACAATACGGGAAGAATGACAGCTAGTTAGCATTGTATTAATTTTTGTTTATATAATCGTTGTATCCCAGGAATTTTGAGCAATCTTAACACAATATTATTATCGTCATATATTGAAAAAAGGTGACGTTAGGTGTACCTATAACTGCTGAGAGTGTATGCGAAGATGTATTAATGTCAATGAAGCGAAAGTGGTCTGTTAGGATCAGGACAAATGGGGATCCGTGATATCTTCCTACCCTCTACAGGGAATCAGGCGTGATGTGTATATATGTATGATTGTATCGTCATATTTTAACGCAATATGTTGGGATATGATAGTAGATTGACAAAAGGAATATATGTGAGTGAAGTGAAAGGGCGCTTACATAGGGGCCGGCCTAATTAGACATATGACAGTCAGATAGACGCCATATTGAAAAGGGTGACGTTGGAAGTGACTACTAATCTACTAACTATCATTCATCCGTATAATATAAACTAGCGACCCGCTCCGGCTTCGCACGGGTATAAAATATATAGCCTACTCCACTATGTAATTGGTGTTATTAATATTATACATAAACCTTCCTCTTGAATCGCTCTATCTATTAAAAAAAAACCGCCAAAATCCGTTGCGTAGTTTCAAAGATTTAAGCATACAAAGGGACATAGGGACAGAGAAAGCGACTTTGTTTTATACTATGTAGTGATAAATGTTTATGTATGTTATGTTTACATACCTGGTTTAAATATCCCCCTTCTTTATAATGGATTCTTAGATAGGGGATGATAGGTCTTCCCTTAGACACTCGTTGACTATCATTCAATGTTGCTTTTACGAAATCCTTGACGTTTTGAGTTTCCTTTAACAAACGGATTGAAGGGAGAATAGGCGTGCTTGCATCTTGAAGTCTATTTAATCTGAAATATCATTAATATGAAATATCATTTAATATGAAATATCATTTAATATGATATATCATTTGATATTTGTCTTATGTTTCTAATCACAGGTATACAACAAAATATAAACGTGTTCATTACCGTAAATCTTTGCGGGGTAGTCAGAGATTCAGGTTTCCATCTCCGCAATTGCGAAGGTAGTAATTCTATGGCTACCTCGAACCAGTGTTGACCAGATAGTTAGTACTCAATGTGACAGGTAATAAGCCATGTCGCCATTTACAAGCACTGAATATTACTAACTATACTTTGCTAAAATATTGCTGTTCAAATCATAAGGATAAAAAGTTGATTCGAAACACTTTGGATTAAAGCGGACTGAAATGTTTCCAAAAATCGGTTTTTAATTATGAAAATGAAAATAAAATGAAATACTTTTGGTCAACGTAAGAATCATAAAATCACGTTTTGAAAGTAAAAAAATATATGAAAAAATTTTAGTAGCACAGTGGCGTAAAATTTTTTAGTTCACGGTTCAAATCCTGCTTGAGCATGTATCAATAGAAAACACAAAATATATATTTTGTAAAATGCTTGTACAATTTTCTTAGCACTTGGACCACTAAGAAAAAAACATCGTGTGAAAACGTTTATTATTTTAATCTAAATATGCCGCATTTCATTAATAACACACAAACCATACCTATCATTCTCGACCACTGCTTCCTTGGTACAATATATCATAGTACCATTGTTGTAGCAATGCGGATACCCAATATACCCCCATTGGGTTTGAGGTCGTAACTGTTTTGCTAGGTCCAAGGTAAGGCGGAAAATATCTTGGGCTTTTTCTTCGAAGCTTAAGTTGTTCTGAAAGAGAATTTAAAGGTTAATACATACATATACTCACACACACACACATATATATTTATAATATATATATATATATGTATATATATATATATATATATATATACATTCACGTCCGTTAATCCCATTCGGGGTGGACAGAACCTCGGTGATATAATATCTCCTATGTCACTTTTAAGTACGTATATTGGGGTTGTAATGTCATAATAGACAAAGCAAAGGGGTAGGCAGAGATTACGGATCCCCATATGTCTCGATCTTGATAAACTACTTGCTTCATTGACACTCATACACCTCCTCATACAAACTCTGAATTTATACATATGTACTAAAAACGTCACCCTTTTTAAATGTGGCGTGTAACTGACTGTCATATGTCCTATTGGGCCGGCCGCTAAGAAACTATATAATTATATGTATGTATTTTGTATATTCTTCTCAAGGCGGGTGTACGTAGTGAAGAACAGAAGAGCATGTATAAGAAGGTTAGTGGGTGAATGAAGCAAGAGAGATTTGTCACCCGTTCAAGGTGGCTTATAATCTCTGCCTATCCCATTGGGGACGTAGAAGCGTGAATATCACTACATAGTATAAAACAAAGTCGCTTTCTTTGTCCTTATGTCCCTTTGTATGCTTAAATCTTTGAAACTATGCAACGGATTTTGATGCGGTTTTTTTATAGATAGAGTGATTCAAGAGGAAGGTTTATATGTATAATAACATCCATTAAATAGTGGAGTAGGCTATATATTTTATACCCGTGCGAAGCCGGAGCGGGTCACTAGTATATGTATATTATGTTTTTTTAACCTGTTTCTTACCTCTGATTTAATGTCCTGTTGTAGCCCAGCTTCTGTTACCCCTTTCTGGTTATTGGTTTCGTTGTTCGTTTGGATTTGTCTAATAATCGGATTTAGTTCTTCTAAGCTTATTATACCTAAACCTAGAAGTAAATTGCTTTATAAATTCACACCCTTTAATCCTTTTCGACGTGGACAGAACCTTGGAAATATAATATCTTCCTGGTCACTTGTTAGCATTAATATTAGAGTAATGGTGTTATATGGAACATTGCTGACAAGCTGCCAAGCCATCACCCGATAGATTCAATCTAGCGCTAATCCATTCTTATTGAACTACGACATGGCAGTAAGAAAGGCAGCTAGCTAGGATTTTTAGTCAGGGAGAGATGACAAATCCCCATCTGTCCCGATCCTGACCAACCACGAACCAAATATAAAGAGGACCCGGCGAAAGGAGCGGTCCCCGTTACGCGATGCGGAGTCCAAATGGCCTGTTTTAATTGGTGCGGAATCTAAAAATGTGTAGTAGAAAGAAGATACCTGATTTGATTGACCGATGCCGTGTTTTAATTGGTTGTAATATCTCCCCTCCATCCCGCGTACCTCGTTTCACCCCGCGTAATGCCATGCTAGTTTCCATACAAATATTGCGTAAGGCCCACTCCTCTTATTAATTATTCCATGTGACCAACCACTTTCGCTTCATTGACACTCATATACCTCCACACAACGCGGTTATAGGTACTTCTAATCATTACATAGTATAAAACAAAGTCGCTTTCTCTGTCCCTATGTCCCTTTGTATGCTTAAATCTTTGAAATTACGCAACGGATTTTGATGCGGTTTTTTTAATAGATAGAGTGATTCAAGAGAAAGGTTTATATGTATAATAACATCCATTAAATAGTGGAGTAGGCTATATATTTTATATCCGTGCGAAGCCGGAGCGGGTCACTAGTGTAGAATAAAACTTACCTTTAAAGTTAACATCTGAAATATTCCCTTCCAAACTTTTCTTAAACTCTTCCAAAAACAGATCAATATTACCGAATCCCAAATATCCGTCATCTTTATACAACAGTGGCATTTTTAAATTAACCATTACAATGTCACCTATGTATTGGTCGATAAAATTCTGTGTAATGCCGAAATCTGTGAAAATATTTTTAAAATCGACCCCTTGTGACTTGCATTGTTTTGTAGGTATATGCCAGTAGAATTTGAAATCTTTTAACAGTTCTGGATTTGCTTCAGTTGTGCTGAAAGAAAATTAATTGAAAATACATATATACATACATACAATCACGTTCCATAAGCCATTTCAATGTGGACAGAACATAGGAGATATAATATACTGACGACCTCCGTGGCACGATCGGTTAGACACCTGAACGCTAATTCGTGAGGTCTCGGGTTCGATTCTTGGTGGAGGCAGAGTTGAGAACTACGCTTTTCTACTGCTTTCCAGTCTGGTCGTTGATTATATATGCTATATATGTATTTATCTATACATAATATGCATACAATTCTTAAATATACGTTGACTAGTACCCTTAACACAAGTCTTAAATGTACTTACCTAGGGGCTAGTTCAATTGGTGTAATAATGTCAAAATATTATTAATATACCTATGTCGCTTTTTAGCATAAATATTGGGGTTGTGATGTCATATGGAACATTGGTTGCAAACCATTGCCCAATAGATTCCATTTACTTCTAGTTCCTTAGTCGCCTCCTACGACATGTCAGGGTTAAAGGATTGTGGTTAATAGGGTTACCTATTACGTGTAATCTATCTAGTGAAACGAGGGTTTTGAGTAAGTCATACCTAACATGCCTTCGAAATTTCGAAGATGGGTACTCTGACTACCCCGCCATAATAAAAAGGGAGTATTTATGCTCAAGTCTTAAAGCTCGTAGCTAGTTAGTAATCTATGTTAAGGGTAATAGAATAACTATCTAGCCTAAATTTATATAAAATCTGTAACTCGTAACAATACCATATACAAAAAATTATTATTAAAAACTTACGGATTTCCTTCCAAAGCAAAACACTTTGTGAAGAATATTACATAAAATAATATCTTTAACATATTTCTTATATACGTTAACAGTTTATCAATTAGTATACAATTAACAACATTAAGCAAATTAAACTAAATATTCTGTAGCCATAATTTTATAACTTAAAAACAGACATTAACAACGTGAAACTAACTTGAAAATTGCTTTGTATTTGACACAATATGCTATAAAAGTCTCTTTTAAGTAAATGTGCAATTGATATGAAAAATAAAAGTAACTTTCGATTGTTCCAAACCAAACCAGAATAAGCAATTGTTTACAAAACATTAATTCAATGCAAGATAAAGTTTTGTTTGTTTTGAACTAATTTCGTAATTTTCGTTCAAAATTATACGAAACATAGTAAATCTTTTTCAAAACATTGCCTATCGTCAAGTCATTGTTAAGTTGTTAAACGAATTTGCTTTTCTAATTTGTTTCTGTTTGATATGTTAAAAAAAAGAAAAACGTGTTCACGACCATTAAGGAGTCTTCAGAGTTTCAGGTTTCCATCTCCGCAATCGCGGAGGTAGTAATGCTATAGCCACCTCGAACCCACGTGTTAACCAGATAATCAGTACTTAATGTGACAGGTGGTAAGCCATGTCACCATTCACAAGCACTTTTTATTTATCTGTTCGGGGAACAAATAGGTTTCCTCACATTTTTTTCCGTCACGAGTTTTACGAGTACTGACTATTACCTGTTCGGGGATCACGTAGGTCTATTATCACTACATAGTATAAAACAAAGTCGCTTTCTTTGTCCCTATGTCCCTTTGTATGCTTAAATCTTTGAAACTACACAACTGATTTTGATGTGGTTTTTTTTAATAGATAGAGAGATTCAAGAGGAAGGTTTAAATGTATAATAACATCCATTAAATAATGGAGTAGGCTATATATTTTCAATAGTAAACTAATAAATCTTGCCCAGTTGATTCACCGAATCTCGTTCGATCACGAAGTTAAGCAACGCGGGTGCGGGCAATATCTTGATGGGTGACCATGTAGATTATCCACTTACTGTTGAACAGGAACACTTTTTGAAACCTGCCTATTTCTTGAATTAGGTAACTCTACATTTACTGACTATATTGATCAATTAGTATCTATTAGAAATAGGTAATTCGGCGAAGCTCATTTGTTTGGGGCTTGACTCTGTATCAGTGGGTATAGGGTTCAAGTCCCGCTTGAGCATGTACCAATGGAAATGAAGTTTAATGAATTTCTATGTACATTTTTGTAAAAAAATTACATTTACGAAATGCGTCGAATACTACGGTGAGGGAAAACATCGTGAGAAAACCTACCTGTTCTCCGAACAGGTAATAGTCAGTGCTTGTAAATAGCGACATGGCTTACCACCTGTCACATTGAGTACTGACTATCTGCTCAACACGTGGGTTCGAGGAGGCCATAGAATTACTACTTACCACCTGTTACATTGAGTACTGACTATCTTGGTGGCCATAGAATTACTACCTTCGCAATAGCGGAGATGGACTTGCTTTTATTGTAAAATAATCGGTTATGTTTGGATATAAGTCACTTTAAGCTAACAAAAATAGGGTAACCTTATAACAATAGTAATTAAATTTAAAAGGCAGCTGATTCGATTCTAGTCAATCCCTGACTAGTAAAGGTAGTCTTTATATTCTAAGGGTATGTGCAATAAAAAAGTTTTAAAATAATATTGTGTTTATTCACCGGTATTTTTTTTCTTAATTAAATTAATACAGATCAGATCATAAATTAAAATATAACATAAACTTACTTTAAATGTAATTCCTTATTAAATAATTTATAATTTAGGCAAGTAATAAGTATTTTAAATGTACTTAAACATAATTATTATGAACTTATGTGTCTACTCAAAAAATATATTTACATCAATATGATTAATAAATACAATTTGGACTTATTAAAGATTAATTTTAACACTAATTACATAAATACAATGTAAAGAAGTTTTGGTTTAACAAATTTCCTTACATTGTATTGTAAATTTCCTTACATTTTCATTAATAAATTTATATTCGGTATGTAAATGTTTGGGGCTTGACTCTGTATCATTGGGTACAGGGTTCAAATCCCGTCTGAGCATGTACCAATGGAAATGAAGTTTCACTAATTGCTATGTACATTTTCGTAATAAAAATACATTTTTTATCCTGTCAATCTGTTCCCCAAACATGTAATAGTCAGTGCTTGTAAATGGTGACATGGCTTACCACCTGTCATATTACCTCAATATATCAACTACTATCTGGTCAACACGTGGGTTTGAGGTGGTCATAGAATTACTACCTCCGCGTTTGCGGCAATGGAAATCTGAACCTCTTATTACCCCGCAAGGATAAAAGTCGTGAAAGAGTTTTCATAAATTTATCACAATAACTACTATTACTTACTTACTATTATTTACTATTACTTACTATTTAATACAATAACTACTTTATTTATGTAAACAATAACTTAAAAGTATACAAGAGAGTTGAATCAATGACGGTGAAATGCGGTCATTGAAAATATGTTGTTGTCCAGAAAAAGATGTAGTGACTACCTGGTCAAAAGTGGGTTGGAGGTCCTTTTCTACGATTAAAGAAATGGATACATGCCTCAACCTACCTCTTAAGTTATAATAGTGAAATGCATTGTCATGTTATTCATTTATTAAAAGGATATGTTTAAAAATACTTATATATATATATATTAATTCATTAAAAAACATCTTGTAAAATTATTTATATGATAATGTTATTGATTATAATCAATAATTATTATTATAATATCGAAATAAGTATAGATGTGACATAGAAATAAGTTTAACTATTATAGAAAGGGGAATAATTGTTTGTAATAAAAATTAATATATAATTAAATGTCATGATACATTAGACCGCATTGGATTTCTCTCATGCAAAACTTCCTTTTTAAAATTTAAGTGTATCTTCAACTAAAAGTGTTTTTTTCCTATTTTTCTTGTCTTTAATTCTCAAATATCTACCTAAAATTATTGGTAAACAAAATCTTTGTTTTTGCTGTATACATTGTACTATATCATTCCCATTATTTTCATTAATATTTAATATTAGGTAAGGTTTGGCAGTAGAAACTTTTCTATCGTTTATTGTATATTCAATGTTCAAATCATCATTTGCTTCAGTTTGAGATGAACTTGTATTAAAATTTTCTTCATCGTCATTTAAATCATCAGTTGTATTTGAGACTGTGTTTTCGAAATTCTCTAAAGGACCTTCTGTTTCAATTTTGACCACCTGATTACCAGATTGAAAATCATTAGTAGAATTTCGTGAATCATTTAAATTTACGTTCACAACTTTAGAAATATCTTTATCAATCAATGGAATATTTTCAAATATACTTGACGTATCATTCGAATTTTCTTTGTTTTTAATTTCATTAAGAGTTATTGTGTTAAATTTTCTAATGATAACATTTTCGTTCTTTTTCGCTGTATCGTTGTTAGGAATTATATTATTTAGATGTCTTAAAGTGATGTTTAAGTCAATATTTATAATATTAGTCCCATTAGAATCTGCAAATGTGTCATATATGTGTTTTTCTGCATTAAAATCACCTTCAGTAAAATTAAACTCAGTACAAGGAACAGGTAGATCAGTTGTAGTGAATTGAGCACTGGTTATTTCTGGGTCTGATAATGTTTCATCCATAAATATATGATGGTCGTTATTATATATGATATCCAGTGGAAAGAAACTATTTTCTTTGTTGTTTACTGAAGTTTCGTTATATTCAGTATTTTGATTTTGTGTTTCAGCACTAGTTACTGGTAGAATAAATGTGAATTCTTTTGTAACATTTACATCATTTGTTGAGTTTTTTTCATTTTTATCTAGATTATCTACATCAGATTCTACAAAAAAGTTATTATAACTTACATCAGGGGTAATACTTGTTTCTTCAATAAATTTTTGTGTTTCAACAGTAGTTACTGAACTTTATGTAGTTACATTATTTGTTAGTTTTTTTTGTTTTCTACTCTTTTGCACCTAGTTGATCTACATTAGATTCTAATTATCAATGTAATACTTGTTTCTCCAATAAATTTTTGTGTTTCAACAGTAGTTGCTGATTGAATAAATGTGAATTCTTTTGTAGTAAGACTTACATTATTTGTTGAGTTTGTTTCATATTCTTTTGCACCTAGGTTATCTACATTAGATTCTACAAAAAAGTTATTATAACTTACATCAGTGGTAATACTTGTTTCTTCAATAAATTCATTATTTATTAGACTTGAATGGTTCATGATATTTATCGGGAATCCAAAAAAATTAACTAGTTTTACGTTTGTTGAATTTTCTTTACTGTCATTGAAAACAATTTCATTGGAGTCATATTCCTCATAAGTGCTATTCATCATTCCGAATAGTCGTATACGATCAACCGATTTTGTTTTCTTCTTGTCTGAAATTTCAGATAGTCAGATTGAAGTCATATTGAAAAAGGGTGACGTTAGAAGTACCTATAACCACCGAGTGTTTATGAGGAGGTGTTTGAGTGGCAATGAAGCGACAGTGGTTTGTCAGGATCGGGACAGTAGTGATCTATGGCTACCCATCTACAGGGAAACAGGCGCGATATGTATGTATGAAACATGGTTTTTTATTTGACTAAATATACACACAAACACATCGCGTCAGATTCCCTACATAGATTAAACAAAAATCATCGCTCTACATAAATTTCGATCTTAACAAATCACGTTCGCTTAATTGACACTCATACACCTACTCATGTACACTTGGCGGTTATATAACCCTTAACACAAGTCAATGTACTAAACAAGAGGCCAGTTCAATTGGTGTAATAATAATATGTCTTATTGGTTCCACCCCTACGTAACTTGCCAACATACTAAACACAAACATTCACGTGCTTGAATACTTTTCAGGTTGGAGAAAACTTTAAACAGAAAATATCTCTTTGCTCACTTTTAGCACATGTTTTGGGTTATAGAAGATTGCAAAGAATGTATGTACATGGCTTACCACCTATCACATCGAGTACTGACTATCTGGTCTCACATTTAACAGTGTGATGCTACCCAACACGACCACGAATGATTACCTTAATTTCAATGTGGTACATATTCATGAAAAAAAGTGTACTTTTTTGTACTATAGAGTTCAAAAAATGTACTCCCATATCTTTGCTGTTATAACACACAGGCCGTGGTCGTGCTAGGTAGTACCTTTCTGGCACGACCACAATATATTTTAGGTATTTTGAGCAACTTTAAGATGAAAAATGATATAAATCTATTGTACTCAAATGTACTGCATATTTTAAATAATTTTAATCATTATTTTACCCGTTTTAATGCGCGTTTGTTTTTTGTTGGTCATCAATTACACAATATTACTACATTCCAATTTCTAAGAAGGTAAAACTAAATAAAATTACATTTTGGGACTATTCATATTAGGTAGTTTTATTTTTTTATTTATATATACAGATAATAATCATTAAATTGAAAATACAAAATCAAAAACTTATTTGAAAAACACAGCTACAATAATTCTTCTTACAGTTTTAGAGAATAAATAAACATCTTTCTATTTCACACTCGAATAGCATTATCTTGTGACGATCATTTAAATCGCAGCATACATTAATAAAACAACATTAATTTTCTTATTATCATTGGATTTCATAACTTTTTTGTTTAAATCATCGTATGCGTTCCACTTATTTGATTGTTTACAGTGGACCCTAAAATGGCCCGGAATGTATTCAACAATAGCGAAATTTGCATTTGCATGTTAAAATTTGTAAGTATTTATTTAAATTAAATTATGTGGTAGATATATATGTATACGAGTCTCTGAAACCTACAGTACATAGCTATGCCAAAATTGCACTCAGACGGTTGGGCTCGCTCGTGTGAATATGTTTAGAATATGTATTTATTTTGCGTACTTATAAATAGTAATGTAGTAATATTGTGTGATTGATATCCCACAAAAAAAAGACGTGTGCGTTCGCGCAGCGGAATGTTGTTGAATTTAAAGATTATAATTATGCAGATATTTAGTGTATGACGTCGTATAATTGTGTATGGTAAAAAAAAAATTGTGCACGCAGCCATTGTGGAGAAATTCACCAAAAACTGATTCCGCTGGGCGAACGTTCGCCCAGCGGAACTTTTTTTGATCCATTGACTTTAGAAGAAAAGAGATGTGTCCAAAAATTTGTGTGTATTTGTGTGTAATTGTGTATGTATGAATAAAATTAGTGCATGCATAAACTTCGGAGAAATTCAAGTTTCCGCTACGCGAACGTTTGGCCATTGAACAACATTCCGCTGCGCAAACGCACACAAAAAAGACCCGCTTTAAAACGGGTACAAGAATGATCAAAATTATTTAAAATATGCAGTACATTTGAGTACAATAGATTTATATCATTTTTCATCTTAAAGTTGCTCAAAATACCTAAAATATATTGTGGTCGTGCCAGAAAGGTACTACCTAGCACGACCACGGCCTGTGTGTTATAACAGCAAAGATATGGGAGTACATTTTTTGAACTCTATAGTACAAAAAAGTACACTTTTTTTCATGAATATGTACCACATTGAAATTAAGGTAATCATTCGTGGTCGTGTTGGGTAGCATCACACCATTTAACACAGGTCTTCACACTTGTGGCCATAGAATTACGACCTCCACAATTGCGGAGATGAAAACCTCTACTGACTATCCTTGATAGTGATAATGAAAGATCGAGAACACGTTTGTCTTATTTGTTGTTGCCATTAGTCGCCTCCTACGACTTACGGGGAAGAGCAGAAAGACAGCTAGTTAGCATGTTCATTTACCTGATGGAAATAGGATTGGTCCTCACCGTTGATATCTGTGGTACTTCCCTCTGTATCATTTTCGTTTGAATTCTCGCTGTCAGCTGCACTGTCCTTATGTTTTTTCATGAACGATTCTACGATACTAACGTAGTCTATTGTACTCGTACTATTCTCTATATTCGTCTGTGCTGTTGTCTCTATGACAGTTGTGGTAGATTCGTTTACTACTGTAGTAGTAGGTTCATTTGCATCAGTATATTTATTTACTGTAGTATCGCTTTTCATTGGAACGGTTTCTTTTTTGTACCCATATCGTGTAGGTTTCACACTATAAGTTTCATTTCCCATGTAGTAAAATATTCTTTCTAAATCCGTCACTGATGTATTTTTAGGTTTCTTATTGGAATTTTTATTTTTATTCTTACTAGATTGATGGTGTATGGCTTTCTTCATCCTTCCATTTTTGCTTTGATGACGTGTCCTATTATGTGAACGATGTATTCTTTGCTTTTTATTTACCCCAAAACCATTACGCGGTACATTCATTGATCGAACTGTAATTTTAGTAGTATTAACAGTATCATTATCTAGACTAAATGTATCATATACATTTTTAACGTTTCCTTTAGCGTAGGGTCTTAAAGAAGGTCCAAATACCTCATATATATACTTTTTGAGTTCTTTGCATTTTTCTTGAGTGTTTACGTCTTTAGAACTACCCCATATGATTAATCCTGAGGCATTTGAAATATACACTGTTTGTAATGCACCTTCTAAATCGGGCTGAAAAAAATCATTTATTATAACATTAAAATTCATATACATAGAATTATGCTCACTAAACATACATGTTTAAACCTGCTTTGTACATACATACAAATTCTTGCACAAAAAAACTAGTCTGGGACATAAAAACAATGCTAACTAGCTACCGTTCTTCCCTTCAAGTCCTAAGCGACTAAGAGACTATAGAACAATGTAATCTATTAGGCGAGGGGCTAGCAACGTGACACCAATTGTAAAACATCTAAACCCTAATATTCATGCTAATAAGTGACCAAAGAGATGTTTTCATGTCTCCAAGGTTCTGTCCATTTCGTAGGGGATTAAAGACTTGACTGTACAAATGTATGTATATACCAATACTTAAATTTCAAGACTATTAACCCTGGCGGGGTAGTCAGAGGTTTGCTTGTCCATAGTCGTAATCGGAAAGTCGGTAGATCTTTCCCTTTATCTCATTTAATGTAGAAGGTATTGAAAATTGAATGTCTCGATTGCTTGTAGCAATTTAGAATGCCATTATGGACATTGAATATTGACGACAGTTTGCAAGTCTATCACCTAACAAATTATATTTACCCTCACGACCTTAATCACTTATTACAACACATCAGTGAGAAAAGCACCATTAAACACATTTACATTCACGACCCAACATATACATAAACAAACACGTCTTTTAATCCCTTTCTGGGTGGACAGAACCTTAGAAACATGAAAACATCCTCTTAATCACTTATTAGCATAATAACGGGTTACGATATCATAAAGAAACAAAAGTGACAAGTTACTAGCCCATCGCCCAATATATTCTATTCACCCCTAGTCCCTTAATTACCTCCTACGACATTCAGCTAGTTAGCATTATATTTGCGTCCGTCCTATACCGTTCAAGCTAGACAGAACTTTAAAGAAAACTCACCAAAAAAACAAAAAAACAAACGCATTCACGACCATTAACCCTTGTGGGGTAGTCAGAGGTTCAGGTGTCCATCTCCGCAATTGAATTAAACAAAAACTCACCAAGCTAAGATAATCCCCATTGATATACCTAAACCTGAAATAAGGCAAAATGGGTTGTCCTGTAGCCAACCTAGCAGCCTCTTCAAGGCGGGCCCTTACGAAGTCCTTTAGTTGGTAGGTAGACAGACCTACAGTGCTGTAAATGGACGGGAAGAGGGCCGTGCTTGACTTCCAGAGCCAGTTTATCCTGAAAGAGAAGAAGAGTTTGAGTAGAAGATAAAATACTTTATGATTGTAAATTTATTGTTACGAATGCTACGTTGAAGGAAACGACGGATTCAAGACCAGCATGTTGTTAAATAGTTAGAGGTTTAGGTGTCCATCTCCGCAATTGCGGAGGTAATTCTATAGCCACCTCGAACCCACTTGTCAACCAGATAGTCAGTGCTCAATGTGACAGGTGGTAAACCATGTCGCCATTTACAAACACTAACTACAGAAAATTCAGTGCAGCTCAGTTGTTTGGGACTATGGGTATCCGTGTGTACAAGTACCAAATTCCAATGGAAATGAATTTAAATGAATTTCTACGTACATTTTCGTCATAAAAATACATTTACAAAATACACCGAATTCTACGGAAAACATCGTAAGGAAACCTACCTGTTCCCCGAACTAGTACTATTTCCTATACTAACTACTGACTATAAGAACTCACCGTTTATTCTCATAAGGCACCTCTCTAGCACATGTCCACACGGGGTTGTTATTAAAGCAGTGTGGGTAACCATAGTAACCCCATAAGGCGTTGGGCCTTAGCTCTTTAGCCAGCTCTAGGGTTCGAAGCATGAATTCTTCAGCTCTGGCTTCGAAGCGACGGGCAGCCTGTATAGAACAAGATATTTATATAGGCACAAGGCTTACAAATCGTCTTAAGATTAAATCTATACTAATATTATAAAGCTGAAGAGTTTGTTTGAACGCGTTAATCTCAGGAACGACTGGTTCGAATTCAAAAAATCTTTTTGTGTTAGATAGACCATTAATTGAGGAAGACTTTAGGCTATATAACATCACCCTACTACTAATAGGAGCGAAGAATATAATATAAAAATCAAATTATAATTACAGTGCCATCTATGTTATATGTAATGAAAACTTCTGAACAGAAAATGTGGCAAATTATTGGATATTGCTTGTTATACAATAAACATGTTATGTTCTAGACTGTCTCCCAAAGTTAGTTAACATTCCTTTTACGTTCCAGCTAGAATGGGAATCTATGAATATATGTGACTGATATTTATAGTTATATAACATCTTTAATGCTCCTATATCCCTACCTACCTACAGCGGCATTACAGGCGTGAATTAGTGCAGAGTGACGTGTGCTAATCTAGGTCATAGGATGTGAATGCAATCTAGGTCTCATTTAGAACAGTGCGCTCATTCAGAACCTAGTGCTTAAGTCTAGTGTTTAGTCTGAATTTGGGACGTTATGAGTACTAATATGGTTTAGGTATACGCGTCATATATGATGTAAAGAAATCTTAGTCATATACATTCACGTCCTTTAATCCCTTTTGGGTTAGACTGACTAACGGAGTCGTTATTACGTAATATAAGTTGAAAGAGTAATCGATTATAAGATACCATTTAACAGTTTCGTGACTTTTAATGCCTTGCAGGGTAGTCAGAGGTGAAGGTGTCATTGCGAAGGTAGTAATTTTATGGCCACCTCGAACCCACGTGTTGACTAAATAGTAAGTACTCAATTTGAAAGGGAGTAAGCTGTTTTGTCATATAGGTCATATATTTAGTTACTAAGCTCTTCCTCAGCTAGTCTGGGACGTAAAAAAAAGCTAACCAGCTGCCGTTCTACCTGGCATGTCGTAGAAGGTGACTAAGAGACTAGGGGTAAATAGAATCTATTGAGAGATGACTACTAGCCACCAATGTTCCATTAAAACATCGTAACCGCTAATATTCATGCTAAAAAGTGTCCTAGGACATATTATATCTCCGAGGTTCTGTCCACCCCGAAAGGGATTAAAGGACGTGAATATATATGTACTAAAGTCTTAACTTACCTCCTTTTTAATCATACTATCAGTCCACCACCAATGCAGTCCTCTTTCCACTTTGTAAGAATAGTCTTTATACGGGGATAGGTCTCCAAAATTCTGACGCAGAATGGGTCGCCAAGACTCGAAGTCTATTATGCCTAGTCCTGAAAAAAAAAAACATATGTATGAGGTGGTAATATAGATTTTGTCATAACAAAATATATTTTAAATAATACCCAAATACTAATAATACCCTAATAACAAACGTGTATTAGTGATGTCGATGATTTAACCACTAGAGCACACTAAAATGTATTGTTACGAAAGTGATTCCGAATATTAATGTTGTTAAGAGAAACTATTTGAATATTTTTAAGAGATTCTCGTTATAAACCAGGACTTATCAGATTAACTTTTATATTTTTTTATATATTTGTCCTATACAAGTCTGGGCCGTAAAAAGAATGCTAACACTAGCTGCCATTCCGCCCGGCATATCAGAGGAGGCGAGTAAGAGACTATGGGTAAATATAATTTATTTAATGGTGGGGTAGCAACTCCTATGTTCCATTATGACATCGCAACCCTAATAGTTATGCTAATAAGAGCCCTAGGAGATATCATCTCCGAAAAACTGACCAACCTGAAAGTTTTTAAGAACATGAGTTTATATGTATGTACATATTTACACGCAAAAGTATGGGACTAAAAATGACATAGGTAGTCAGAGGCCCGCGTGTCTATCTCCGCAATTTTCAAGGCCAAAACTAAATACTTTTTACATCTTACAGTTCAATCAACCCTTGATCCACACGTGATCGATAGCTACATTATATATTTATATTAATGACAGTTATTCTTGTTAAACATCACGTACAGGCCATTCATTTGCTAGTAAACAACCAGAACAAAGATTTTTGAGATCATCGCTGACAATGTGACACATTCTTTCAATGAATATTATAGGGAACAGAAGATTAACTCAAACTTTTTTTTACATTGTATGTGTCATGGCTTCTTAGCTACAAAATGTTAAGTAAATATAAGTCTAAATGTACGGTATTCATTTAGAAAATCACTTAAAAGTTAAGGAATGTGTAAATTGAGAAGTTCTTAGAAATTTTTAACGTTTTGTAGCTTCAATTGTTTGGACATGTAATGCGGATGAATGATAGTAGATTGACAAAAGGCATATGTAAATGAATTGTAAAGGTGGTTATGTAGGGACCGGCCCATATGACTGTCAGATAGACGCCATATTAAAGAAGGGTGACGTTAGAAGTATCTATAACGGCCGAGTGTGTTAGATATGTATGAGTGTCAATTAAACGAAAGAGTTTTGTCAGGATTGAGACAGACGAGAATCCGTGATACCTAACCCTCTACAGGAAATCAGGCGTGATGTGTACGTGTATGTATATAAATCAAAATGAAGGGGATCATTTTACCCATTCGCTAATTAATGAGACCTATCAAAACCAATCTATGCATTGTTCAACTACTTTTGTCTTATCGTTAGAATTACCTATAACCACCAAGAGTGTTAGACGTGTATATAGAAAAAAAATTAAAATTATTACGTGTATGATTGTAAATGAAGTAAAAGTGTTTTGTCAGGATCAAGACAGATAGAGATCCGTGATCTCTGACACGGTGAACGATTTCGATTTGAATGTATGTATAACTCTAATGGTTTTCACACTTATAAAGGGCCCAAGCATTCTGTATACACCGAATTACACGAAGCCAATCTTCTGCCCATGTATCTGTAGTCATCGATAATTAGGGCGCTCCACTTAAGCCATTAGAAGCAAGGTCCATATTGGGCGATCGGTGGTCTCATTACCTCCTGTGACCCAATGTTAAGGTCGCCTTATTAGGCGGTGGAATTGTACTGTGATTTATGTTTTATTATTAGGTTGTATTATTATTTTAAAACATTTACGTACATAATTTAACGTCGATAACGGTGAGGAAAAACATCGTGAGGAAATCTGCCTATCCCTCAGGATAGGTAATAGTCAGTGCCTATATACGGCGATTCGGTTCACTACTTATGACGTTGGGTGCTGTCTATCTAGTGATACGCGGGCTTCGAATGACGCATACCTCACATGCCTTTGAAATTTCGGAGATGGGCACTCAAGCCTCTAACTACCCGCCATAATAAAAAAGGGAGTGTGTATACACAAGTCGTGAAGCGTATGTATGTATGTATTAGGTTGCTAGGAATTACATACACATCACGCCTATTCCCCTGGAGAGGGTTAGGTGGAGATCTCGGATCCCCATCTGTCCCTATCCTAAGCAATCATTTTTGCTACATTGTAACTTAAACATCTACTCATACATACTCGGTGGTACGTACATACATATACAATTAAGTTATGTATTCCCTTTTGGGGTACACAAACCCCTAAAGACAAAAATTCTCCGTCACGGTTCTTAGCCCATCGCCCAATAGATTCCATTGCTACTTTCTTGGTCGCATTTTGCAATTTGTGGGAAGAACGGTAGCTAGTTGGATTTATTTTAACGTCCTAGTTAGCATAGGAAAATTAGAAGTTAGCGCAATAAAATGTAAATGTAGTTATCGTTTCACAATGTGACATTAGGTACTGACTATCCGGTCAACGCGTATGTTTGAAGTGACCATAGAATTACTACCTCAGCAACTGCGGAGATAGACACCCAAATCTCAAACTACTCTACAAGGTTTTATCGTGAATGCTATGTTGAGTACTATTTTCCAATAGATCCTAACAACCCTTAGGCTTCTAGTAAAACGCTATGACTATAGTAAAAGAAATGTATGGTACGACATACGAATTAACACTTGAGTGACAAAACACGATGTCAGTTTGTTTTGGAATGACTGACATTTAATTCCTAACGCCATAGCTTTTAGCCATAATTCTCTCTTACAATACACTAGCATAAAGACACTTAATCGATGTTTTCTCTCACCGTTAACAACTGTAAATTATATATAAAAATGAAAAGCACTTTTTTATTATATCCATTGGTACATGCCAGAGCCGGGATTCGAACCTATGCCCTGTCACGAATTCTGAGGTTTTACTCGCATGATTACAGTTGCTAAATACAGGAAGACTTTATGAGTATAACTTACCAAGGGACTAGTTAAAGGTGTATAGTGTAAAATATTATTACACGGAAAATAATTGAATGCACATCAAAAATACTGAAATGTACACCAAAATATAGCTAGACGTACACCAAAGGTTAGGTTTGGGTTGGGACTGTTTTATTTTGGTGAACAATTCAGTATTTTAGGAGTGCATTGTCGTATTATCTGATGTTCAAAAAAACAAACAAACAAATGCATTCACGACCATTAACCCTTGCGGGGTAGTCAGAGGTTCAGGTTTCCATCTCCGCAATTGCGAAGGTAGTAATTCTATGGACACCTCGAACCCACGTGTTAACCAGATAGTCAGTACTCAATGTGACAGGTGATCAGCCATGTCGCCATTTACAATAAATATCTGATGTTCCTTTAAAGTAGGGGCCGGCTTAATAAGATATATACAGTCAGATAGACGCTATATTGAAAAAAGGTGACGTTAGGAGTACCTATAACCGCCGAGAGTGTATGAGAGCATGTATAAATGTCAATGAAGCGAAAGTGGTCTGTCAGGATCGAGACAAATGGGGATCCGTGATCTCTGCCTACCCCTCTACAGGGAATCAGGCGTGATGTGTATGTATGTATGTTCCTTTAAACACTATCCTTATTATAATCCAACTTACCATTAAACTCAGCGTCCGGTATACTAGAATTGAGTGCGTATTCGAACTGGGCCAAATGCTCTTCAAGGTTGCCTTCCTGTGGAACCCCTCCGTTACGATACTGCATCTTGTCCTTCACCTGGAATATGGCTGGAAACATGCCGGGGTCGTAGAGAATGGAGATCTTGTCACCTAGGAACCTGTGGGTGTAAAAAAGTATTATTTGTAAGCTAGTATTTAAATGAACACCAAAATTACTTATAGTTTTAAGAGATTCGCGATTTACACTCATGATTAATAACTAACAGGACCTTATCGCGTATGTTTTTATATAATAAAGTTACCTTTATTAACCCGACGATTCGGCTACGTTGCAGCAGCCATGGTCGCGGGAAAACAGGTAACTTTATTATATAAAAACATACGCGATAAGTCCTGTTAGTTATTAATCAAAATTACTGTAATTTACACAAATTAAAATATACAATTCAGTATTTTATAAGTATTATTATTTTATAGTCTCGATAGGCCGCGTAGAACTTATACAGATCAAATTAGAGACGTTCTTCCCAAGGCGTACATAGTTGTCAGGATTATTACAGACGATCGGTAGTCTCTGACAGTTAAGAATGTAGACGCGTAAATATATGTATATTTAGTAGTGCATTGATTGAGAATATCGGTAATCGCGGGAAAATTATTTCCACCCTTTTAGGTATTACATACAAGTAGAAAATCCTATTACCATTTACAAGCACTGACTATTACCTGTTCTAAGGAATAAGTAAATTTCCTCAAGATGTTTTCCTTCTCAATAAAATTTCCGGGAAAACGTACATAGAAAATCATAAAGGACCAATTCCATTGCCCCAGTGTTTGAACACTATATCAACTCTAGATTCGAGTTTCCAAAAACTGAGCTACTATGCCGAATTAAAAGATTGTAATAATGTATGCATAAGTATACATATACATTATCGTTCCTTAATCCCTTTCGGGGTGGAGAGCGCCTTGGACACAAGGAAACATCTCCTTGGTTACTAATTGGATGAATATTGGTGTTGTGCTGTCATATGGAATATTGGCGACAGATTACTAACCCATCACCCTATACATACCATATACCAATAATCCCTTAGCCGCCTTCTACAACATGCCGAGAAGAACGGCAGCTAGTTAGCATTCTTTTAATGGACTAGTCTAGCTCGGGATAAGTAAAACGAGGGATTAATATGTAAATAAATAAATAATACCTGTCATCTGCATTTTGCTGTATGCCGAAATCCTGGTAAATACTATCGAAATTCACCCCCTTGGATTTGCACTGCATAGTGGGCACATTCCAGTATATGTTCAAGCGTTTAGTCGAAAGGGTTGGGGCAGGAGGCACTTGAACTAGGAAGGTCTTGCTGGAAGTAAAAGACATAATTATGTGATCTCCACGGCACACACTAATAATTGACTGACATTTAATTCTGATTGGTAATTTTAATATAATAACTTAGTCTTGTATAACATTTTTATTATTTAATTTTTTATTGTATGATTGTTCGTTTATTGTGTCATTTAACGTATTGTGGAGTTTTCAATAAAGGATTATTATTATTATTATTATTATTATTATGTGTAGACATATGATAATAATTATAATAAATCTTTATTGAAATACATTCAAAGTTTTCAATTTCCTTTTTCAATTTCATAATTATAGAATAACATATAAATTTCAATGCATAATTTAACAAAATTTCAATAACAATAATGAACAATAACATATGATGACCATATTCTTTTTTGGGGTAGTTAGAGTTTGAGTGTGTGTTTGAGAGAGTATTGTGATGGATTTTTGCTTTAGAAATTCACTTTAATTGTAAATTGTAAAAGAAATATTGAAACTATGGTAAAGGAAATCATCGTAATGATACTTCGTTATCGTATCGTAGTTAAATACTAACTTATGTATGTTTATGTATACTGCATATATGAATTTTAGCGACCCGCTCCGGTTTCGCACGGGAATAAAATATATAGCCTACTCCACTATTTTATGGATGTTGTTATACATATTAACCTTCCTCTTAAATCACTCTAACTAATAAAAAAACCGCATCAAAATCCGTTGCGTAGTTTCAAAGATTTAAGCATACAAAGGGACATAGGGACAGAGAAAGCGACTTTGTTTTATACTATGTAGTGATAGGTAAGTGTAATAGGCAATAGTCAGTGCCTATACATGGCGACTTAAAACACTGATGTAGCCAACATTATATTTGGTTAAAATTAGATTGAATTTTGTTTTGCTAGGAAATTGAAAACTTTCTTCGCAAAGGGTGTACGTAGTGTGAAGAACAGAAGAGCATGTATGAGAAGGTTAATGGCTGTGAGTGAAACAACAAAGATTTGTCAGGATCTATCCCGTTAAGGACCGAGAGGCGTGATTAAATGTATGTTTGTAAGTTTTAGTATTATAATTTACATAGATAGTACTTTAAAATATAAAATAATAAAGTATTGTTAACCTACATAGATATGTATGTAGGTGTCTAGAGTATATAGTAACAATATCTTAAATAGTGATTGAAAGGTTAATAGGTCGAGTATTACCAAACATAAGCATTACGACTAACTTTCCAACATGGTTAGACAATTCTATGATTTGAAATAGTTTGAAATAGTTTTATTTCTCTAATAATAAAAATATTCACGGCTTTAATACATTCTTTATAGCTAGAAGGGTAGACAGGATTTCTTGTATCTATTTACTCAATTTATCATGTGTATACCTAGTCTGACCATAATCTATTTAATCTAACTTACCCTAGGATTAGAATCACGTATGGTGTGCGCTTCAAGGAACCATATAAAAAATGAACCCAAGACCTTTAGATTAAGAGAAACAATGTTCCAATGAGCTTGTTAACTCTGTCATTACCACAGATAAATATGGTAGTTTTGTTTACATGGATTTGTGAAGTTCAATTAATCTAATGGTTATCTGTGAATTATTAAGGTCACGACATTCCAAGTTAGAAATATTATATTGACACTACACTCACGACCACTTGTCCCTTTCGGTGTAGACAGAACTCCAGACATATCTTCCAGTCTCTATATTTATAATGGCTTTAATATGGAATTTTAATGTAACAAGTTGCTAGCCTTTCGTTTAAGACTTTACATCCCTAATTTAGTGGAAGATAGCTTATTATTTTTATATTATTATGTGCATGTTATACTTTTAGATGTGTATAAAGAGGAATATGTATATCAATAAATCTAAAGGCATGTCAGAATTTAATTCGATACAAATGTACGTTTGTATCGATACAAATGTGAATTGTGATATCTGCCTACTATATACTATACTAAAACTACGTTTATTACATACGTACATTCACGCTGCTACGTTCCCATGGGATATGTAGACAGTATCGATCGCCACCTGGAACGGGTGACAAATCTCTTGCTTCACTCACACCCATTATCCTTCTTACATGCTCTTCTGTTCTTCACTACGTACACCTTGAGAAGAATGTGTCCAATTTGATCTGTATAAGTTTTACGCGGCCTACCCCGTCCAACTCTACCTTCCACTTTGGCTTTATAGATTCCTTTCGTAACCATCCTTTCATCCATCTGCTCCACATGCCCAAAAACCTACCACCTAATTTTAAAATAATATAACTTTTTTTTCTAATTATGATTATGAAATATAGTGTATCAATTTTATGTATGAGTAAGTATATCTGTAGTTGTCACGATGTATATTATAAATGATTTATTTTATGTATGTTTGTTATTTATTATATGCTTGTTACAGTTACCGAATCGGGTGCTGCCGGAGGACCAGTGATGCTTAGCTGCATCGTATACTGAGGCAGCACCTTTTCACTGCATCAACGGTGTTCTTTACATTTATTTTTTTCCATATTTGTGTTTTTTGTATGTTGTGTATGTAGACACATGACGACTGTTAACTCTTGGGGATAGTTAGAGGTTGACTGTTCACCTTCAAGACAGTATTGTGATGGTATTTAGTCACTCGAATCCAACGTGACAAGAGGTAAAATTCAACGGAACATTGTGGAGTAGTAGTCAGAGGCTGCCTATCCCTCGGGATAGGTAATAGTCAGTGCATGTTAAATATGATACGGTTCAATAAATATCACGTCGTTGGCTGTCTATCTAGTGAAACGCGGGCTTTGAGTGGCTCATGCCTAATGCCTTCGAAATTTCGGAGATGGGCACTCAAGCCTCTGACTACCCCACCTCTTATATATATAGCGAATAAAGTTTTTTCTTTCTTTTCTTACACATGACTTTATCTATTGTCGTCAGTACATCTTCCTCATGCTACACACACTATCTCTAATATATTATTTCGCGTAACCGAACCTTAAACATCTTTGAAAGTGTAAACATTGATATCAGTTAACTAGTTTGGGTCAAACTAAACGTAATTGTATTGATATAAGAGACGTGTGTTTACAAATAAAATTGACCTTAGTGACGATTATTTCTACTATTTATTTTCTTAGGTAAACAGTGATGTGAATGGAATATTTGTGTACATATTCCCTAAAATGAATGCTAAATAGCTGCAGTTCTTCTCAGCATGTCGTGTGACAAAAGGACTAGGGGTTAATAGAATCTATGGGCCGATTGGCAAGTAACCTGTTATCAATCTGCAATTTTGATATCGCAGCCCCAATATTCATGCTAAAAATTGAACTAGGTTTCATCTCCGAGGTTCTGTCCACCTCGAAAGGGATTAAAGATGGTGAATGAATATGTATGTACGTATTATAATCATTTATAATAACCCTTGAGCACATTACAATTTCTAAAATAATGAATATTAATGATATGTTGTATGTAGAAATTGTTAGGTGTTATATGTAACATACATGTGACAAAATCGTAATGTTTTTCATCTGTTATTACAAAAACAGGTCATTTAAATGTAATAATGAAGTAAGGAAAAAATCAATTCGATTTATTTATGTAAGAAAATATAACTCACCTGTTCATTTCGCTAAACACAATAGCACATTTAGAAATAATAGTAAATATAACGAGAATATTTTCCATTATTATTCACTAGGTTTAAAACTGTATAAAAACACTTAGAAAAGTCTTTAAAATAATAAATATCGACTTATATTAAAACAATCTTTTCAATTCCAATCAAAACGCCATGTTAAAAAAGTTTGTTTATTAAATTTACTCTCGCACGAGACCACGGAAATATTCGAAGCGAGTTCGCGCCTAATTCACGAAATGAGGTTGAGTTTGTACGTGTTTTTCTGTCAAGCGTGTATTCATGACTGGACGCCGAAATGATGCGAACAAAAATATATTTATAGGAAATAAAAACATTGTATTGATAAAGATTTTTAACAATGTGTTCTGCAAAAAGATTATTCTACTATTGTTCGGATGTATACCGGATAAATTAATAGTTGCATTAAGATGTGTGGGTTTGTTTTGTTTCCTGATATTGTTAACTTATCTTAAGTATTAATTAAGCTGGCAATATTAGCAAGAATCAGATTTATTTCAATAGGATATATTAGAAATGAAAAACATACACAACATAGATCAAATTGGAAGTATTCTTCTCAAGGCGAGTGTACGCAGAGTGAAGAATAGAAGAGCATGTATGAGAAGGTTAATGGATGTGAGTGAAGCAAGAGAGGTTTGCCAGGATCGTTCCAGGTAGCGATCGATAGTCTCTGCCTGTCCAGTTAGAGACACAGAGACGTGAATATATTTATGTATATTAGTAATAAAATAATATGTTAATGATTGTGAAGCTGCATTATTTTATTCATTCGAATGTCAAGAAAATCACAAAATTCTTACGTACATCATTTCTAAGATATACTTAATAGTAACTAGTACTTCATAGTAATACATACATACATAATCATCACGCCTGATTCCTTGTAGAGGGGTAGGCAGTGATCACGGACAACCTTTCCCGATCCTGATAAATCACTTTCACTTCATTGACACTCATACACCTCCTCATATACACTCGACGGTAGTAATAGTACTGTATTAAAAACTTTCCTGGGAAGATTTATTCCCAGCAGTGTAAAAGTTGATTTAAGTTACGTACAACCTTAAGCTTTTATATTTCATAAGTAGACTAGCCCGGTTTGGTTTGTCTCGGATACCACTGAAATAAAATTACAATCTTTTTATTCAACATAAGGATCATAAAATCATTAATTGAAATTTAAAAAAAAACAATTTTTAACAAAAAAATTTCATTAATAAGCTGAATCTTAAATAAATCTAATACCATTAATTAAACTAATGGCATTTCGTAAAGAAAAATCTGCAGAGAAGAAATACTAAGACTCATTAATAAATCATTCATCAGAACATGATCAAAGCTTCACATACAACATATTGTTTTGCTATCCAAGCCATAGACAGAATCATATAAATAAAAAAACGATTTAGTGAATTGGAAATATCAGTGTCATAAAACTTTAAATAGAGATCCCGCCATATAAATTGGCAGTTGGGGGCGTCGCCACAGTCGCGTAATTCAGTGTTACCAGTAAACACGCCTAAACTAGCACTCACTGTGCCATACGGCTCGATACATTATAGGTTTCATTTGTAACGGTCTTTGGTTGCAGAGCTATAAACTCA
Source organism: Leucoptera coffeella (assembly GCA_030578115.1). Classification (NCBI taxonomy): domain Eukaryota; kingdom Metazoa; phylum Arthropoda; class Insecta; order Lepidoptera; family Lyonetiidae; genus Leucoptera; species Leucoptera coffeella. The sequence continues at coordinate 239,336 of JAMBLF010000045.1, read as the reverse complement.
AATAAAACAAATTAATATATAAAAGTCAAAATATGTTTATTTAAAATAGGCCCTATCACAAGCTCTCTTTGAATGTTATCTTATGATCTAAGTATAACAACAATAAAGATTATTATTTTTATAATTAGTATATATAGTGACAGCGACACAGACTCAGATACAGAAAGCGATATCGATGTCAACAGCGATAGTGATGAATATGAAATGTTAGGTGTTAAACGTATCCATATGGATCATAATTATTGTTAAGGAAAAACTGATACACTGCTCACTTTCTTTGTAATCTTTATGTTTGTTAATTATAAAAATAATAATCTTTATTGTTGTTATCCTTAGATCATAAGATAACTTTCAATAAGAGCTTGTGATAGGGCCTATTTTGAATAAAAATATTTTGACTTTGATATATTAATTTGTTTTATTTGAGTTTATAGCTCTGCAACCAAAGACCGTTACAAATGAAACCTATAATGTATCGAGCCGTATGTCACAGTGATTGCTAGTTTTGGCGTGTTTACGGCAACAGTGAATTATACAACTGCGGCGACGCCTCCATCTGCCATAATATATTCAAAATTATAAATATCACAAGCTCTCTTTGAAAGTTATCTTATGATCTAAGTATAAATTAAAAAAACTATTTCAAACATGGCACTGAGCATTGTCTTCACATATTTTTTACCGAGGTTAGATCAGCGGATACCCTAGCTTGGAGAAGAACTAACAAGAAACTCCGGAAATCAATTTATTATAATCACCCTTAACAAACATAAAAATTACAAAGAGTGGGCAAAAAACACAACGCTGGTAATACTAAATATACCTTTCGTACAAAATAACACGCAATGGCGGAAACGTCAAATTTAGTTCCAAGTTTGGCTACTGCCAATTTATGTGGCGGGATCTCTAAATACTTGATCGTCCAAATCGTCTGTCTTAAACCGAAACCTAGTAAGAGCTATTTTATTTTAAAATCCGTTTTTTCGATCTTTCTTATTTAGTAATAAAACTGCGTCTAATGCAATAAGACTAGCTGCTCTAAGCCTCTAACGCTCTCAGAACTAAAGGTTATACCTACCTACTTATTGCTTTTATAACTTTACTAGCGACCCGCTCCGGCTTCGCACGGGTATAAAATAAATAGCCTACTCCACTATTTAATGGATGTCATTATACACATAAACCTTCCTCTTGAATCACTCTATCTATTGAAAAAAACCATATCAAAATCCGTTGCGTAGATTCAAAGATTTAAGCATACAAAGGGACTTAGGGACAGAGAAAGCGACTTTGTTTTATACTATGTAGTGATACTTTTGACTTTTGGACAGGCACAAAATTGAGTTTGTTTTGCTTCACCTGTTAAATTTTTTCAATGTCTCTTACTAGGCTTTGGTTTGGGACAGCCGAACAATAGCGGATACATGTTCAAATTTTGTCGACTCAAAATCAATATCTATTTATGTTAATATGTGTTATCATTCGGGTAATGTTTTGACCGAGTCTACTGTACCCCGTGATGAAATTAACCTTTAAATTACTTATTATCATTTTAACTTTATGAAATAAAAAAAATTAGTACGTATATAGTAATTATAATTTTAGTGGTACACGTATTGATTCCACTTCAGATCACAAGATCTCTGACTGACTTGATGCTATATAAATATAAAATAACCATGAGACAACTATTGTCTATATTATCACGATTTATATGTCTCAAACTTGATCTGTATAAGTTATACACGGCCTACCACGTCCAACTCTACATTCCTCTTTGGCTTTATAAAGTCCCTTCATCCATCCGCTCCATGTGTCCCAACCACCTCAACATTCCTTACATGTATATAAACATAGGTGAAATACATACATACATACACATCACGGCTGATTTCCTGTAGAGGGCTACACAGAGATCACAGATCCCATCTGTCCCGATCCTGACAAACCACTTTCGCTTCATTGATATACACCTCCTCATACACACTCGCCGGTTATAGGTTAGGTACTTCTAACGAACATTAAATAACATAGCTGAAACTAATAAATAAAATAAAGAAACATTTCAAGTGTACACTATTATATAACAAGACCTAAATATCCAATAGTTCACGGACAAAAACACAAACTGATTAGAATACCTACAATTTTATCTCATAATTTGAGCTTGTTAGTGAAAATGCGGGCTGATATAAACATTTAAGTCCTAAATTCATGACAGGGTCACCCTAGATCCAACTGTGTCATGGAGGCGGACTTTGCATACATTTGCATAAGATTTACTAGTCTGGGACGTAAAAAGAATGCTAACTAGCTGCCGTTCTTCACATTTTGTAGGAAGTGACTGAGGGATTAAGGCTAAATGAAATAATAATAAAAAAACGTTTATTAACAGCCATAAAAACATACATAATACAAACTTTTACAATTAAAACTTAAAAACTAGGGGGTATAACTTGTGTATGTTATTGTCGCAGTAAAAAGGTTTTAACTCAGCTGGGTATGTTACGTTTGGTGGTAAACGCAACGCTGGTCTTATGTCATAACCATTGGAGAGCAACGTTTATATTTAGAAACTTGCTAGCCCATCACCCTATATCCTAATGACAGACAAAACGACAAGCGCGTTCACGACCATTAATCCTTGCAGGGTAGTCAAAGGTTCAGGTGTCCATCTCCGCTATTGATTAGTAATTCTATGGCCATCTCGAACCCACGTGTTGACCAGATAGTTAGTACTCAATGTGACAGTTGGTAAGTCTTTTCGCCATTAGCAAGCACTAACTATTACACTGTAGTTCACAATGAATATAGTATCAACTATAAAAACCCAAATTTATTAATTATACCATTCTTCTCAAGGCGGGTGTACGTAGTGTAAAGAACAGAAGAGCATGTATGAGAAGGTTAATGGGTGTGAGTGAAGCAAGAGAGATTTATCAACCGTTCCAGGTGGCGATCGATAGTCTATCTTTACCAGTAGAAAATACTCATATAATTAAAATAATATTTAGGACACTATTACACCAATTGAACTAGCCCCTTGGTAAGTTCATCTAAGACTTGTGTTAAGGGTACTAGTCAACTTATATTTAAGAAATATATACATACATATTATATATAGTAAATACATATATAGCATACATAATAAACAACCAGAAAGGAAAGCAGAAGAAAAGCGTAGTTCTTAACTCTGCCCCAACCGGGAATCGAACCCGGGACCTCACGATTAGCGTTCAGGTGTCTAACCGATCGCGCCACGGAGGTCGTCGTAAGAATCTATATCACAACAACATTCTGATCAATCTTGAGATTCATCTATATTTAATGTATGTAAGTATAAATAAGACATAATAACAGTCAGATAGACGCTATATTGCAAAAGGGTGACGTTAAGAGTACTTATAACCGCCGAGTGTGAGAAGATGTATGAGTGGCAGAAGCAAAAGTGGTCTGTCAGGATCGGGACTAATCCGTAATCTCTGCCTACCCCTTTACAGGGAATCAGGCGTAATGTCTAACATATGTATGTATGTATGTAAGAGTAAAACGCTGAATAAATTCAGTTCAATGTACCTGATAACTTTATCTTAATTTGCTTTTGAATAATGATGGCGGAAAATTGAATTTCTCATTTCCGGTTCCTTATAGTGCTATTGAGAGTGAAATTATAATGGTTCCTTGTTCTCTTACTTTGTTAATCGGGGATTTGATTAGAATGTAACTAGCTATTATAGTTTTAAGAGATTCGCGATTTATACTCATGATTAATAAGTCTGCCCATGACCATGGCTGCTGCAACGTAGCCGAAACGTCGGGTTAATAAAGGTAACTTTATTATATAAAAACAGACGCGATAAGTCCCGCTAGTTATTAATCATGTAACTAGCTGTCATTCGTTGTGATGTAGGAGGTGTCTAAGGGACTATGAGATAGCAACTTGTTACTAAATACATATACATTCACGTCCTTTCATCCTTTTCGGGGTGGACAGAATCTTGGAGACATGAACACGTCTTCTTGGATACGTGTTAGCTTGTATATTGGGGTTTTGATGTTATAAGAAATATTGGGGACAGGTTGCTAGCCCATCTCTCAATAGAATTCACCTATTATATAGCGTTATTATGAAAGATGGCAACACATACATACATATACATTCAGCATCTTTAATCCCTTTCGAGGTGGATAGAACCTCGGAGGTACATCCTAGGTCAATTTCTAGCATGAATATTGGGGTTGCGATATAAAAATGGAACATAACAGGTTGCTAGCCAATCGCCCCATAGATTCTAGTTACCCTTACTCCTCTAGTCGCCTCCTCAAAAATGCCGGAAAGAACTGCAGCTAGTTAGGATACCTTTTACGTCCCAGATTAGCATAAGACTATCGTCCTAACTTGTTGCTAATATTCAATATTGTTACCATACAACCTTAATAGTAATGCTAAAACCAACTAAGGAGATATTATGACTTTGAGTCTCTATACATCCCAATTGAGATTAAAGGACGTAAATGTATGCATGAATGCTGGAAGGGATGAGCAGCAAAGAACATATTATACAAAACATATTGTAGACATTCTTCTCAACAGCAAAAAAATAATCCTTAGTCGAATTTAGGAATCTCTTTGAGATAATTGGGAGATAAAAATATATAATGCTAAATAAAATAAAAATAAAATAAATAAAATAAAATAAAAATAAAATTATATAAGTAATGAAATACAAAAAGAGCATGTATGAGCAGGTTAATGGGTGCGAGTGAAGCAAAAGAGATTTGTCACCCGTTCCAGGTGGCGATTGATAGTCTCTGCCTATCCCGTTGGGGACGTAGAGGCTTCACGCCCGCACACATGTATGTATGTAAGTAAATAAGATTTGGCAGGCTGGTATAAAAACCTAAATATAACTTACAGTTGACTGAACTTTGCAATAATAAACAATGAAAGTAAACATTGTCGAAACGGTGAAAAGTCTGGTTAGTGTAACACCCAAATTAGGTGAGATTCACGCTCTTTTTAGATGTTGCTATATGTATATACATACATACAGTCAACGCTAAAAGTGCAGTCCCAGTAACTTTTTATAAGGTTTACGTTTATAAGAACAAAAGACAATATTTTTCATTTCGAAGCACGCGAACGTATAGTGGCCATGACATTGCATAGTGGCACCAATTTTAAAATGTAAAATATAAACTTAAACTTAATAAACTTAACTTATAAACTTAAACCTTATAAAAAGTTGCTGGAACTGCACTCTCAGCGCTGACTGTACATGTATTCACATTACTTTATCTCTTTTGGGGTAGACTGAAAGACAGAAACATGTATGAGTTCAGAGGTTTCTCACAATTATTGGACAGATATAATATTGGAAATCGATGTTTAGTGTAAATAAGAAAGTGTGATTCCTTAACGTTTTAGTATCCTTAAACTAAGTGTGTTTAGACTAAGTAAAATTATTAATGAAGTTTAATACTGACTACAATACTTACTAGTTTTTCTCTATAACTTCCTCAAAGTATCTCATAATATTTACGTTATAGTAAACCTGAAGATTCTACAGTAGCAATTTGCATTAATGTACATGTTTGCTAATTTTATTTGGCAGGAGTAAGGTACGATTACATAGTAAACTATTGTTACGAAATAAAACGAAGTCTGCAAATAGGACTTTATGTATTTTAATCTAATTAATTAAATAAATTAACATATCTTAAAGCATAATTTAAAACTTATGACCATAAGCTTAAGCCATAGAGATTAATTATCTACTTTTTTGTCACATGTATTTTAACTATCGGGTTCTTACACTAATCTATGATTATATTACATAATAGATTACATTAGAAGTAAGTTTTTAAGCAAATAGCACTGGCTTATTGAATGTTCAAATCAAAATAGTTTGACTCATACTTACATACTCATTTCTAATCTTCAACAATCCAACATTTTACTAACAAGCTTAGAATCACACATACATATCATGCCTGATTCCCTGTCGAGAGGTACACAGAAATTACGGATCCATCCCGATCCTGGCAAACCACTTTTTCTTCTTTGATACTTATACACACTCGGCAGTTATAGGTCTAAGGACATCCTTTTACAATATGCCGTCCAACTAACTGTCATATATTTTAAAGGGCGTGTATGAAGACGATTTCAATTGACACTTCTTCATATACACTCGGCCGTTATAGTATCACTAACAAAACTTTAACAATGTATATGTATTGTACACATAATATAAACATTAAAAAACATTTACATACTGTATAATTTCAACATGTTATTACAATACGTAACACAATAATTTATTTATAGTTCACACTTATTAATATGTATGTTTATTAATCTCTTATTGTTAATTTTGCCCTCTTGCTGGTTCTGACATAATATCAGCAAACGCAGCCAACAAACGTAACAAACCCAGCTGAGTTAGAACCTTATTGCCGCAACAATAAAATGCACAAGCTATACCTCCTAGTTTGTAAGTTTGATTTGTAAAATATTTGTATTGTGTATGTTTTTGTTGCTGTAATTAAATGCTTTATTATTAACTTTCCAAATTCCTTCTAAAATTCCATCCATTACTCCTTTGCGTGCCGGAGCGACTAAACCTTGGGCTTGATGGTAGACTATGGTCGTATTTGGACAGGGTAGATGGTAGAGAATCGCAGTTTTGGTAGAAAGATTTGGTAGAATCCGTGTTGTGGTTGGAATAGAATTCTTTCAAATGTTCCGCGCTGCAAAGGGGCGTTTCAACCTGTTCAACTGTGTTCAGGTTTTCTACGTCGATTATGTAGGCTTCGTCCTTTTTGGAATAGCTGTGAAGGAATATATGGAGGTTTATTTTATTCATTATGCAAATTTATATAAAACTCAAATAATATACGTATGTTTGTTTTGAATCGTAATATTTATAGGATTGTGTTTAAAGGAACGTCAGATAATACGAAAATGCATATATGTTATATGGAGGTTTATTTTATTCATTATGCAAATGTATATAACACTAAAATAATATACGTAAGTTTGTTACTAAACGTAATATTTATAGGATAGTGTTTAAAGGAACACCAGATAATACGAAAATGCACTCCTAAAATACTGTATTGTAAACCAAAATAATACAGACCCAACCCAAACCTAACCTTTACTGTGCGTTTAGTTACCTATATTTTGGTGTACATTTCAGTATTTTTGAGGTGCATTGAATTATTTTCCATATTTGTATAGATATATATCCCTTAAAGTAAACATTCCCGTTAGCTTAGATTCTTGTATTACCAAATGCTCCAATGAAATCACAAATCTAGAACTTACTAACATAAAATATAAAAAACATCGACTATACAATCTAATCAAAATTATTAAACCATTCTTATTGTGTACAAATAAAACACAAAGAGGTGGATTAAAATTAAGTTTACGTAAAGCTTTGTCATCCTTTTTTCTTTAATTCATTTTTTTTATATTAAGTGCATTTTTTTAATAAAATTCTTTTTTAATAATTTGAAGGAAAATGGAACCAAAAGAAAAAGTAAATAATGTTCCCTTAACCACCTTAAACAACATGACTTAAACTAAGTTCCATGTAAAAAAAGCCCTATACTGGTATTAATAAGTACTTATAGTTTTAAGAGATTCGCGATTTATGCTCATGATTAATAACTAACGGGACTTATTGCGTAAGTTTTTATATAATAAAGTTACCTTTATTAACCCGACGTTTCGGCTACGTTGCAGTAATTTTATTATATTAAAACTTAAGCGATAAGTCCCGTTAGTTATTAATCATTAATAAGTACTTACTTGAGTACGTTCTTGAATCTGTATCCCCAAATGATCTCCTTGGACAAGTAGGACGTCCTGCTCTGGGTGACTGTGCCCATGTTTTTGGATGACCCAGTCAGGCATACCACTATTTCGAACCTGGAACAAATGGGATAAGGTAGGGTAGAATAAAGTTAAATAAATGTTTATATTCAATATGAGTGCAAGTACAGTACATTAATTGAAAGGCGACCAAACAGTTTATGTCATAGTCAATGTGTTAAAAAGAGAGCGATTCAGGGTAAGAGTCAACCACTAAATGGTCCATGGCCAATTATTACTTCATAAAAAGAATGCCAACTAGCTGCAGTTCCTCCCGGTACCCCAATATTCATGCTAAACAGTGACCTAGGATACATTCACGTCCTTTATTACCTTTTGGGGTGCAGAGAAACTTGGAGACAAGTTAGCATCTCCTTGAGCACTTTTTATCATGAATATTAGGACGTATCGAGTTTCCTTGTAAAATAAATAAAAACAACACGTTTTCTTGTAAAAATGGTAGCAGGTTGCTAGCCTATTACCCAACAGATTTCTTTACCCCTAGTCCTTTAGTCGCCTCCAACAACACGCCGTAAAAACATCAGCTACTTAGCACTCATCTTTAGTCCTGTGCTAGTCTGGGACGTAAGAAGAATTCATTTATCAATAAGTTACAAATCACAAAGACGAAAAGATAAACGCGTTTTTGACCATTAACCCTTGCGGGGTAGTTCAGGTATCCATCTTCGCAATTGCGAAAGTAATAATTCTATGGCCACCTCGAACCCACGTGTTGACTAGATAGTCAGTACTCAATGTGACAGGTGGTAAGCCATGTCGCCATTTACAAGCACTGACTATAGTAGGTTAGGTAGGTTTCCTCACGACGTTTTCCGTCACCGTAATATTCGACGCATATCGTTAAAGTGTTTATATTACGAAAATATACATAGAAATTCATTAAACTTCATTTCTATTGGTACATGCTCAAGGGGGATTACATAATACAAATCACATATACCGATATTCCATCATATTTTCAGCTGAGAGGTCGTACAAAGGGCTCTCGTGGTCGATGACGTGGACCACCGTGATTGGCCAGAGCAGAAAGGCGTTTGCTTGGACCAACTTGAGCTGGTGCATGTAGTTCTTCACCACTTCACCTTCTAGGGAACTGGGGAAGAGAATGTATGGGTTGTATTAGTTAGTGTACTAAGCAGGCGCCCAAGTCTATTAATGCGTTTTAGCACAAACGCAGTTCAGTACAGATCACTAATAGTGTGAAGTTAGTGGATGACCAAAAGTGTCAAATTTCACCTTTGATATCCAATTTCGCTTAAAAAATGGCGAAGTTTTTTACTTTTGCTAATCGACTACCAATTTCACACTATTACTTATCTGATATTGAAATGGGATTTTGCAAAGCATTAGCGGACTAAGGCCCCAGGCATTATTCATATAAATAATTCGTGACTAACAGGATAATTCATATAAATATCCAAAATTATTGACACCTGAAACTCTGACTACCCCACAAGTTTACGTTGCCTCAATTGACAAAATGACAATAGAGACTAAATTACACAAATTCACGCCTCTACGTTTTTAAGCGTATAAGCAGAAACTGTATATCACTACCTTGAACGAACAAATTTCAACATAGCTTGAAGAACAGAAGATCATGTATGAGAAGCTTAATGGGTGTGAGTGAAGCAAAAGAATTCTCACTCGTTTCAAGTGGTGATCAATAGTCTGTGCCTATCCCCTTAGGGTCCAGCCTGTAATATATCTACGTATGTATGTACAGTCAGCGCTAAAAGTGCAGTCCCAGTAACTTTTTATAAGGTTTAAGTTTACACGAACAAACGACAATATTTTACATTTTAAAACTGGCGCCACTATGCATTGTAATGGCCACTATACGTTCGCGTGTTTCGAAATGAAAAATATTGTCTTTTATTCTTATAAACGTAAACCTTATAAAAAGTTACCGGGATTGCAGTTTTAGCGTTGACTGTACGTACAAACATGTCATGTGAAATATATATGTGAATATGACAACTCAACTTACCGTATAGGCTTAAGCATATAGGCGGTGATGGAGCTTCCAATGAGGTGGAGGTTGTCCAAATCCCACACCCTGAACTGCAGGCAGAGCTCACCATCTCTTAAAGCCACCTGTAATATACATACACATTTACATACATATATATAACATAAACATAACGTACGCTTCACGACTTGTCTATGCTCACTCTTTTTTTGTGGCGGGGCAATCAGAGGTTTGAGAGCTCATCTCCGTAATTTCGAAGGCATGTTAGGTATGAGCATGGAGTAATTAATAAGAGGAGTGGGCCTTACGTAATACTTGTATGGAAACTAGCGTGGCACAACGCGGGCTGAAACGAGGTACGCGAGATGGAGGGGAGATATTACAACCAATCAAAAAACGGCATCTGCCAATCAAATTAGGTATCTTCTTTCTAGTACACATTTTTAGACTCCGCACCAATTAAAACACGCCATTTGAACCGCTCCTTACGCCAGGTCCTCTTTATTTTTGGTTCGTGGGTATGAGACACTCAAAGCCCAGGTTTCATTTGATAGTCAGCACCCAACGTGATGGGTAGTGAACCGTATCGCCGTATACAGGCACTAATCCCGACGGATAGGTGTGTTTCCAAACGATTTTTTTCCTCAACGTTAGTTTTCTCTCACTGTATGTTTGCGGCCTTTAATCCCTTTCGGGGTGAACAGAACCTTGTAGAAATAATATTGACTGACGGCCTCCGTGGCGCGATCGGTTAGATACCTGAACGCTAATCGTGAATCGCTAATCGGGTTCGATTCCCGGTGGAGGCAGAGTTAAGAACTACGCTTTTCTACTGCCTTTCAGTCTGGTTGTTGATTATATATGCTATATATGTATTTATCTATATATAATATGTATACATTTCTTAAATATACATTGACTAGTACCCTTAACACAACTCTTAAATGAACTTACGACGGGGCTAGTTCAATTGGTGTAATAATGTCCAAATATTATTATTATTAGTATCTACTAAGTCCTAAAAGTTTCTATATGTAAATTTGAGGCGTGTGTATAAACATTACTTTATAATAATTCATTTTATTCAAATGTATTTATTTTATGAGAAGGTTAATAGATGTGAGTGAAGCAAGAGAGATTTGTCACCCGTTCCAGGTGGCGATCGATAGTCTGTACCTATCCCGATAGGGACGTAGAGGCGTGGATATATGTATGTATTTCACTTAAGGCTTACGGTAGCTTTTCTACTAAACCCCACAGCAGTGACATGTCTGTTAGGTCTCACTAACTTCGTGAAGAGCAAACTGGAGAAGCCTCCAGATAAGGCTGTACCTGCTACTATCTGAAATAAGAAAATCATGAAAGACAAACGCGTTCTCGACCATTTACCCATAGGTAGTCAGAGGTTCAGGTATCCATCTCTGTAATTGCGAAGGTAGTAATTCTATGGCCACCTCGAACCCACGTGTTGTCCAGATAGTACTCAATGTGACGGGTGGCAAGCCGTGTCGCCATTTACAAGCACTATCTATTACCTGGCCCCAAGCACCAAACAATTAAGATACGTCGAGTCCTTGAAAATAAATTGTCATCATTAAACTATCTGGGGTAGTCAGACTTTTGAATAATATTCATATTTCGTTTTCCATGGTTTAATCAGAGGTTTCATTAATATATACTTTTGCTTTTTCGCTCTTTTTACGGTCACTTTACCGATTTTCTAAGTACATTGCATAAAATGAACTACGAGAACTGTAAGTATACAAAACTTCTAGAGGAAACTTACTTATTCCTCTAAACAGGTAATAGTGAGTGCTTGTAAATGGCGACATGACTTACCACCTGCCACATAGAGTACTGACTATCTGGTCAACACGTGGGTTCGAGGTGGCCATAGACTCTCAAATACAGAGATCGATACGCATACCTCTGTCTATCCATAGTTTAGTGTATTTTATGTCGATGTTTTCTCTCACTGACATTGAGCTATTGCTATTTTAGTTTATATGTTCCTTAGGCCTCCACTATACCTGAACCAATATATACCGTGACCTCTTCTTACCCTTCGACAGGGAAACGGCCGTGATGTATTTGTGTGTACCTATCAATCAATCAGCCTATGTCAGTCCACTGCTGGACGTAGGCCTCCCCTAAGTTACGCCACAAAACACGATCACTCGTGGTCCTCAGCCAACCACTACCAGCGACCTTTTTCAGGTCATCGGTCCATCTAGCAGGGGAGCGTCCTACACTACGTTTACCGTGTGTACTTATACTAGATCCTCCTTATACCTAAAGTAGCATAATGACCCCTTACCTCAAGCACCATAACGAATATGGCTTCTGGACACTCCTCGTTGGGATAGCGGGATCCATAGCCTATTGTCATCTGAAAAGATATAATATTTAGGACACTATAACTCAAATTGAACTAGCCCCTTGCTAAGTTCATTTAATACTTGTGTTAAGGGTACTAGTCAACGTATATCTAAGAAATCTATACATATTATATACAGATAAATACTTATATACCATATATAATCAACAACCAGACTTAAAAACAGGAGAAAAAGTAGTTCTTTACTCTCCCTCAACCGGGAATCGAACTCGGGACCGCTCAATTAGCGTTCAAACAGATAACCGATCGCGCCACGGAGTTTATATAATTATCTGGATAACATGTTGGACTTCCAGATAATCCATATTTATACAAATGTATAATAATCCATTACTTTTTCATTATGTTCCATCTATGCCATTTAGTCTTGCTCTATTACTAGTCTATTTACTGTGAGGGCATTCACATACACCACATTAGTATATCATTGATACTTACACATACAGCACATATACCACCTTAGTGTATCATTTACACTTACAAATACATCCTACCCTAACTCTCACATACACCCATCACAGGTTACCATCACCTACCTGAGTCTCAACCGACATCATGAGCATCCCAGCGAACGAAGAAGTCCCAGTGACACAGTGCTCTTTGCCGTCTCCAATGTCTTCCTGGTAGGAGCTGGTGACACAGTACCAGATGGCAGCGAAGATCAGCCAGAAGACGAAGTAAGAGAAGGTCATTAGGAGTAGGAGGACACGCCACTTCGCGTTGATCTGGTGGTAAGAAACATTATAGGTTGTTCGCGTTAAGTAAATAATGACGTCATGATATTCAGAAGTCTAACTGGCCAATGAGACGTTAGTTAATGAGAAAACAAGTCACATTGACCAATAACAGACAACCCTTATGAAATGTCATTGGTTAAATCATGGAAACATGATGACGTCACTATTTTCTTAATGCGAATATACTATAGATTAGTTTTAATATTGTTGCGCTTTGAAAGAAGATGTAAGCTAAGATTGAAAAGAGCATGCTTAGGTTAAGACATGTTATGCGGATGATTGATTGTAGACTGACAAAAGGAATGTATGTGGGTGAAGTGGAAGGGTGGTTACGTAGGGGTCGGCCCAATAAGACATTATGATAGTCAGATAGATGCCATAATGAAAAAGGTTCACGTTAGAAGTACACAATATGTATGAGTTTCAATGACGCCATAGTGGTTTGTCAGGATCGGGACAGATGGAGATCCGTGATCTCTGTCTACCCCTCTATAGGGAATCAAGCGTGATGTGTATGAATGTTAATATTAATGGATATGTCGGTTAAGTTAATGTATGTTTAAAGCACACTGTATTGGGCTTATGCATATGAGGCCGTGTGTTCTTTGGATAAATAAATAACATAATCACAAGTACATTTTGTTAAGGTATACGCACGTACATACTTTATTACGAAAGTTACACGATGCACGCCATATTAAAAAAGAGGGTATTACCCTGAAAGGGATTAAAAGACGTTAATGTATATCGACACCTAACGGTTCACTTGTCCTAAACGCCATTTAGCAAACTTTATCCTGTAAAGAGAAAGAGAGGTTTAAAGTTAAAAAAGTTGTGAAAAGCAAGAATATCCAATATTTTTTACATCCACCATTACACCACATGAGACTAACACCAATCGACGCAGAAAAAATATATCGAACTGTATATTTAACTCATTTTCGCAAAAAATGGCGCTTAAGCTAAGTGCGTCGTTAGGTGTCGATATGTACGAGTATGTACTCACCACAGTATTGACAATATCCTTCATATACTTGATGGATTTGGCTGATATATGACTCCTGACTGGTACATTTTCCTCGCCATCTTTGAATACTACTCGTCTAGAGTAATTTGGCCTGCCTGGATGACGGCGTCTGTAAGAAATGAGAGGTCAAGAGATTTTGGTTTGATAATATTAAGGAGTATAGATTAAGAAACATCAAGCTTGGAAAATATAACTTTAACATTTAAGTTATGTCTAAGAAATATTATTTTATAAAGCCATAAACACAAACGCGTTCACAACCATAAACCCTAGCGGAGTAGTCTGAGGTTCAGGTTTCGATATCTGCAATGGCGAAAGTTGTAACCTATGGCCACCTCGAACCCACGTGTTGACCAGATAGTCAGTACTCAATGTGACAGGTGCTAAGCCATGTCACCATTACAAGCACTGACTATTACCTATTCGGGGAACAGGTAGGTTTCCTCATGATATTTTCCCTCACCGTAGTATTCGACGTATCTCAGTCGATGGGGCATCACTCTGTATCAGTTGATTCAGGGTTCAAAACCTCGGAGTATGTACCAATGGAAAATATTTTTTCTAATTTTCTATGTACATTTTTGCAATAAGAATACATTTGGGAAAAACAATTATTATATGACATGCGACTCATAAATATATATTACAAATTTGAGTTACCTTGAAATATATAATAATCAATGAATTGAATCGTTCAACATTGATAAAGTTGAGTCAAGATTAGATATACCTATTTGGCTTTAAGGAAATGCGTAATATAGATTTGTGTACAGTATATCCAGTTGTCTTTCTGCTCGGTATGTCTTGAGAGGCGATGCGATGTAAAAATTGCTCTATTATTCAAGTTTTATTCTGAATCATATGCCAAACTTTATCACACATTTACTTACAATTATATCATTATACTCATTGTACATAAAAACACATTTACGAAATCGAATACTACGGTGCGGGAAAACATCGTGAGAAAACCTACCTTTTCCACGAACGGGTAATAGTCAGTGCTTGTAAATGGCAACACGACTTACCACCTGTCACATTGAGTACTGACTATCTGCTCATCACGTGGGTTCGAAGTGGCCATAGAACTACCTTCGCAATTGCGGAGATGGACACCTGAACCTCTGACTACCTGACGATTAAAGGACGTAAATGTGTGTATGGTACTGAAGTGTATGATATGTAGTTTTAAGAGATTCGCGATTTATACTCATGATTAATAACTAACAGAGCAGACTGACTGCCCGTGACCATGGCTGCTGCAACGTAGCCGAAACGTCGGGTTAATAAAGGTAACTTTATTATATAAAAACATACGTGATAAGTCCCGTTAGTTATTAATCATGTGTATGATATGTTCCTCACCTATGCATATTAGACCTCTTCTTCCTTCTGGTGTACGGGGTAGACCATCCAGGAGTCGAAGCCAGCGTTTCTGGTGCAGCATAGATGCTGTCATCCACTTCTATGCTCTCGTATGTAGGGGACGAAGTGCTGTTCTGGTGAAGGGATGGATAACTTTTGAATATGCGGAACGCTAATCATGAGGTCCCACAGATTTGCGGTGGAGACAGAGTTAAGAACTATGCTTTTTTACTGCTTTCCAGTCTGGTCGTTGATTATATATGCCATATATGTATTTATTTATAAATAATATGTCTATATTTCTTAAATATACGTTAAATAGTACCTTTAACACAAGTCTTAAATTAACTTACCAAGGGGCTAGTTCAATTGGTGTAATAATGTCCAAATATTATTATTATTATTATGTGGGTTATGATGACGATAAACCTTTTGAGGTGAATAGAATTTTGGAATAAAATATCTCCTTGGTCACTTTTAGTGAAGTGAAGTGACATTGGTGAAGGGATAGGAACCTTGTTAATAGGTAATCAAGGTGATAAACCTTTTTGGCGTGGGTAGAACGTTATAGATATAATGTTCATTCTGATCTGATCTGTACGGGAGTTTTGATGGCATTAATACGGAACATTGCTAAACCTTTGCTAGCTCATCGCTTAATAGATTCCACACAAAATTAGTCCCTTGCTGCCGAAATGCAGTGAATACTACGGTGAGGGAAAACATCGCGAGGAAACCTACCTGTTACCTGATCAGGTACCCTGCGACATTGAGTACTAACCATTTGGTAAACACGTGGGTTCGTTGCGGCCATAGAATTTCTACCTTCGCAATTGCGGAGATGAAAACCTGAACCTCTGATTTTGCAAGGGTTAATGGTCGTAAACTCAATTTTCTTTCGTTTAATGATATACTAACCATAGGTCGTGTAGAAGTATTGGATATGTGGACAGTGCTGGGTGATGTTTCACTGGTTCTGCTGCTCTCTTTGGGTTCTACGTTCTCAATGTCGATCTTCATCACCAGTCCCTTGGTGTTGTGGAGGTCTTCATCGGATTCTGAATCTGGAAGCGTATGGTCAGAGTAAACTAATTGTCACAAAGTATATCACATCATTTTTATACTATACTAGTGACCCTCTCCGGCTTCGTACGGGTATAAAATATATAGCCTACTCCACTATTTAATGGATGTTATCATACATATAAACCTTCCTCTTGAATCACTCTATCTATTAAAAAAAAACCGCTACAAAATCTGTTGCGTAGTTTCAAAGATTTAAGCATACAAATGGACATAGGGACAGAGAAAGCGACTTTGTTTTATACTATGTAGTGATATTTTACGAGTATACGCATACGCATCACGCCTGATTCCCTGTAGAAAGCATAGAGCACGGATCCCCATTTGTCCCGATCCTGACAAACCACTTTCGCTTCATTGACACTCATATCTTCTCATATACACTCGGCGGTTATAAGTACTTCTAAAGTCAGCTTTTACAAGTATATTATGCTATTATTTAAACGAACAACAAAAATACATATTGGCATACCAAAACAATACGTCCGAACTCTAACTGAACAGAGTTTTAGATGTACTTTCAAATCCATACACTTTTTGTTCCCTTTCGAGGTGTTAAGAACCTGTAAATGATGATACTATCTCATAGTTCACATTTTAGCATGAATATTAGTTAGTTATGTCATATGAAAAATAAGTGACAGGTTGCTAACCCATCGCCCAACAGATTCCATTTTCCAGTAGTCCCTTAGTCCGTACACTGAAGAACAAAAGAGCATGAATGAGTAGGTAAAGGAAACATATACTACATATGAATGTTATAGATTATCAAATAGTTATAACTGCCATGTTTTGCCTATACACCAACAAAATATGGTTGCATTTTAGGTATTCAAGTCCAAAACAAGTTTGAATTATCATGTAAATATAATCGCATAATACGTTCAAGGTATTATTATCATGATTTCATCACAACCCCAATATTCATGCCAATAAATGATCAAAGAGATGTTTTCATGTATCCAAGGTTTTGTCCTTCTCAAAAAAGATTAAAGGACATGAATGTATATGTATTTATCAATGTTACAATATTAGTTATCAGTATCGGTAAAATAAGCCTCATTTTGTGTCGACCTTCTTAAGGAACACAGCCGTTATGTGTATACATTTATATAAAAACTTACCAGTAGACCTTTCAGCGATATGATCCGGAGTATAAGACTCTTGAAACGTAATCTCGTTCCCTTCGACATAGGTTTGAGAAATCCGATACTGCTTTTTCAACTCCTCGTTTATATACACTTCAGTATTGACTAAACTGGGTATTTCTATTGAACTTCTTGTGGATCCACGCATAGCTTTTGAATAGCTAGCTGATCTTTCCAAGACCCTAGGTCTATTATCACGTCGTTCCACTATATCTTCGTTCATTGTAATATCGAGAATGTTTGTTCAGGAATTTGGAGTTATTTGCCACCTGTCAACTTTCTTAGATATTGCGCACGCATTTGATTGCGTTTGTGTTTGTCAGTTGTTCTTTTGTTGAGTTTTGTGATTGTGTGATTAGGTTTGGTATTTTAGTTTATTCTTTATAAGTGCGTAATATTACAGTATATTTGTTGATGAGATAAATAAAATTCAATGAATTTATCCACTCTTACTTACACGAAGAACACTTAAATAAAGTGACGTATTTATATAGTTTTTTTCACTTTGAAATGTGTACTATGAATACACTAGATAAAAACTTTAGTCATAGCAAAATACCTCAAATTATAGATAAAAAGCTGATAAAATCACTCTCATTTTGAAAATATTCAAACCTTTAACCTTATTTACTGCAAATTCTATTTATATAACTTATCACTTTCTTTATTTTAACCACACATATTAAACTATAATTACACTTTATTATCGATTGTTTATATCTTCATACACACCAGTTAAACACAAGTAACAAGTAAAACTGATTACTTCATTTTGTTTCGCCTTACACCTTCGTTTTATCGCCGACTATAGATAAATCAGTACTTCCATGCTAGAAATATGACATGACCAGTACTTAGCGTAAAATATGCTATCTTAGAGATAAGGGGACATTATTCGGTTGTGGCTTAGGCGAATAAATGAGGGGTTTGTAAATGACAATGACTTAAAATATACCTTAATAATAGAAATTGATTTAAAGGCACATTAATTATAGTAAACGAACTGTAGGTGCCCGAAATGGTGTTAAATTAGTTCGTTAGTCTTTGATACGAGTCTGAGACTGTAGTATTACCACAAAAGAAGTAAGTTTCCTAGGAATACAGTTACGTAATAATTTTACTGTTTCAAAATGACTTCTTTAACCATAGGTTAAGATTATATGCCACTGCATTTATATCTCAGGTGTTTACAATTACTTGCAATTTACCTTTTTTCCTTTTGTTTTTTTATTATCTTAAGTACCTCAATATAACGTCCTATAAAAATGTCCTGTGTTCTGTCTGGGACATAAAAAGAATGCTAACTAGCTGCCGTTCTTCACGGAAATTTAGAGGAGGTTTAGCTTCGCCATTTACAATCTATCTCTGAATTCGACCACATATTCAAAACAATAGGTACATATTCACCTATTTATTCTTATTCATATGGATATTGGTCTTTGTAAGTATGCAGAATATAATTAGCATCGTTTACCTTATAACATATAACAGTCAGATAGACACCATATTGAAAAAGGGTGACGTTTGAAGTACCTATAACCGCCGAGTGTGTAAATAGTGGATGTCAATGTAGCGAAAGTGATTTGTCAAGATCGAAACAAATATGGATCTGTGATCTCTGTTTAAAGTCATCTCCTGCTAGTTTGGGCGTAAAAGAATGCTAACTAGCTGCCGTTCTTACTATGCCGTAGGAGGGGACTAGGGGTAAAATTGGATTGATTGGTCGATAGGCTAGGAATCAGTCTCCAATATTCCATATGACATAACAACCCCAATATTTATGCTAAAATGACCTAAGAGATAATAAATCGCTGGGGTTCTGTCCACTTCGAAAGGGCTAAATAGACGTGAAAGTATTAATGATATCTGTCTACCTTGCAATAGGGAAACGAACGTAATGCATATCTTTACCATAGAAATGTGCTGTATATTTAAATCTCTTAAAATTATATAATTATAAAGGGCACAGATAATATAATTAAAGGGTAAGCAGAGATCAAGAATCCCTTTTCTACACAACCTAAAATCCATTCTCCACCGACTATACACTTCCACATATTCACTCGGCGCTTATAAGTAGTTGCTTCAAGAGTAAATATACTTTTATCTTATGTTTATTTATTTAAAGATTTGGTGGTGACATAGAAGTGATATATAGGCCATTCTTTAGCCAAGCCATCTTGTCATGAGATAACAAATAAATCTCGTGTGCTAACATAAAAAAGACACACGCGTTCACGACCATTAACCCTTGAGGGGTAGCCAGAGGTTCAGGTGTCCATATTCGCAATAGTTAAGGTAGTAATTCTATGGCCACCTCGAACCCACGTGTTGACCAGATAGTCAGTACTTAATGTGACAGGTGGTAAGCCGTGTCACCATTTCTGCATTAACATGACGACCGTTTTCCTAAACAGGGTAGACTGCACTAAGGTATATACACTGCACTAATTACTGTAATTTCTTGCAGTAAAGGAATATAAATGTGAAGACTTTTTATCTCTTTTGGAGTAGACAGTACAAATTAACAGTAGACAGTTTAAATAGCGAGGCTTTCGTGGTATTAATTTTCAATTGTGATAGATTGATAGCTCATCGCCTTATATTAAATTAACCAATACATACACCATTTTATTTGAT
This sequence comes from Leucoptera coffeella, assembly GCA_030578115.1. Taxonomy (NCBI): domain Eukaryota; kingdom Metazoa; phylum Arthropoda; class Insecta; order Lepidoptera; family Lyonetiidae; genus Leucoptera; species Leucoptera coffeella. The sequence continues at coordinate 219,060 of JAMBLF010000045.1, read as the reverse complement.
GATACGCCGTACTAAGTGAAAACATACATACATACTAGACTAATTCGATAAATAGATAAGTAGGAGAAAAATAATTCAAAGAAGTTCCTTAGTATTCCTATGAATTTTATTTACAAATACACTCACTATACATTTACTATATAACCTTTATTTACAACAGTATTCACATGACTAAATAAAATAAGGATAACAGATAATTAAAACCAAGCGACTGTAAATTGTACGTAAATGAAAAACATATATTTATATTTCATTCATTGAAACATGCCAGAGCCGGGATTCGAACCTAGGTCCACTAATAAGAAACCAGAGTTCTTACCCCCTGAGCTACAGCCACTACAATCGGTAACGGTGAGGAAAAACATCGTGAGGAAACCTGCCTATCCCTCAGGATAGGTAATAGTCAGTCCCTATATACGGCTATATGGTTCACTAACCATCAGGTTGTGTGCTGTCTATCTAGTGAAACGCGGGCTTCGAATGACCCAAACCTAACATGCCCTCGAAATTTCGGAGATGGGCACTCAAGTCTTTGACTACCCCGCCGTAATAAAAAAGGGAGTGTGTACAAGTCCTGAAGCGTATGTATGTATGTATGATAAAAACAAGCATACGAAATTTCCTAAAACATAACATACGTTCCTAATCTAAATGGAAAGAATAAAGAGTTCTGAAGAATTATTTTTTCATTTCCATATTCCACATTCTTTTACGTCCCAGCTAGCACGGGACCATATAGTTATTACATACATCCATATTATATTCACGTCTCTACTTCCCTAATGGGTTAATCTCCCTTGCTTCACTCACACCCACTAACCTTCTCATACATGCTCTTCTGTTCTTCACTACGTACACCCGCCTTGAGAATGTCTCCAATTTCATCTCTATAAGTTCTACGCGGCCTACCCCGTCTAACTCTACCTTCGACTTTGTCTTTATAGATTCCTTTCGTAACCTTCCTTTCATCCATCCGCTCCATGTGCCCAAACCACCTTAACATACCTTTCTCTATTTTCTTCACTACATCTTCTTTCAAACCACAACGTTTACGAATCATATTATTCCGTACCCTATATATATATCACATGTAGGTAGATAAATACATAAATAGCATAAATAATCAACGACCAGACTGGAAACCATACGAAAGCGTAGTTCTTAACTCTGCCTCCACCGGGAATCTTTGGGACCTCTTGATTACCGTTCAGGTGGTTAACTGTTCGTGCCACGGAGGTCGTCTAATGGATTCTATTGTGGTGAGTTCTTCCCTTTATGTTTCCTGAAAGAAGAAGGTCGTTCGCATCGGAAGCTGCTCATCTTGAGGCTAAAGCTGGATGGAGTACCAGAGCAGGTGGTGGAAGATTCTGACGCGTCTGCAGTGGAAGATCTGGAAAGAAGAAGGGAGTTTAGCGTAGAAGTTGGCTTTAATATTAATAGTATTTAGGACACTATAAGAGACAAGGAAAGTTTATTTGTAAAACATGTGTTTTTATTATGTTAATATATTTTATTTATAGCGTTACGATTGTCCACCAATCGTAACACACCAAGCTGAGACGGAACCTTTTTTTGGACCACAATGGCACACACATTATTTACTTGTGTTTGTCTTCAATTCTATGTTATGTATAAGTTGTATTATGTATTCGTGTGTGTCTTGTAGTTGTAAAATAAACTTTGTTATTATTAAAAATTTTCAGAACTTTTCCAACATGTTTTGCCGAATGCGTAGGCTTACAACAATTTATCCCGTCCTAGTCTAGGAAAAGAATGCTATCTAGCTGCTATTTTTCTCGGTATATACGGAAACGATTAAGGGACTTAGGTAATGGAATCTATAGGGAGATAGTAACCTGCCCTCATTATTTCTTATGAATGACCTTTCATCCCTTATATTAAAGCTTTAAGTGCCCAAGTAGATTTATTAATCCGAGGTTCTTTCCACCCCAAAAGAGGTTGAAGTACGCGAACATATATGTGTTTTAACTTACTTAGGTAGACAGATATCACGGTTCACACTTACTTCATTTCAATATCCTTGGCACTCATGTAGGGGGTGGCCACAGGTTCGATAACATTCAGTTTCTTGTGCTCAATTACGTACTTCTGAACGTGGCTATCATATCTAAAAATGATAAGCATTGATATAACAATTCATTACTGAAAGATATATGTTTCCTAAATATACTCAAAGTATATAATAGTAGTATATAAGTATATCTATATATAATGATAGAATTAAAAATAGTGTGATAAGGGAAAGTTGCGATGTGAAAGAAGATGTAGTGTCTAAGATTGAAAAAGGCATGCTTCGATGGTTTGGATATGTTATGCGGGTGAATGATAGTAGATTGACAAAAGGAATATACTATATGAGTGAAGTAGAAGGGCGGTTACGTAGAAGCCGGGCCAATAAGACATATAACAGTCAGATAGACGCTATATTGAAAAAGGGTGACGTTAGGAGTACCTATAACCGCCGAGTGTGTATGAGGAGATGTCTGAGGATACAGAACCAAAGCCCAAAACAATTGAGCTACGTTGAATTAATTTTTTTATTACTAAAGTGCTAAAGTGCTTAACAGAGAAAAAACATCGTGAGGAAACCTGTCTGTTCCCCGAACAGATAATAGTTAGTTCTTGTAAATGGCGACATGGTTTACCACCTGTCACATTGACTACTAACTATGTGGTCAACACGTGGATTCGAGGTAGTCATCGAATTACTACCTTCGTAATTGCGGAGATGAAAACCTGAACCTCTGACTAACTCACAAGGGTTAATGGTCGTGAACGCGTTTGTCTTTTTGTCTATAATCGACAACCAGATTAGAAAGCAGAAGAAAAATGATTTAGCTCTGCCTTCACCGGGAATCTTTGGGACCTCACTATTAGCGTTAAAAAGGTTAACCAATCACGCCACGGAGGTCGTCATATGTGTATAATATCTAGTAAAATAAAACTTACTTGACAACGGAAGGGAATCTGTGTCCCCAAACTATTTCCTTAGGTAGGTACGAAGTCTGACTCTGGGTGAACGTGCCCATAGATGACGAAGCTCCCTTCAAACTCACTGTTAGTTCGAAACTGTAAACAAATGTATTAAATACACATTCACTTCCTTCAATCCCTTTCGGGGTGGACAAACCTTCGAAGATATAATATCTCTTAGGTCACTTTAAAGCGTTAATATTGGGGATTACCATGTCTTAATTGAACATCAGTAAGAGTTTGCTAGCCCATCGTGCAGTATGTTCTATTTACCCCTAGTCCCTTAGTCGCCTCCTAAGACATGCCAGGAAAAATGGCAGCTAGTTAGAGTTTTTTAAAGAAAGAAAGAAAATACTTTATTCACTGCATAAATTACATTAAACACACAAATAATAAACATAAAGAATGAAAACCATTGATGCAGTGAAAAGGTGCTGCCTCAGTATACGATGCAGCTAGGCATCACTGGTCCTCCGGCAGCACCCGATTTGGAAACTGTCACAAGCTGCATATAATGAAGATAATAAACGTACACACAATTATATAATTATAATAAACATACACATTCAAGTCCTTCAATCCCTTTCGGGGTGGACAGAACCTCGGAGATAAATTATCTCCTAGGTCGCTTTTAGTAAAATATTCGGGTTCATGAAGGAGATTATTAATGACAATGTGCCAGTCCATCGCTCGGCAGATAGGCAACTATTTAGATGGCTGGTTGCATGTGTGGTTAATAAAGTTCTTTCTTTTCTGCATATAAGACCTATTTATACTAACCGTAACTCTCATATTTAGCCTTACCTAGCCCCAGCTATACTATCAGGTGTCATTTCGTAAAAAGGGCTGTCCTTGTCAATCACATGCACTAGTGTAAGAGGCCATAAAGGGAACTGTTTCTCTAACAGTTGAAGACTTCTGGCATAGTAGCGTATTACCTCACCCTCTTTGGTTCTGGAAAATAAATAACATACATACATACACATCACGCCTGATTCCCTGTAGAGGGGTAGGCAGAAATCACGGATCCCCATTTGTCCCGATCCTGACAGACCACTTTCGCTTCATTGACATTCATACATCCTCTCATACACTCTCGGCGGTTTTAGGTACACCTAACGTCGCCTTTTTTCAATATAGCGTCTATCTGACTGTTAAATGTCTTATTAGGCCGGCTTATTATTAAAATAAATAAATATTTACATACATTGAATACTACGGTGAGGGAAAACATCGTGAGGAAACCTACTCGTTTCCCGAACAGTTTAGTTAGTGCTTGTAAATGGCGACATGGTTTACCACCTATCACATTGAGTACTGACTATCTGGTTATCACGTGGGTTCAATGTTGAAATCTGAATATCTGACTACCTCGCAAGGTTTAAGGCGGAAGAAGTAACCTAAGGTCCCAGGTTCAATGTATAGTGGAGATGGTATAGAAGGAAGGAAGGTACGGCTATAGCCCAGTGGATAAGATCTTTATGTGACTTTTTATGAGAAAGGACAACCAAACCAATGAATGAAATTTAAATATGTGTTTTCCATTTACGTACATAATTTACAGTCGCTAACGGCGAGGGAAAACATTGTGAGGAAACCTGCCTATCCCAAGGGATAGGTAAGAGCCAGTACCTGTATACGCCATCACTAATCACTACCTATCACATTGCCTGTTGTCTATCTAGTGATACGCGGGCTTCGAATGACCCATACCTAACATGCCTTCGAAATTTCGGAGATGGGCTCTCAAGCTTCTGACTACCAAGCCACATGTGTGTATACACAAGTCGTGAAGCGTATGTATATATGTATGACTTCTGATAATTTCCCTTTAAATACTGGAAAGAAAACTCTAACCTATGCACTTTCACGACCATTAACCCTTGCAGGGTAAACAGTGGTTTGGGTGTCCCGTACAGAATAACTCACTTGTAAGTTTTGACGAAATGGGCACTGAACTCGGAGCTGATGACGTGGTCGTAGTTGAGGTCCCAGGAGCGCAGCATCAGACACAACCTGCCGTCTCGCATCGATATCTGAAAGAAACGACCAAGGGAATGTACATACTTATTATTGTGTCTTATTGTGCCATATGTGTAATAATTTATGCAATGTGAAACTCTGTTTAACTTATGTTTTATTTTGTACGTGTGGAGCTGGCAAAATTATGGTTGTCGCTATTTGGAAATTCTAGGTGCTGTTTTTGACTTGGTCAATTGTGGGTTATATTGCTTGAATCTGTAACTGATAAATTATTTGGAGCCGGCTGTCATCGATACGGGTTATCTCGGTAATCTAGTGATGGCAGTAAGGTATTTGTGATTATGTTGCCTCTTTTGTAAATAAAGCTATTATTATTATTATTACTTGTAATATAAATACAGGACTTTTGTTCAGAATTATGATAAATTCTGTGTTAGTTTTTGTATTGATGGAATGGTAATTAGTTAACTTACTCTTATTTTTATGGACTTTTATGTAACGTTTTCATAATAAGCTGACGTTTTGTCCAGTATTTACTGTATACTTCTGAAAAGTATATGAGAAGATGTATGAGTGTCAATGAAGTGAAAGTGGTCAGTCAGGATCTGGATAAATGGGGATCCGTGATCTCTGCCTACCCCTCTACAGGGAATCATACATTATAGGTATGGGTCCGAAATTTCGAAGGCGTGTTAGGTATGGGTCATTCGAAGCCTGCGTATCACTAGATACGCACCCTACGTGATAGGTAGTGAACCGTATCGCCGTATATAGGCACTATTACCTATCCTATATCTATCTATCGTATCTTTATGTATGTATGTAGCGTATACCTAATCAAACAATATTATATTATATTGTTACACTTACCACGGCTTTTTTACTAAAACCCACTCCGTCACGCGACAGTTTTTCCGGCCTGGTTAACTTCGCATACACCACGCAAGTCAACACTCCAGACAACCCGGTGCCCAGGATCAGCTGGAGAGAAGAAAGGCAGGTATACATACATATTCACGCCTTTACGTCCCTAAGGTGATAGGCAGAGACTATGGGTCGCCACCTGGAACGGGTGACTAATTTCCCTTGCTTCACTCACACCCATTAATAACACAACGAGAGTTCTGGATAAAATAAATAAATGATTTTATAAAAAATAATTTACAATTATGCGATATACATAATACAATCAATAATTATGATAATTGAGTACTCGACTAGAATACTCAGCACATATACGAATAAAAAAGACCAACGCCATTAACCCTTGTGGGGAAGTCAGAGGTTCAGGTGTCCATCTCCGCATTTGCGAAGGTAGTAATTCTATGGCCACCTCAAACCCACGTGTTAACCAGATAATTAGTACTCAATGTGACAGGTGGTAAGCCATGTCGCCATTTACAATCACTAACTATTACCTGTTCGGGGAACAGGTAGGTTTCCTCAAGATGTTTTTTGCCTCACCGTAGTATTCAAAAAGTACATAGAAATTCATTAAACTTCATTTCTAGTACATGCTCAAGTGGGATTTGAACCCTGTACCCGTTGATACTGAGTCAAGCCCCAAACAACTGAGCTACGTCGAATTACAGACAATTATGTATAATAATTATTTACCGTTAAAACTTATTTATCGTAATTGAATAATACTCAGCACATACAATGTCCTTTTCGGGGTGGATTGAACGTCGGAGATATAATATCTCCTAGATCAATTTTTAGCATGAATATTGGGGGTGCGATGTCATAATGGAACATTGATGACTGGTTGCTAGTCATTCCCCTGTAGTATGTATGTATGAATTAAATTATTAACATAATTATTATAATACCTGTACGATGAAGAGAAATATAGCTTCAGGGCATTCTTCATCAATCGCTCTATCACCGAATCCTATAGTAGTCTGTAAAAGATAAAATTGTTATTAAAAATATTATTAAACAAACGGGAGATGGGCTAGAAACACTTTACTCATAGTCAAAATCAAATAGATTACTGCCGTCAAACTAAGGCAAAAAATGATCAAGGAGATATTATGTCTCCAAGGTACTGTCTATCCCGAAAAGGATAATAGATTGAGTGTCATGCATATACAGTTACTGCTACATACAAATATGTTATGTTCACGCGGCTACGTCGTCAAGGGGATAGGCAGAGACTATCGATCGCCACCTGGAATGATACTGACAAATCTCATTAACCTTCTCATACAAGCTATTCTGTTCTTCACACTACATACACACGCCTTGAGAAGAATGTCTCTGACAACAAGCCGGGAAGAATGGCAGCTAGTTAGTATTGTATTTACGTCCTATATTATAAATATACATTGACATTATACTCGTATAATGATTCCTTTAGGTATAGACAGCACATTGGAAGTACTAAATTTCCTTAATGAGTATTAGCTAAACTATCAAGATTGTGATGGCAGTAATATATCACATTAGTGACAGGTTGCTACCCCTTACACCATAGATTCCATGGACCCCTAGTCCCTTAGTCAGCTCTGACAACTAGAAAAGAACGGCAGCTAGTTAGAATTGTACTTACGTCCCATATTAACACGGTCTTAGTAAATGTAACATTAATAGAATAATCATTGTTACAGGATACGTATTGTTAGAGACAATTTTCGGTAATAAGATTAATTGAAAAGTCATTAGGCCCTGCTAATGTGGTACTTAAATTGATGTAACTAGCTGTTTGAGAAAAAAAAAGATATTAGAAGTAGAATTTATTATGTAACACATAGTATAACACATGTATTTGACGACCTCCGTGGCGCAATCGGTTAGCCGCCGGAACGCTCGTGAGGTCCCGGGTTCGATTCCCGGTGGAGGCAGAGTTAAGAACTACGCTTTTCTTCTGCTTTCCAGTCTGGTTGTTGAGTATATATGCTATATATGTATTTATCTATGTATAATATGTATATATTTCTTAAGTATACATTGACTAGTACCCTTAACACAAGTCTTAAATGAACTTACCAAGGGGCTAGTTCAATTGGTGTAATAATGTTTGAGGGCTCAATTTTAAATGAAGATATTCTGGGTACAAGCGTTTTGTGGTAATATCTTATTATCACAAACTTTGTTTGTAAATAACTTACATTTAGTCGTAAAGGCTTTTTTCTTAGTGCCCATAGTCGCCAGGTACGTAACTTAAACCTAACTTAAAGGTAACTTTTTAGGCTTTTACTCCCTTAATTGACTTTCACAAAATCAGATTCCAAATTGCACAATTGTTTTAGAATGTTCACTAAATCCTAGCAAATTTTCAAAGAGATTAACGGAGTGGCCCTCACACTAAACGCAGATGTAGCTATAACAAGTGTGTATGAGGAGGTGTAACATATACAGGGTGGCGCATTCAAAACGGTCAGTATGGGAAAGTCTGAAACTATAAGAGATACGAAGATTTGTTCTTAGGAACCATGTCACCGATTTTGATAAAAATAAAAACTGCATTCATACTTTCTATGAAAAAACAACTGTATCCAGTACGGGAATCGAACCCGGTTGCTTTGAAAAAATAAATTGGCCCTTTTCACTTTTTCTTTTTAAATATCGATTACACAAGACCTAAACGGTCTTAAGTTGTAATTGTCTCTATGAAACATGGTGTCGAAAATGAATAAAATGGCATACTTTAGTTTATCATAGCAGGTTTTCTAAGTGATCACCGTTGTTTTCAATACAATATTCAACACGTTTAGGTAACAATCTTACGATTGAATTTTATATTTTCATGTGGTGAATTTGCGTTACAATTGACTTTATTGCTACTTTTAGGTCTTCAACGGTGTCATAGCTTGTTTTGTAAAATTCATCTTTAACGTAATCCCACAAGAAATTTTCTAATATGGTTTAACACGTCACTTTAAGTAGACTTTTCAATAGATTGTTAGTGTTTGATTACTGTAAATAACAAAAGTTTCTAAAAGGATTAATGCAATGCTAATGCCACATGATATGGTGTATGTAACAAGTAGAGAGGTACAAAACTACAAACAGTCATGTCTGAACTTGTTGAATATTGTAACGGTGTATGTAAACTACTATGATAAACTAAAGTATGCCAAAACAATGCATTTTATTCATTTTCGACACCATGTTTCATAGAGGCATCTACAGCTTAAGACCTACACAATCGATATTTAAAAAGAAAAAGTGAAAAAGGCCAATTTATTTTTTCAAAGCTACCGGGTTCGATTCCCGTACTGGATACAGTTGTTTTTTCATAGAAAGTATGAATGCAGTTTTTATTTTTATCAAAATCGGTGACATGGTTCCTAAGAACAAATCTTCGTATCTCTTATAGTTTCAGACTTTCCCATACTGACCGTTTTGAATGCGCCACCCTGTATATGTCAATTCGCGTCATTTCCTAGGATTGGGAACCATGTGGTCCGTGATCTTTGACTACCCCTCTGTAAGACAACAGGCGTGATTTATGTTTGTAAGTAGATGTCAAAATACACGTATTACATGTATAAATTACGACTGATATTCTGTGAGGTATCGTCAGAGGTTCTTGTGACATATGACAGAATGACTCAGCGTCTACGACCATTAACCCTTGCGGGGTAGTCCGAGGTTCAGGTTTCCATCTCCGCCAATGCGAAGGTAGTAATTCTATGGCCAGTTAGTCAGTACTCAATGTGACTGGTGTTAAGCCGAGTCGCCATTTAGAAGCACGAATGAATTGCCTTTTCCAAGGAAAAGATAGATTTCATCTCGAACATGTAATAATAGTTAGTGCTTGTTATTGGTGACATGGCTTACCACCTATCACATTGAGTACTGACTATCTGGTCAACATGCGGGTACGAGGTGGCCATAGAATTACTACCTTCGCAATAGCGGAGATTGATAACCTTTGCTTACTCCGCAAAGGTCGTGAAAAGTTGTTTGTCAGGTTAAATAGGAGTCAGTAATCACTACCTATCATTCTGTAAAGACACCGACATGATGTATGAACGAGGCTGTCAAACATATTAAGCCATTATTCCATGAGGCGAATTCGGAATAAATCACCTCTTAAATTTAGAGCGACAGTAATTGATACGAGTGTTTTGGGGACTATTATCTAATCAGGCATGTGGGTTATGAGACCCTCACGCCCAGATTGCTGTGTGGGTGGTAATGGGACATGATGCTCGGATTTGTTGGCGTTTAACTAGCTATTTACGAATTTAATGCAATATAACGTAGGTCACGTACATATTAGGTTACAGGCTGATACTTAAAAATAATAATAAAGCGTTTATTTACAGCCAAAAAAAGTTCAAAGTCCAAAATTTCAAAGTCCATGCGTTTACGCCCTATTGGCGTAGACAGAACCTTGGAGACATGATAACATCTCCTTGGTCTTATTACCAAAATCTTGGAGTTGTGATATCATATGGGAAATTATTGTCTGGTCACTAGCCCATCGGAAGAACGGCAGCTAGTTAGTGTTCTTTTTCCTCCCAAACTAGACTAGAACAATGTCCATAAATGCTTATATAATAATATGTGGGACACTTTTACACCAATTGAACTAGCCCCTTAGTAAGTTCATTGAAGACTTGTGTTAAGGGTACTAGTCAACGTATATTTAAGACATATACACTGATTATACATAGATAAAAGCATATACAGTATTCATAATTAACAACGCGACCGCAAACAGAAGAAAAGCGTAGTTCCTAACTCTGCCTCCACCGGAAATCGAACCCTCACGATTAGCGTTTAGGTAGTTAACCAATCGGTCGTCATATACATAAGATATTCAAATACATTGTTAACCCCTTACCTGCGCCTCGACTGAAGCCAAAAAGATAGTAACGAAATCTTTGCCTCCAGTGATGCACGTCTTGTTAGGTGGGTTCGGTTCGAAGTCATCATGGGCCAAGGCCGTGATGTACCAGAATACGGCGAAGACCAGCCAGATGGAGAAGTGGACGACTATTGTGCCTATGACTATCCAACGCCAGCGTAGGTTGATCTGGAATGGGGATAATAATAATATTGTAGGACGTTATTACACCAATTGAACTAGCCCCTTGGTAAGTACATTTAAGACTTGTGTTAATGGTACTACTCAACGTATATTTAAGAAATATATACTTATTATATATAGATAAATACATATATAGCATATATAATCAACGACCAGACTGGAAAGCAGAAGAAAAGCGTAGTTCTTAACTCTGCCTCCACCGGGAATCGAACCCGGGACCTCACGATTAGCGTTCAGGCGTCTAACCGATCGCGCCACGGAGGACGTCGGGGATGGATGGGTTAAGGGTCTATGTAGCATACATAAGTTTATTACATATATTTATTCACGTCTTTTAACTTGGGTTTATATTATTGATTGTGTATACTTTTTTTATTAGTAGTTCTTACATATTTAACACATTCTAAGTACGTTTATCATATTTTTTATGTTAGTTTTAATGTATGTATGTATATATAGTATGCAGCTAATGACAGACTTTGGTTCGAATGCTGTCGGAGTATCATCAAATACTAAGACAGCACCTTTTCACTGCATCAAGTGCCTACTCCTTAATATAGTTGTTGAGTCAAAAGCAAATGCAGTGAATAAATGTTTTTAATTTCTTTGGTGAAGACACAACCTCTGAGACACGATAATATCTCCTAGGTCACTTTTTAGCATAAATATTAGGGTTGTAATGTTATATGGAACATTGTTGACAAGTTGCTAGCACACCCATAGATAGTCCCTAGTCTACTAGTCCCTTAGTTGCCTCCTATGATATGCGGGGAAGAATGGCAGTTAGTTAGCATTCTTTTTACGTTCCGAAGGTTGACTAAGCAGTTGCTAAATATATTTTTGTCCACAACGAAAGGGACTTAAGTACTTTACTATATTTATCATTCATATTATATAATTTAAGCGATTTACCATATTTATCATCCATACTACAACTGTACTTACCAAAGTATGAAACGTATCATTCAGTAGTCTTATTTTTCCGAATGGTACATTTGAAATGAGGGCAATATTTTCCGCACCGTTTTTTGAAACCAACCTCTTTGGGAATTCTCCGTAAGGCTTCTTGGGTTTATGGGTAGGTTTTCTTCTGCAAAATTTACATAATATATTATATACTTAGAAATTACGTAATTTACACTTGGCGAAACGTCAAATTTTCTTATTCTAGTACATATGTATATTTACTCGATTTGAAATACATTTACAAATAGTTTACCCACAATTAATATAATTTAATTGTTATTACTAATTATGATGGTACATATACAGGAAAAAAATGTTAGCCTTAATTTAGCAAGCTTTTATTTGTAATTTAGTATAACATTATACTTTCTTACTAGCTCTAAATGATTTGGCCAATAATAAACAGTGACTTTATAATTGTCCTAAGGAAAAATACATATACAAATACATACAATACATACCTACCTAATTACCTATAGATACAAATATAATACATACCTATTCAAATTATCTAAATAAATCTTGTGTTCTTCGGGAAGCTGCGGCAATTTCTGGTTTTTACTCAAACTCGTATTACTCTGTGTTATTATAATCTTTGGCAATTGCCTTGAAAGCCTCCTTAGCCTTTCTGATCCCTTAAAAGCCTTCGAGTCCAAACTATTATAAGAACTTTCATTCAACAGTTTCGCTGCAGTATTAGTTTCATTCTCTATTTTAAACTCTGTTCTCACTTCTAAACTTTTCGGTCTTTCTCTATTCTTTTTAACTGTTATACTATCTTTCTTTTTTTCTAATTCTGTCTCTGATGTTTTAACTAAACTTTCTTCCTTTCTTTCTTGCGGCTCTGTGGTTGTATCACTACAGTTGCTTATGTTATCATAGGTAGATTTTCTAGTGTTTATTACAGTTTCTTTTATCGGTTGTAGAATATGATTCTCAGTTTCATTTAAATTATTCTTTTTATCATCTCCACAGACACTTTTTAAGTAATCTAAACACTCATCCAGTAATTGATTTGCTTCGTCTAAATTGTTATGTTCTGAGTTTAACAATTTTTCTTTTTCCATTTTGATTTATTTTACACTTCACTACAGCATATGAGTTAATTTTACACTGAGGTATTTTGGTCCTTAGAATTTAAAATCTGTGAAAAAAAAGAACTGTAATTACCAATATTGTTTAACAATACTTATGTAAATTTGATATCATATCAATGTTGAATACTGTACGAATATAATATATATAATTTCTTATAATTGTTTCGACGGGCATCTTAAAGATTTATTATTATTATAAACGAAATAATCCATGATTATCTTATTGTATTATAAAAAATTGTTTCAAAATTTCTGTTTGTTGTTTTCATTTTATTAACCTTGTATTTTACATCTATATCTAAATTTTATTATTAATTAATTTAATGGCACGATATTCTGCAATTAATGTTACTAAATCTTGTATTTATGTCACACCTTTACACGTATTCAATAAACATCTTACCTTTTTTACTCCCACTTGAACTAAAATGCAAAAAGCCCATAAATTTCCCAATTGTTATAAAACTAGACCTTTTAAAATAAACTCTTTTAATATTCTATTTACTATTTCTTCTCTTAACGTACGTAAGCCATTAGTGTATTAGCAAAAGGACACTGCTGACTCCCAAAACTGCAAAGGAAATGAATACTTAAAGAACAATCATGGTTTGTTTATACTACAGTTCGTATGTACAGGCTGAGTCGCTTTATTCAGGAATATATGTGTCTATATCAAAGAGCAAGTGTAGTATATCTTAGGGGGATAATTATTCTGGAAATCTAAGGTTCCAGGTTCTATATTCAGCTAGATTGAGCTAGATAAGTATTTTTTTTTGTAATTTGCGTTACTTTTGTTGTGAGATGTTGTCTACCATTAACTAACTTTTTGTGACGTTATTTCTGCATTGGTCACTTAAACGCCCTTTTTACCTGATAAACAATATCCAACGTGACATACCCAGCCTTGTCGCCGTATACAGATACTGGCTATTACCTATTTCAAGAAATAAGAAGGTTTTCTCATTATGTTTTTCTCACCGTTGATTTTGCATTGACACGTGCTTAATACGTATGGAATAACATCATGAAGAGACCAACATCTATCCATGATCAAATATAGCACTACCTGCCGCATTAATTGCTTGGTATAAACTTAATAGTGGGTTCGAAATAGTCAAATATAATCTACAGGGCTATCGTCACATAAACATCTGACTACCGCCTAAGAGCATTATGATAGCGAAGTGTGTGTATGCAAATGATGCTTCGATACAGTTTTACACGTGCATTTCAATTGTTATCCCTTTTGGCAGTAATACATTTTTTGACCAATTGAACATACATACGCTTCACGACTTGTGTATACACACTCCCTTTTTTTTATTACGGCGGGGTAGTCAGAGGCTTGAATGCCCATCTCCGAAATTTCGAAGGCATGTTAGGTATGCGTCATTCGAAGCCCGCGTATCACTAGATAGACAGCACCCAACGTGATAGGTAGTGAACCGTATCGCCAATTGAAATGCATCTTTTACCAGGCTTACATAACAAGAAGTAGGTCATATCTCTAAGTAGGTACAATTAACCGAATAATACTTATTTTGAGCAAATGAAAGTTTTTTATTTGATATTTCCATATATTATGACTACTATAAGGTTATAGTACATACATACATACACATCACGCCTGATTCCCTGTAGAGGGGTAGGCAGAAATCACGGATACCCATTTGTCTCGATCCTGACAGACCACTTTCGGTTCATTGACATTCATACATCCTCTCATACACTCTCGGCGGTTATAGGTACTCCTAACGTCACCTTTTTTCAATATAGCGTCTATCTGACTGTTATATGTCTTATTAGGCCGGCCCCTACGTAACCGCCCTTCCACTTCACTCATATATATTCCTTTTGTCAATCTGCTATCATTCATCCGCATAACATGTCCAAACCATCGAAGCATGCTCTTTTCAATCTTAGTCACTACATCTTCTTTCAAACCGCAACCTTCCCTTATCACACTATTTTTAATTCTATCATTCAATGTTACTCCTAACATGCTTCTCAGTGACCGCATTTCGACGGCATTGATTCTACTTTCATGCTTCTTTTTTTGTTATAGTACATATACAATTTTATAGCGGAAAAACTCAGAACACTTACCTTAAAATCTACTTTAAACCCACCACAAAATATATAAGGTAACTTTAACCACATGACACCATTTTCCTACACTTACACCTATTAAAACTATACGTTAATCTTTTCTAATACTTTCGCTGCAATGATGGATAGATGACTGAAGATGTCTTATCTTAGATAATGTTATCTGTTGTTAATTATGCTCTTGTGGCGTTGAGTTACAACCTTGGTGACGTTACGTGGTTCGAGTATAGGGTGTAAATATAATGTTTGACAAAAGTACATATGTTTTATAGTTTACTACAAACTTCAACTATGTCTAGTAAAGGAAAACGTAAGGAAAACTGCCTGTTTCTCGGAATAGAAAACACATTTATATCAAGTGGGTTTCGAGTGACCATACTTACATGTACATATTTTACATTTCGACGTGGACAGAACTTCTGAGATATAATATATCTTAGGTCCCTTTTTAGCATGAGCATTAAGGTTGCGATGTCATAATAGAACCGTGTTGATAGGTTGCTAACCTTTCGTCTAATAAAATACATGAGACGAACAAGATTAGTCGGAAGCTTAAGTTAATAACAATATTACTAAGATACTTTCTAAGTCATAATCCACGATTCTTAAATCACTTGTTGAGTTTTTGTATCAGTCTGTATAATAGCACAAATCATGAATGTCCTTTGTATTAGCGTTTTCTCAGAATACGTACACTCTACGCTTGTGTTAACTAGGGATTTTTTTACATATATGTATACATACATATTCACGTCCTTTAATCCCTTTAAGTATGGACAGAACCTTGGTGACATAATAACATCTCCTTTTTCACTTTTTGTAATGAAATAAGATGTCTTGGTCAGTTATTAGCATGGATATTAGGGTTGTGAAGTCATATGGAACATTGATGACAGGTTGTTAGCTCATTGACAATAGATTTATTTTACCCCTGATCCCTTAGGCATGCCGAGAAGAACGGCAGCTAGTTAACATTATTTTTACATCGCAGGTAGCACAGCATTTTTTCTACCAACCGTGCCGTACAGGTAGCGTATATTGAATAAATTTTATGAATGATGCTTTTTGTCCCGTTTACTGTTGAGGCTTTGGATCCTTAGGGTTCATCAATTAGTCTAAGATATATCGTCTTGTTTAATTGATAATGTAGGGATCCCAGAGCTAGAGCATTCTTCTCTCAAATTAACATTGCTATTCAGAGGGGGAATGCTATCAGTGTCTTAGGAACCCTACCACCCTCTGACTGATTATAAAGATATTTTCTATGTAATTTAATTTTGATGAGTATATTTATAATTAATAAAATTTGTGTATAAAGAAATGCTTAAGATGATTGTACTCGTATATATGAAACAAACGTTTTCAACAAAATCTATTACTTTATTCATAATACTCTTAGGTAGGTACTTTAGTCACATATTTATCTCACATAACAACCTTATTATACATAATTAAATATTTATATTACTTTATATAAAGTTAAATTTGAAAGCTACGTAAAATTCGCAAATATTTAGGTACAATTTGATAGGTATTTTGGCAGTTTACAATTACTGATATACTGTTGACTATATTATTAATACAATGTGAGGAAACCTGACTATTTTATAGGTAATAGTCATTATATGGTGACATGACTTACCACCTATCACGTTGGATGCCAACTGTGTTTTATAGGTGTTAAATAGTATCTTTTGTGATCATAGTCAGTGGTTAAATAACCGACTTACAGACACAGAAGAAGTGTGTTCGAACAATTTGTGGCATTTATCCCCCTGACAGTTGTAGGCCCAAATTTATAGCATTGCGATTAATGACTTTGCCATGCATTTATATAATGGAGGTGGGTCTCTTCGTACGAAGAAACTCTCACTTATTTAAGACTCTACAGAGTCAACGCCGTAGGAATATATTAGAATATACACGGTTCAATTATGCCAAGAGCAAAAAAAGTGTTGTCGCTATGATACCTGTTATATATAATAAGCTACCAGGTGCCATTAGAAATGCGGACACATTGTACGCTTTTAAATTAAGGCTGTCGAAGTTCCTTCTGGATAAGGCTTACTATACGGTGTCTGAATATTTGCATGATCAATTAGAGGACTCAATATATTTCCATTAAGAATATTGTACTAATTCGTAAATTTATCATAAATATGACATTTTATTTAATTAGATATTATTTTATTACTATTTTAATATTGACATTCTAAATAAAATAATTAATAATGCATGTTATATGACAATTATTAATAAATATATCCTAACCTAGACATGTAATTTTTGACTTTACTATAATTATAATTCCAAAATCAATTTAATAATATGTATTGCATGTTTATTGTCAATTAGGTGAAAAGCATTCAACAAAATTTTGTTAATTTGCATGCCTGATACGGTCGAACACACTGTACCTTATACCAATTTGTAACAACAGTGAATACGTGTGTTTGCAAATAAAGTTTGATTTGATTTGACTTTGTAGCAAATAAACAACGTGATAGATGCTAGGCTATATAGATACAATGACTATTAACAATGTAGTAGCATAGGTAGGTTTCCTCACATAGTTAAAAATAATTTGAGGTTGTCTAAAAGTGATATTTAAGGTATATTTCATAACTTATTATTTAATCTTCTTTCTTCTATCTAAAAAGATTAAGCATCGGTAGTGTACCTGAAAATATAAGAAATAATAATAATAATTTAGCACATTATTACACCAATTAAACTAGCCCCTTAGTAATTTCATTTAAGACGTATGGGTACTAGTCAACGTATATTTAAGAAATATATACATATTAGAAATTGATAAATACATATATAGCATATATAATCAACGACCAGACTGGAAAGCAGTAGAAAAGCGTTGTTCTTAACTCTGCCTCCACCGGGAATCGAACTGACGATTAGCGTTCCGGCGGCTAACCGATCGCGCTACGGAGGTCGTCTTAGTAGTAGTCAAAATATAAATTAAAATATTGACAATGATCTTCGAATTAATTGCAAAGTCGAATACTATTAACATTTTAAAGGTGTTTCATAAATGTACCTAACCTATCTATTCCTAGGAACAGGGACCTTATTCCACTAATGCTTTTCGCAAAATATTAGTTCAATATCAGACCAGTAATAGAGTGAAGTTGGTAGTGGATCAGCAAATTTCGCAATTTTTAAGAAAAAAATTAAACTTTTTCCGATTTTAATGGTGGTATTAGACACTTTTGGTCATCCACTACAACTTCACATTATTACTGACCTGGGCCCTTACTCTAATTAACTTTGACAGCCACTCAACTGCGTCGCTATTGCGATACTTCTGCGTCTCGGCCGTAAAAGTGGCACTCTGCTAATATTTTGACAGCCACACTTGTGCCTCATTCGCGAGTCAGTGGTGCTTCAGTGGCACCTCAGTGGCCACTCAAGTATGGAAATGTCAATAGTGTCGTACGAAATGTAAGGATATTGAACTGACATTGACTGACGTTTGGTTAGTGGAGTAGCCTTTTTTGTACTTCAGACGCAGATGTAGTTCGATGGCCCCTCAGTGGCCATAATTTGTTAGTGGAGTGCCAAAAGTGTCAAATTACGGCCACTGAAGTGCCACAGTATAATATTGTGGCTAAAATGAATTAGTGGAGTAAGGGCCCTGATATTGAACTGCGTTTGTGCTAAAACGCATTAGCAGACTTGGGCCCCATGTAAAATACATTTTCGAAAAGAACCGAATACTACAGTGAGGGAAAATATGAGGAAACCCACTTGTTCCTCGAAAATGTAATGGTGCTTGTAAATGGCGACCACCTGTCACATTGAGTACTGCCTATCTGGTTAACACGTGGGTTCGAGGTGGCCAAACAATTACTACCTCTGCTATTGCGGAGATGTCTTGTGACTAATCCTGGGTTAATTATTTTGATATATTTTTTCCTAATATCATTATTAATACTTAAAGTGACCAAGGATATGTCTCCAAGATACTGTCTTTCCCAAAAGGGATTAGAAGCCGTATATCTATATGTTATATACTATAATGACGATCTCCGTGGCGTGATCGGTTAGACGACTGAACGCTAATCGTGAGGTCCCGGGTTCGATTCCCGGTGGAGGCAGATTTAAGAACTACGCTTTTCTTCTGGTTGTTGATTATATATGCTATATATGAATTTATCTATATATAATAAGTATACATTTCTTAAATATACGTTGACTAGTACCCTTAACACAAGTCACAAGTACTTACCAAGGGGCTAGTTCAATTAGTGTAATTACGTCCTACAATATTATTATACTATAAACACATACCTCTCCTTGTCGACCTTGGGAAGGTCGTGGACCACCTCATCTTCAGATTCAAGGTCATAAATGCGCTCATCTGGAGTCAGGTTGGGGTTTGTGTAACCGCCTATTCCCACTGGAAACATAAAAATGGTCACTTTACTTTGTTTGAACTATTGTGAGTCAATGAATTCATTATTTTATATATTTGCCGGAGTTTCTTGTTGGTTCTTCTCCGAGCCAGGGCTTCCGAACCAATGGTAGAATTTCAATGCTAAGAGACAACCAGTGTCAGGCAAATGTTTTGACTTTTAATTAATGTACTGTACTTGTACTTATGTTGAATAAACACATTGACTTTGACTTTAAAATTGGCTGATAATTCTGAAACTGTCGGAGTTATATTTGAGGATGGCCCATTTTTTTCTATAATTTCCATATATAATCCTTATTATAAATATATAATAGTCCATAGTTTCAAATGATGTTTCTAGCTTGTTTGATTACATATACAATTAAATATTTTTGAGACTAAACAAAATTTGTAACGATGAGTCAAATTACAATCAGAATATTTTAACTATACTTTCGTCACTTCACAAAGTTTCAGAAATCAGTTACAGATAAAAAGGTATAAATCCGTAGTAAGATATCTGCCTACCCCGTTCTGAAGGTAATCATTATATTATAGTCTTCGCTCCTATTAGTAGCAACGTGATATTATATAGCCTAAAGCCGTCCTCAGTAAATGGTCTATCTAACATAAAACGAATTTTTGAATTCGAACCAGTAGTTCCTAAGATTAGCGCGTATATACAAACAAACTCTTCAGCTTTATAATATTAGCATTGTATATTTATTTACCAATAGACGCATCCTGGTATTTCTTATCTTCGTACAATGGCGGCAGGTCTTGATGCGGGGTGGGGTAGAGATCCAAAGTAGGACGCTTGTGGCTGAAAATGCTGTCCGTGTCCGAGTAATGGGTCATGCTGTAAGAAAGGCATAGAATTGGATTAAATAATGTGTATGCAGACACATTAGTAGAGTAAGTGGTAGCTGGTAACCCTCTTGGGTATTGAACAAACATACATACATATCACACCCGTTTCCCTGCAGAGGGGTCATTTGTCCCGAACCTGACAGATCACTTTCGCTTCATTGATACTCATACACACTCGGCGGCTATAGGTACTCCTAACGTCACCTTTTTTCAATTTACCGTCTATCTGACTGTTTTATGTCCTATTAGGCCGGCCGCTACGTAACAGCTCTTCCACTTCACTCACATATATTTCTTTTCAATTCCTTGTTAATGTGCTATCATACATCCGCATAACATATTTGTATTCATCCCAAAGGGATTTAAGGACGTAAATGTGCATACATACATAAATGTGTGTGCAGTGTTTCTCTTTATTACTTACCTAGAATACCCATTAAAGCAGCCTACCCTCCATAGAACGATGGTCAACACGATACAACTCAGTAGTACGGATACACCAACTGCCAGCCATCGCAATAGAATACTTGTCTCCATAGGCTCCACATATACCTGTAATACATGTAAATTAAGGAACTACAAGTAACTCATAAAGTGAAGTGGAAGGGCGGTTATTCAGATAGACGCTATATTGAAAAAGGGTGACGTTAGGTGTACCAATCGCCGAGTGTGTATTAGAAGGTTTATGAGTGTATATGAAGCGAAAGTGGTCTGTCAGGATCGGGACAAATGGGGGATCCGTGATCTCTGCCTCTACAGGGAATCAGGCATGATGTATGTATGTAAGTTACATATCGACACCTAACGGCGCACTTGCCAAACTCACGTCCTTTAATCCGTTTTGCGGTGGACAGAACTTTGGAGACATGAAAATGTCTTCTTAGTCACTCATTAGCATGTATAATAGGGTTTTAATGTCTAATGGAACATTAGTGACAGGTTGCTAGCCTATCACCCAAATTTCTATTTACTTCTAGTCCCTTAGTCACCTCCTACGACATGCTGGCAAGAACGGCAGCTAGTTAGCATTCTTTTTACGTCCCAGCGAGCGGACTACATGTCATTGTATATATGTAAACATGTAAGGGTCGTAACAACCTTGTTAAAGACCACTTTAGATCAAAATAACTTTTTAAAGTTTTTTTTTCAAATTAACCATAGACAAAAAAACAAACGCGTTCACGACAATTAACCCTTGCGGGGAAGTTAGGGGTTCAGGTTTCCATCTCTGTAATCGCCGTAGAATAATAAAAGGAACAGCCATACAATTAAAATCATCAAACTAGTAGTAAATAAAGTCAGTAACAGAAAACTCTACCTTCCACCCAATTTCGCTGAACCGATCACTGAACTGAGGATCCATGGCGTAGGAGGTCCACATATCCTGGAGCTGGTCACGAGACATGACTGGATGCTCCTGATCTTCTACCAGGTGTACTCCGAACTGAATGGCTAAGCAGTGGAGGGCATCAGGCCAGAAAGGGTTACAGGTTCTTACTAGTATTACCTTCGTACTGTTTAATCTGTAAAGACGTACATATATATCGTTAGAACCTATAACCGCCGAGTGTGTATGAGAAGATGTGTGAGTGTCAATGAAGTGTAGGTTTATCAGTAGCGGTGTAGATGGGGATCCGTGATCACTTCCTACCTCTTTACAGAGAATCAGGCGTGATGTGTATGTATGTAATAGCAAAAGAAGGCTACTCTTCAGAATTGAAGAGGTTCAGAATAGAAAAGCATGTATGAGAAGGTTAATAGGTGTGAGTGAAGCAAGAGAGATATGTCAGGATCGTTCCAGGTGGCGATTGGAAGTCGTATTAAATTCTTCTAAGTCTTAGGACGTACAACAAGAATATATGTACAGTCAGTGCTAAAAGTGCAGTCCCAGTATCTTTTTATAAGGTTTAAGTTTATAAGAACAAAAGACAATGTTTTACATTTTAAAACTGGCGCCACTATGCATTATCATGGCCAGTACATGTTCGCGTGCTTCGAAATGAAAACTATTGTCTTTTGTTCTTATAAACGTAAACCTTATAAACAGTTACTGGGACTGCACTTTTAGCGTTAACTGTACAGTATCTACACGCTCCGAAGGAACTGCGACCACATTCCGAGGCAAGCTCTAGACTGGAATCTCCAAGGAAAGTAGAAGCGTGGCCGCCCCAAGCAATCCTGGCGGCGGTCGATCATCGCAGAAGCGGCGGCCATTGGAAAGACGTGGAGTGAAATCAAGCGCAAAGCTGAAGACCGATCGAGATGGCGGAGCACTGTGGATGCCCTCTGCCCCATCTAAGGGACAGAGGACCTTAATAATAATAATAATGTATTTATGTGTTAAAGCAAGTAATAATACTAAAGTAGAGAGATTATTTAAAGTTCATATCATACTAAATGGTGATATTCCGTTTCGGCATATAGGATACCGTGTTAAAGTAGAATAGATTAGATATATTTGAGGGAGTAGTGAGTTACGTAGGGGTAATACATAAAGAATGTTAGTCAAGAATTAGTTTTCCACAACTATTAGTCAGATTCGCATCAAAATTGACTAAATATTCAGCCAAAAATAAATACTTGTATTTTCAACTTTCACCGAGCTGCTGACTTTGTTAATGAACCATTGACGACTATTTTGATAACATGTAAAAACGGCAATAATTCAATGATCTATGTTTTAGAAGAAGATATAAATAAAAGTATGAATAAATATTTCAAAAATAATATGATTAGAAAGAACCTCAGATAAACTCTCGCATACCTTGTACATTGGTTTCTTTCTCCATTTGAATAATACTATTTAAAATCTTGGACATCTACTACATAACAACTTCAAGGAAAAATTTACTTATAATATTATCCCTAATCTTATTCCTAGTAGGTACTTTGCAGTCTTATAAAAAAATCTTTAAAACTCTAATAAATTTTCTGATATTTACGATAACATGAATAAAATTGTTGGCTTCAAATTGGCTTTTATCATAGCAACTTTTCTTCAGGGAATAATAATTCTTCTTCATCATCAATATAATCTAACGATTCATCTGGATAAAGTATTTTTTTCAAACCATCTGCAGGTTTAACATTGCCTTTATCACATTTAATTAGATTATTATTTTCATTCGTTATTTCCTTATCACTACTTTCGGTTTGTCTTTGGGTTTTGGCATTGGATTTCTTGCAATCTCTACACAGGTTATTTTCCCTACAAGACTGCGGATAGTGGTGTAATATTGCTTTCGTATCAAACGTGATTTTGCCATACTTAATAAATTCTTCCACTCTTTCGTCTTCCTTTTCTATACTATGCAACGAAATATGGACTGTATTCTTATCTATATCTTTCGGAACTTGCTTAGTAAATATAGGAGTAGGGTACAAATCTATGTCTTCAATTATATCTCTTGTGTCTTGTATAAGATCTAGCGCTATATCTTTACTTCGCTTCAGTCTGTCAATATCATTATGACAGTTCATGTCAGTAGTGTGATTTCTTTTTAAGTTTAGAGAGTTAGGCTTGGTGGCCATTGGGGCTGAATATCACAAGGGTTCCACGTCTCCTTTCAAAGGGATGTGGATGTACGCGGGGGAGTCCGCGTGCCTCGCTAGCTATGCTTGCGAATGTATCATCGACACACTGGTCGTCTCCGTCAAAGCCTTTTTCACGGGGTAACCTTCGGACGTGTAATCGTAAATCGGGAATTCACAGCACATTACGAACTTTATAAACTTGGGTACCTCTACGTATAAGCCGGGCGGGATTGGTATTAACGGTGATGTAGAAAGCTTGTAGTATAAGTAGTCGGGATTATCCTTGTATTTCTCATCAGCAAATTGCTCTAAATGCGGTATACCGGAGAGAAATAGAATAATAAACATGGTGAATAAAGGTGAAAGAATGGCAACCCATTCGTACCCTTCAATGACGTTGAGTGCTATTATAAACATACCCCACCAGAGCACTATCTCGCCAAAGTAATTAGGATGCCTGGACAGTCTCCATAAGCCATCATCACACCATTTACCCTGGTTTCCTGGCTCCTGCCTGAACGCGAACTTTTGCAAATCCGCATACGTTTCAATCAACAGTCCGATTACAAAAACGCTTGACCCAGCTGTGTCTAACGGCGTCATGGTTTTAGGAGCTTGCGGATAAATGTGATGTGGGGAATTCACTATCACAACTGGTAGACTGACCACAAAAGCCCAGAGTGCTTGGAACGAGCAGAACACGGCTAACCTTAACAACCTACCTTTCTTCTCTTCAAACTGTTTGTCGTAATCTGTGTGGTATATTCTATAGAGTAGGTATGTTGATAGTCTAAAGCCCCAAGCGCAGGCAAACGCTGTTATCATTAACTGTCTACTGTCATAAGTGTTTGAGGTTCGGCAGATCTGGGCTGAGATGAAAGTGACCAAGGATATGAGGATGAAGTTGGCACCAGCCGTGAAATAGGTCATTCGCTCGCTCTTCGTCATTGAGGCTATTAGGAAAAAGACTATTTGGGCGGAAACCGTCACTAAAGCGCTCAGAACCAAATTGTTTTCTTGGAGTAGCCGCATTTTTGACTTCTCTTACAACCTTTGTATACACTTCAATTTAGCTACAAAGTTTCACTCTGCAGGCATTATTTATCACTTATTCCACTATTGCTTTGACACACAACCACTCAAATCACGTGTTTACATAAATTCACATATTTCCACAAGGTTTTTTACAGTTATTGTGTGTTTTTTTCACGTTTTTTCTTGTATTTTTCACCTTGTATCACATTTTTATGGAAGTACGTGCTGAAAGGAACTGCAGTGGGGAATTGTAAGCAAGGTTTACTGGGCATGCGCGTAGAAACACTCAATAGATATTCGTATGTTAGGGTAAGGTCGTTGTGATGTTCCAAGCTTGAGTTCTCAGGTTCGAGTCTTCGTACGATATGCTACTATGCTTGATACTAATTATTTTTGGGATTAATAATATGTTTTGTTTTTGTATCAGTAATATAGGTAATTATTTAATTTTACATTTTTGTACAATTTTATTTAAATTATCTAATTAAGATTTTTTTGTACACACGAGAATTACTTGAATGTTTTTATTTGTAATCTGTATAAGATATAAGTTAGATAATAACCTAATGTGAGTCATGTCGATGTAAAATAAATATTTTCATTGTTATTTTGTATCTTTTGCTTATGAAATTTGTAATATTTTACTATTTTAAGATCGCAAATATCAGACTGCATACATATACTTATTTACATATATATAGATATTTATTATTTATTTTACACATAAAAAATTAATAAACACATATATGTATATACATCCAGATTTTCCCAAATGTATATATAGATAGATAAGTTATATTTATATACAAAATAAACCTTTTCATATAACACTAAAAAAGTTTCATATAACACTAAAAGATTGGCATTGAGTTCCACTCTTTTACAATCCCAGACAAAGTATATTTATCTATATATCCATATATTACATGTTATGCGGATAAATGATAGCAGATTGACAAAAGGAATATAATTATATGACTGAAGTAGAATGGCGGTACGTAGGGGCCGCTCAATAAGACATATAACAGTCAGATAGACGCTATATTGAAAAAAGGTGACGTTAGGAGTACCTATAAGGCTATAACTGCCGAGTGTGTTTAAGGTGTATGAGTGTCAATGAAGCGAAAGTGGTCTGTCAGGATCGCGATCGGGACAAATGGGGTTCGAGGTGGCCACAGAATTACAACCTTCGCAATTGCGGAGTTGGACACCTGAACCTCTGACTACCCCCCAAGGGTTAATGGTCGTGAACACGTTTGTCTTTTTGACTATTTACGTCCCAGACTAGCACTAGATAGCTATCTCTTTCTACTGCATCAGTTAAGACAAGGATAGACAATGTTAGTACTTATTCTATGACCTAAATATTCGGTAGGTCACGAGTGACGTACAAGGTAAATATTAATAGGTCAGTGTCCTAAATGGATATACATACATACATACACATCACGCCTCTACGTCCCGAACGGGATAGGCAGATACTATTAGGCCACCTGGAACGGGTGACAATTCTCTTGCTTCACTCACAAGTATTAACCTTCTCATAGGAATCTATACTAATATTATAAAGCTGAAGAGTTTGTTTGTTTGAACGCGCTAATCTCAGGAACTACTGGTTCGAATTCAAAAATTCTTTTTGTGTTAGATAGACCATTTATTGAGGAAGGCTTTAGGCTATATAACATCACCCTGCTACTAATAGGAGCGAAGAATATAATATGGAAATCAAATTATAATTACAGTGCCATCTATGTTTCATGTAATGACAACATCTGGCAAAATAAAAATGTGGCAAATTATTCGCTATTGCTTGTATTTAATAATGCTCTGATATAATTATTAATCTTATCGCAGTTTTGTGTGATAAAGGTATGTTATATTAATATCGGATAGACTAGGGAAGGCATATGTTATCTTATCACACTATGGAATGAAGCGTGATCGAATTAATACAGAAGAATGACGACTGTGATTACTAAAGGGGTCGATAAAATGTAAAGTACCGTAGTTTGTTGAGTTTGAATATTTAGTTAGTTAGGTTTTTTCTTAGTTGTTGAAATTCTAGTTCTCGTTTGATCTGCTAAGTTGAATTATGTAAGGCGTGGTTAGAGTTTGGATGGGGTACCAGGATAACTAACTATTGCTGTCATTTAAAACCCTAAGATGAATGCTGTTGGTTTCAGTAGAGATAAAAAACATTGTGAGGAGACTTAATTGTTGCAATAGACATAAATACGGAATAATTACATACATCTTTTAATCCCTTTTGGGGCGGACAGAACCATGGAGACATAAAAACATTTTCTTGGTATCTTTCAGCATTCATCTTAGGGTTTTAAATGACATTCATATGAAACAATGGTGCCTGATTGCTAGCCCATCGCCCAAAAGTTTCCTTTAGTCTCTTAGTCGCTTCGTTCACTACACCGGGAAGAACGACAGCTAGTTAGCAATGTTATACGTTCCAGACATTAGTATTATAAAGGTTGAGTTGGACGGGATAGGCCGCGTAGAACATATACAGATCAAATTGGAGACATTCTTCTCAAGACGGGTGTAGCGTGAACAACAGAAGAGCATGTAAGAAAGTTAATGGGTGTGAGTGAAGCAAGAGATTTGTCACCCGTTCCAGGTGGCCTAATAGTCTATGCCTATCCCGTTGGGACGTAGAGGCGTGAATAGATGTATGTATGACATTTGGGTTTAGAAAACTGTATTTTTTTAATGACTTTATGTGTCTTATTTTTGTAAAATAAATGTTTCTTTTACTTAGTATTATAGCTGTTAGGTTTTTAAGTGATAAAAAAACTCAGTTGTAATTCGACGTAGCTCAGTTGTTTGGGGCTTGACTCTGTATCAGTGGGTAGAGGGTTCATATTCCACTTGCGATTTGTCACCCGTCCCAGGTGGCAATCAATCTCTGCATATACCATTAGGGTTTTGGTGTGAATATATGTATGTATGTATTCATAAACTTATTACTTACACATTACGGTGAGGGAAAACATCGTGAGGAAACCTACCTGTTCGTCGAACAGGTAATTGTTAGTGCTTGTAATGGTGACATGGCTGACCACCTGTCACATTGAGTACTGACTATCTGGTCAACACGTGGGTTCGAGGTATCCATAGAATTACTACCTTCGCAATTGCGGAGATGGAAACCTGAACCTTTGACTACCCTGCAAGGGTTAATGGTGAAAATGCGTTTGTTTGTTTGTTTTACTTACACATTAATTTCTTCATCATATTCTATCTGGCGTTCTTGTAAATATTTGACAGCCATATCCGCTATAATAGTGCGGAACTGGTACATTATATCTTCACCCATAGTCTCAGGTTCGATTCTCAGCATATACACTTCTATAGAGTGTGTATGCAGAGCGTTTGGTTCGGTGGTGGTCGATTCTTCTTCCGGGGCTAAGGGGGAGGATCTTTCTTCTGTAATTTAATAAAAATGTAAGTTTACTTATAAACTTTACTTATAGACGTTTAGGCTACGTTATATTTATAATAATAATAATATATGGACATTATTACGCTAATTGAACTAGCCCCTTGGTAAGTACATTTAAGACTTTGTTAAGGGTACTAGTCAACGTATGTTTAGGAAATATATACATGTTATATACAGATAAATACATATATATATGTAGCATATACATTCAACGACCAGACTGGAAAGCAGTAGAAAAGCGTAGTTCTTAACACTGCCTCCACCAGGCATCGAACCCGGGACCTCACGATTAGTATGTCCTAAGTGTCTTAAGAGGTTCGCGATTTATACTCATGATTAATAACTAACGGGACTTATCGCGTAAGTTTTTATATAATTAAGTTACCTTTATTAACCCGACGTATCGGCTACGTTGCAGCAGCAGGTTACGGGCTTTATTATATAAAAACTTACGCGATAAGTCCCGTTAGTTATTAATCATATTATCATGTGTTCAAGGCTCTACCCATACCAATAATGTAAATAATAATATTTGGACATTATTACACCAATCGAACTAGCCCCTAGGTAAGTACATTTAAGACTTGTGTTAAGGGTACTAATCAACGTATAGTTAAGAAATATATACCTACTTATTTTATATAGATAAATACACTTCTACTCATCCTAAAAGGGGTTAAAGCGTGATATCTTACCAATAGCCGTGAAGCTGAGACTGTATCCAGATTTGGGCTCCTCATCTCTGGGACCACTCGAAAAGGATACTTGCATGAAGGTAACATCTAGAAACCTGAATTTGCTAGGACCCAAATGGTAGGGTAGGATTAGGACGTTCTTTCTAGATGTATCTGTAATAAATATAATAATAATATTGGACATTATTACACCAATTGAACTAGCCCCTTGGTAAGTACATTTAAGACTTGTGTTAAGGGTACTAGTCAACGTATATTTAAGAAATATATACTTATTATACATAGATAAATACATATATAGTATATATAATCAACGACCTGACTGGAAAGCAGAAGGAAAGCGTAGTTCTTAACTCTGCCTCCAACGGGAATCGAACCCGGGACCTCACGATTAGCGTACAGGTGTCTAACCGATCGTGCCACGGAGGAGGTTGAAATTTTAAAAATGAATTTTTTAAATGTTATTTTGATTTACTTGCTTTCAGATAAAGAATTTCTAAGTATAACTGTGTTCAATGGAATCTGTTGGGCGATGGGACAGCCAATGGTCAACAAAGTTCCAAATGACCATAATATTCATGATAAAAATGAACTAGAAGACATTATCGTGTCGAATGACGAGGTTCTGTCCACCTTGAAAGGGATTTAAGGACGTGAATGTATGTTTGTAAGAAAATAAGCAAGAATAAAGTAAAAAGGTCCTAACAACCTTTGAAGCAGAAGGGATAATATTTAAGATAAAAATTATAACAGTATTTACACAAAATTCATGAAACTTAATATGCTTGTAAGTAACAATATTTCCAGTCGTCTATGGTTCGTCAACAAAGTCAGCAGCTCAGTGAAAGTTGAAAATACAAATAATTATATTTGGCTGAATTTTTAGTCAATTATGATGCCAAACTGGCTAAATATGTTTGCTTTGGGATTATATTGGGATCCTCAACTGGGACGAACCGAAGAACAAGGAAGAGAAGAATTGGACTTCGACTTCGTTCTTCAGTTGTAGCGGTTGGTGTAACCATGGCGACCGAATAACAAGTGCAAACGCCATGGCCTCAGTGTTTGTACTAAGCCGACATAACCTTAGAGGTGAATGGCTTATTAAAGAAACAAAAAAAAACAACATTTTACTTACCAAACCTTATTTCCAAAACATCTTGGCTATGTAAATCTATTCTTTCAATAACCAACTCTATGCCTGAACTATTCTGTACTGTAATCGTATCCACATTCATCAGACCTTCAGGGTAAGCGTCCGGATAGTTAGGAGACGTCAATTCTACACCAGATTCTGGTGAAATTACATAGTCATTACCCATGGAATCTTGCACTGTCCCATCTTCTCTACTGTCAAAGTCATTTCCTTCATTCATTTCGTTTTCAGAGATGGCGTCATCTGCTTTGTTAAGCTCGGTATCATTTGTTTCTTCCTGTACTTTATCATCTTCAATGCTCAAAGTTTCATTATAATCGACATAAGGGTTTTCTACATCAACATTATCATCGGTGAAGACAACCGTAGTTTCGTTTTTAACTTCATAGATGTCACTACCTGTGTTATCTAGGTCAGATGTGTTCGTTTCATCGCTTTCGTCGCTGAAACCCGACATTTTATCTTCCATATCATTAGTTAATACATCATTCGGTACTACATATTTAGTTTCATATATGATAGACCATGAATTTTCGTTACTATTATCATTTTGTACTGGTTCAGTACTGCTTTCTTCCACTTTATCAACTAAATCGCCGAAATCTATAGTTTTAGTATCGTTGTCAGCAAACTCATTATTATTGGAATTATAGTCGTCATATTCAAAGGAATCGTCATAACTGAAATCGCTGTAAGCTGTTTCGTTTTGTGCTGAAAATATATGAAAATTCATTACATGCAAATCCTCAGGATAGGTAATAGTCAGTGCCTATATACGGCGATACGGATCACTACCTATCACGTTGGGTGCTGTCTATCTAGTGATATGCGGGCTTCGAATGACCCATACCTAACATGCCTTCGAAATTTTGGATATGGTCATTCAAGCCTCTGACTACCCCGCCATAATAAAAAAGGGAGTGTGTATACACAAGTCGTCAAGCGTATGTTATGTTACATGCATACTCTCGAATTTGCATTATTTTTGCAGTGGTCTCAACCAAGGAAAAATATTATTCCCTGTTTAAATTACTATCAAGGTTTTAATGCTATTATTTCAATATCTCGGTTGCCTACAACATGCCAGTAAGAAAGTCAAGGCCTAAATTAGCATGAACACTAACAAAGGTCCTTATAGAAACAAACGTATTCCATATAATGATATCACAACCCTGCTATTAGTAATTACGTGTAATAAAAATACATTTGCGAAATTGACCGAAGTGAGGCAAAACATCGTAAGGAAAGCTACCTGTTCGCCGAACAGTTAATAGTTAGTGCTTGTAAATGGCGACATAGCTTACCATATGTCACATTGAATACTGACTATCTGGTCAACACATGGGTTCAAGGTGGCCATAGATTTACTACCTACTTGATTGCGGAGAT
The DNA here is from genome assembly GCA_030578115.1 of Leucoptera coffeella. NCBI lineage: Eukaryota > Metazoa > Arthropoda > Insecta > Lepidoptera > Lyonetiidae > Leucoptera > Leucoptera coffeella. Next base: position 187,354 of record JAMBLF010000045.1, on the reverse strand, counting down.
GGAAACCTGAAACTCTGACTACGATAGTTAAACTTAAAATATTCCCCTGGAAATTACAAGTTGTAACTTTACGCTCCGTCACTATAAAATTTGTTTCTTTCTTAGATAATATTTAAGCCATATATTAACGCTATCTATTGAACGTACTAAGCAATCGCTAAAAACAAAAACATATATCAACGCATCTACATCCTACCAAAAAAAGCAGAGACTATTGATCGCCACCTTGAACGATCCTGCCAAATCTCCCTTGCTTCACTCACACCCAAAAACTTCTCATACATGCTCTTCTATTCTCTACTACGTACATCCACCTTGAGAAGAATGTCTCCAATTTGATCTGTATAAGTTCTACGCGGCCTACCCCGTCCAACTCTACCTTCCACTTTGTTTTATAAATTCTTTTCGTAATCCTTTCATCCATCCGCTGCATGTGTCCAAACCACCTTAGGATTCGGTGCAGTTCCATGTTATCATATACATACATAACACATACACATCACGCCTGATTCCCTGTAGAGGAAAAAGCAGAGATCACGGATCCTCATTTGTCCCGATCCTGGCAGACCACTTTCGCTTCATTGAGACTCATACAACTTTAACATATTTTGCAGAATAGAAAGGTGTATTACGATGTTTTCGCTCACTGTATAAGTGGTGAGTTTCGTAACTATTTCATACAGTATATAGATTATTTATTTTACATAAATGACTATATGTAATGTAACTATATTACATATAGTCATTCCAGCCTATTATTGATGTAATATGCATATATGTACATCCATTAACTATTGTATTTCATTGATGTAATTTTATGTAAGAGAAGAAATAAAGTTTTATTATAATTATCAAACTAGCAAAATAGTTTACAATCATAGTTTTTATGAATGTATATTATATATGAATGCTAATTTCCGTAGTATGAAGAACAGAAGAGCATGTATGAGAATGTTAATGAATGTGAGTGAGGCAAAAGAGATTAGTCACCCATTCAATGTGGCGATCGATAGTCTCTGATAATTATTTTGAAAAGTAGAGTTATATAATTATATAAGTATTTAAAGGCTTACCAACAACACAATACGTTAAGGCGAAAATAAGAACAAGTATTCTCGCCATAGTCTTTTTATTCCATAACAAACTCACTGTCTCACTAAAATCTCACTATATACGTGTGTCGCGTATACTTTAATCAATACCACTGCGTATTAGCGAGGTATTGACAACCGATAATATATCTTTTCTTATCATTCGCCAAAGATTAATTGTTTATGAAGTCTGGACAATCATTGTACGTATTTTTTATGACGTAAGGGGATTTTTTGGACAATAAGGTCATCGTGAAACATCGTGGGGAAACCTGACTATTGATCAAATAGGTAATAGTCAGTATTTGTATACGGCGGCATGTTTTAATTCGAAGTAGCTCAGTTGTGTCAAACCAACTGTGTATTAATGGGTACAGGGTTCAATTCCCGCTTGAGCATGTACCAATGGAAATGAAGTTTAATGACTTTCTATGTACATTTTCATAATAAAAATACATTTACAACGAATCGAATACTACGGTGAGGTAAAACATCTTGAATAAACCTAATAGTTAGTGCTTGTAAATGGCGACTTGGCTTACCACCTGTCACATTAAGTACTGACTATCTGGTCAACACGTGGGTTCGAGGTAGGCATAGAATTACTACCTTCGCTATTGCCGATATGGACACCTGAACCTCTGACTACCCGCAAGGGTTAATGGTCGTGACCGCATTTGATTTTGTTATTGTTTATACATGTGTTTATTAGAAAGGAAAGTCAGACATTTCGATAACCCATTTCATGAAATTAAGACGAAAATTCCCAAAGATAAGCCAGCATCATCAAAACAAAAATATACATAAAATTTAATGATAACAGATGCTTCGCGCCTGTTATTACGTTTGGGGTAATCAGAGGGTCAAGTCAAAGTATCTGCTACTGCTGTCTTTATATTATTTGACGACCTCCGTGGCGTGATTGGTTGAGCACCTCAACGCTAATCGTGAGGTCCCGGGTTCGATTCCCGTTGGAGGCAGGGTTAAGAACAACGCTTTTCTACTGCTTTCAAGTCTGGTTGTTGATTATATAATATATATGTATTTATCTACATATAATATGCATACATTTCTTAAACATATGTTGACTAGTACCCTTGACACAAGTCTTAAATGAACTTACGAAGGAGCTAGTTCAATTGGTGTAATAATGTCCTAAATATTATAAGTTTGAAAACCCGACTTCGCTATTTCAGTACTCGATTCTAGCAAAATAGGTCTATACCTAGTCTGTTTTTTTAATCAAATGAATACTGAGTATGTCTCTCTCACATGTCCTATATTGGTAAACTGTCGTAATGTATAAACTATGATTAATGACTAACGGGACTTATCGCGTATGTTTTTATATAATAAAATTACCTTTATTAACCCGACGTTTCGGCTACGTTGCAGTAGCCATGCTCACGGGCAGACTGACATGAAACGTCAGGTTAATAAAGGTAATTTTATTATATAAAAACATATGCGATAAGTCCCGTTAGTTATTAATCATGAATATAAATCGTGAATCTCTGAAAACTGTATAAACTATGTTATAAAGGAAACAACTATAAACACGGTTATCAAAACATTTATTAGTAAAAAAGTAGCAAAATATAAAATCTTTATCACGAACCGAAATCTGGTAAAAATCACACATTTTTATCACAAGTTCCAATTTATACATTTTAATAATTATTATAATATTAAAATAGTACATATAACTTCTAAGTATAAGCTTTAAGTACAAACAACTTCAACTTTTATACTTAAATAATAGAGTATTTGATTATAATATGGTTTCTAATTATCAAAAGCAAGAATATATGTATTATTAAATCTTAACAAATTGTGATGTATTTTTTTAAATAATATGGTAACTAAAATTACATATATATCTTATGAAACTCAAGTTTATTATCAACTCATTCAAAACGTAAAAAGAATGCTAACTAGCTGCCGTTCTTCCCGGCATGGCATAGAAGACGAATAATAGAGTATGGATAAAAGAAATATATTAGGCGATAGGCTAGTAACTTGTCTTCAAGGTTCTGCTTACTCCAAACAGGTTAAAGGACGTGAATGTATATTTATGTACGTATTAGAATATGTTAGGTCTTGATATAGATATATGTAATGAATCTCTCTCACATTATATTAAGTAATTTGTAGTAATTTATAGTTTTATTTGTATTGTAATATAGTGGTAACTAAATAGCTTATAAAATAATTCTTATTTAACGTAGCTATGGTGAAAAACTTATCCTAATATTATATCTACAATTAATAATTTATTTCCATTCATAAATCACTTAAAACAACAACGTAAATATCATTATTAAAAGATTATAAATTATAAACAATATGATAAAATGTCATGGTTAAAATTAATGTCATGCTTTTAAAAATATATACTTAGATCTAAATTTTGTAAATTGTAATTAACTGTAACTTAAATATTATAGTAATATGGTAACTAATCTAATATTTATATTTAATGGATTAGTAAATGATAGATTAATATTGACTATATAAGTTAAGACAAAATAACTATAAAAAAAAAGTTAATTTATGTGTTTTTTATATTTACAAGTAAGTTCTGATTTTGTACTTAAACGTTTCTTAAATAATGATCCTTAAAAAACGTAAAAAAAACATATTTCACATTACGATTTCAATTTGCTTACATCATATAACAATTTCTCTTATTATTAACCATATTATTCCACAAATAACTACAAGTAGAGACATATATTGCCTACATGTATCGGGTTTTTTAATTTTGGAATTTGTAACGTACACAAAAATTAAAGTATGGAGTGAATTATTTGCATATTTTCTATAGTATTTTCGAAGATTTAATTTCATTTGTGTAATGTAATAACAGCGAGTTAAAACTTATCTCCTTAATAACTAACGGGACTTACCGCGTATTATATAAATCGGTATTATATAAAATCTTACGCGATAAGTCCCGTTAGTTATTAGTCATGAGGATAAATCGCGAATCTCTTAAAACTATAATTATCTCCTTAAATCCATAAAAACATAAAATTGGCTTAGCTACTTCATTGTTGATTATCCTATATTAAATTTTAGTTGTACATAAATAAATAACATAGTGTAAGAAGCTCCCTGCCAGGTGGACTGATGACCTAGGGTCCATGATCGCTAGTGTTTTTGCAAGATATAATTTTAATATCACCTCAGTAAAAATGTGAAGTTATTCGTGATATAACAAAAGTGAAAAGTTTCACGATTTTGACATTTTTGTTGTCATCAATGGTGAAATTTGATTCTTTAGCTAATCCACTACCAACTTCACACTATTACAGAAGTGAAATTGAACTACGATTGTGCTTAAACATTGCCTTGGGCTTCCTGAAGAAGATCGCTGCCTGAGAGCCACGAATGATCATGTTTGGCGTACCCTTGGGAAGGCCTACGTCCAGCAGTGGACTGACATAGGCTGATTGATTGAGTATGTATTAAAACACTTCCTTTCTGAAATGGAAGCCATATTGTGCGCACTTGACCCTCAATATTCTGGCCAATTGTGGGGGTCCACAGTAAAATACTGTGATTTTTCCTTTCTTCTGATCTCTTAGTTGTTTAAACACCTTGTCCCAGTTTGGTCTGCCGGCGTTTGTACGGGTTTTTAGACCGGTTATCAGGTCGCGTTTTTCCTGAAAAATAATGGTTAAAAAGTAAGATTTATCTGGGACTTTTTATTTTTAGGCAATGAGCTGAGCATCTAATGAATGCGAAAGGTGACTGACAGGGAGAAGTGGCGTCATTTGGGGGAGGCCTATCGCCAACAGTGGATTCAAACAGGCTGATGATAATATCAAGTCGTATCAAAAGTTGATACGGTATTATACAGGGGCCCAGATCCACTAATACTATTTGCAAAATATCAGTTAAATATAACATCAGTAACAGTGTGAAGTTGTTCGTGACTTCGCAATTTTTAGACGATTTTTGACACTTGCTAATCCACTGCCAACTTCACTCAATTGTTGAAGTGGTAGTAAACTACAATTTTGCTAAAATACATTAGAAGAGCCTCTGTTCCCTTAGTCTTTTGAAAGAAATACACAATAACCGCTTACTTTATTACGACAAGTCATTACACTAGTTATTTTTAAACACTCGCGATTTATACTCATTTTATTAACTATGTAAATAAATAAATAAAAATAAATAAATAATAAGATTACAGTCTTCCCACGACCACGGCCTATGCAACTGGGTAGAAACGTCGGGCAAAATAAAGGTAATCAGATATCTTTATAAATTTAACGTGATATGACCCAGTCTCACATAGTTAGTAAAATGATTACACTAGTTGTAGTATATCATCTAATTTTACCTTTTCGTGCAACAAGTCCAGAGCTAGCTGAAGTCCGACTGCTTTCATGTCATTCCTCTGCAGAGCCGATGTTATGTACATGTGCATTTCAAGGAACCTGCAAAGAGAATGTATTTATAAGGTCCCTTGCTTGTCTGACATATATTATATTATATTGTCGTTGAAGTGTAGATAGCTTGTTAATGGCTTAGTTCTCTGGCTGACGGAACAGTAGAATATGTACAAACAAATAATTTGTAGTCTCAAAAATTGACGTTTGAATTCATTTTCAAATGTATCAATAAATGACGCTTCGAATGATTTAGTTCAGTGAAACAAACACTCAGATAGTAGATTAAAAATAGCAGAAAACCAAATATTTGTATATATACATGCATCTAAAGTGCTAGAAATGGTGTTTAGAATAGAAGTTTTGTAATTATCATCTCTCTAAAGTCTCGAATCTTTTACATTCAGTTAGTTAGCTTTTCGTTTAATTACTTCCGTAAAAAATATAATATTTCAATCGGATTTCACGACAGGATGGAAACATAGTAGATATTTGGCATTGCATTCAAAAAAATAATACTTTTAGAAAAATTTACCTAACAACAGTGATTTGGCTCAAATATTTTATTATTAATTTATTTATAAATAATGTAGTCTACCGTTAAGTTTACACTCATGTGAATACAGATGTAAATAAAATCTATATAGTTGTTAGTAGCAACATTTTTTTTTTCTCAACACATTTCAAGTCAAGAGAGATTCTTAGAAACCTATTCCACCTCTGTATAGATCATAGACGTTAGTTTTTGACACATGTACACTATTATGAATGGTATATAAGTATATACAAACATACATTCACATCACGCCTGATTCCCTGTAGAGGGGAAGGCAGAGATCACATATATACAAACCTGGCCCCTAATTCCGCTTGCTCCATTTCCAATTGTGACAAAAGGGAGACAAACCATTCAAAGGACCTTTGTTCCCGATTTATCCAGAAAAAGTCCACCTGATAAACAAAAAATACTTAATTAGTAAGGAAGGTTGTTAGTCTATCAGATAAAGAGATTTGGAAACAGTTTTGGAACTTTTACTACTTTAACCTACATATACAATTGCATATAACACCGAAAGTAGTGTTTGATGCAGTTTTTACTATTTTTCATAGTGAAATATAATAGGCACATGTGTAGATATAGAATATTAGCTATTAAAAGACATCAGATAGAAAACAAAAATAAATTTAGGAAACAGACACAATACAAATAGGTATCATATCTTAACTAAATTAAAAACAAACTCAACACTTATTTTCAAATAAAGAGACTTTTTATGGCACTAGATGAAATGAAAATCTTTTTATTCAACATAAGTATCATAAAATCACTTATTTAAAATAAAAAAAAAACATTGTTTTATCCAAAAATTTATTATTAACGTAAACTAATTCCTAAAATAAATCGAATTACATTAACCCATATATGCCCACGGGGTCGTTTTCGACCCACAACTACCCACCTTAATCGTGGGTGGGTGATTTTGCAATGTTGATGTTTTTTTGTCAACTACCTTCATTTTTTTATTGTTTATGAAGTGTTTCAACATAATTAGCCGCCATTATAACCCCAAGCGCGAAACGGAACGGTTTATTGAGGTTCAAAATCACGTTTTATTTTTTTCGTGGAAAAATTGCCACCCTGCTTCAGAAAAATGTAAGTACTGCGTTATAATGACATACATAGTTAATGAATTCCTTTGTTTTCATATCTCTGATAGTTCCCTCTAAGTGTAATTATTGAAAATAAGCCATGTGCTATAATTGCCCACGATATATTTTGATATACATTTTAGTGGGTCGAAAACGACCCCGTGGGCACATGTACTTCCTTGTGTTCATACAAATGTGTTTTTTGCAGGAGTCGGCGCATACTGACCACTAATGAAATTATTGACATATTGGATGAGTTGCAAGTTGAAGACAATGTTGATGGAGTCGATATCTTTATGTATCCTCCTTGTGATGGTAAAATATCTGATGGAGATTCCGGAGATGAATACTCTCAAGCCGTTGAAAATTTCAACCGTAATCAGTTGCTTGCCCCTTCTGAGCTGGTAGTTCATAGTCTTCAAGACGATGAGGACGATACCTCTGAATCATCTACCCTCGATCCCAGTGAGTCAAGTACTTCCAGGGCTACCGTGAATGATGAAAACCCTGTAAGTACCCCAAGACTAAAGAAATCTCGCCCAAAGACGTATCCTCGGAAGTGGCGTAAAACTGATCTTGTTGGCTTCATAGACGATTGGGCAGCACCACCACCAAGATCTGTTTCGTCGTTGTCGGATCATAGCGACCCAGTAGAATTTTTTGAATTGTTTTTTTCTGAGGACGTGATTCGACATATAGACCGACAATCTGTTATGTATGCTGTCAGTAAAGATCCTAACACGACGTTTACTCTTTCATCATCAATTAGCCTGTAATAGTCCACTGCTGGACGTAGGCCTCCCCAAGGGTACGCCACAAAAGACGATCCTTCGTGGCCCTCATCCAGCCACCACCAGCAACCTTCTTGAGGTCATCGGTCCACCTAGCAGGGGGGCGTCCTACACTACGTTTGCCGAGACGTGGCCTTCACTCAAGAACCGCTTTACTCCAGCGGTCGTCGGTTCTACGACAGACGTGGACTCTTTCATCGGATGAAATAAAATGTTTCATCGGTATTTTGGTACTAAGTGGATATATACAGTACATGCCAATCATAATGTGGATGGTAGACGTTGCTGTCAATAACTCAGCGTTATTAGCCCGATCTATGGGAGCTCATGTGGATACATTGTCATTCAGACGTTCAATTGCTCGATCATTGTTGCTCCAATACGGAACACCAAAGCAACATATTGGAGCACACCCTCGACCAGCCATCGCTCTACCAGCCACAGCAAGGCGGCATGGAGCCCAGCATATGATTATTACTGGCCAATTGAGAAAACGCTGTGCATTATTTCGCAATAAAACTGTTAAGATATGCCGCAAGTGTAATCTCTGTAATCTCAACCTTCATGACAAATGCTTTGAAGAATTTCACAAATAAAAATGCGATGACGAACTGTTCTTACTTATATATCATTATTATTTCATGTTGTTATTGTGTTTTGGATACACTATTTACTTGTGAACTCTAAATAAATAACTTTTTAGAATTATTTTAGCATTTAATTTGATATTTCATATTTTCATACATTTTAGGAATCTAATATGCCCACGGGGTCGTTTTCGACCCACCTGAAAAATCGTACTACCGGGGCTGAAAACTGAAAACTGACACTTAAGTATTTAATAGTGCCGCTTAGGGGCAAACATATCCAAATTTCATGAGAAACGGTGTCATGAAAAGTTCTGGGCATATATGGGTTAATAAAACTAATGGCGCTTCATACCAAAATCTTTGCACAGAAGAAATGCCAAAAAACTTTGGAGACTATGTCTTCATTAAATTTAATAATAATTCACTAGAACATGACCAGAGCTTCACGTCCAACAAATAGTGTTTTGCAACAAATTTAAGGAGAGTCCCAATTTTAAATTTAAATTAATATAACATGATAATAATATTTGGACATTATTACTCTAATTGAACTAGCCCCTCGGTAAGTACATTTAAGACTTGTGTTAAAGGTACTAGTCAACGTATATTTAAGAAACGTATACATATTATATGTAGATAAATACATTATATAGCCTAAATAATCAACGACCAGACTGGAAAGCAGTAGAAAAGCGCAGTTCTTAACTCTGCCTCCACCGGGAATCTTTGGGACCTCACAATTAGCGTTCAGGTGTCTAACCGATCGCGCCACGGAGGTCGTCATCAATAGGCAGGTTATACCTGTGTATCCCACAATGTTGAGCTCACTATGAGTAATGACTCACCTTGCGTAGCCTCATATTGGCTTGCATAGAGTCACTGGCCCACATGTGATTGCAGTTTGGACAAACATTCCTGGTCTTCCAGTATCTGGAAATATAGTATAACTTTTGCTAAAGAGTATAGAAATTTGAGTAAACTTTTATATATCACTAGCGACCCGCTCCGGCTTCGTTATTACACATAAACCTTCCTCTTGAACCACTCTATCTATTAAAAAAACCGCATCAAAATCCGTTGCGTAGTTTCAAAGATTTAAGCATACCAAGGGACAGAGAAAGCAACTTTGTTTTATACTATGTAGTGATTATGAAAAATAGTATAACTTTAGTTAGAGAGTAAAGAAAATTGAGTAAACTTTTACATATTATTATGAGTGTTAATGAAGTGAAAGTGGTTTATCAAGATCGAGACAGGATCTTTGCCTACCTATCAACAGAGAGACGGGTGTGATAGTATATATGTATGTATATGCATTTGGGCCACTCAAAATCTATGTTTTTACTTGATATTTTTTGCGGCTATGGTCGTTGACATAATATACTGTTTAGAATGAAGTTAGGTAGTAGGTTTCCTGGATTCATTCATGTTTTTTTACCCCTTTTCGATTAGACAGAACCCCGGTGACATAATATCTTTTATGTCACTTCTTAGCATAATTGGATTGTGATGTCATACGGAACATTTGTACCAGTTTTCCAGCCTGTTACCCAATAGATTGACCCTTAGTATCGAAGTTGTGATGTCACATGTGTTGAAATATTTGGCTCCTAGGCTTAGTTCTGAAACTTCTTATACATTTTGTCTATTAGCTTATGGTAGGTTACCATGGTTACGTGTTTATTATTTTTCTCTGTCACTCTTATAAAAATGTTCTACAATTAAGTTGTTGAATATATTTTCCTTTTACACAAATACTGTTTCAATAGCTCCAATACGATCACATTCCAATAACATGGAACAGGTTGCTAGCCCATCGCCTCCATTCACCCCTAGTCCCTTAGTCGCCTCCTACATACCTGTGCATGATACACTGCAGAATAGAAGCGAAGGGCGTAACTCCTATCCCTGCGGCTATTAAGGCTGCGTGTTGAGCTGCGAATATGTGCGATGAAGGAGCCCCGTATGGGCCGTCTAAGTAGATCTGGGGATATGGAGATGGTTTATATTTACTTATACCTCAGTCAAAGTCAAATGTTTTTATTCAACATAACGCTGCTTTAAAACTAAACTGAAGAAACTCAAAAAACACTATTTTGAAAAAAACGTTGTTTTATAATATAGTTGATATGTTTTTGACATTAAATTGCATATAATTTAAAAAAATTATTAAATACAAATACATTTTTTATCTTTTTATTAACTTAATATGTTTTATGTACTTATAATTTAATCTTTTTGATATAAAATGTTTTTTGAGTTTCTTCAGTTTAGTTTTAAAGCAGCGATAAGTACAAGTATAGTACATTCATTGAAAGTCAAAACATTTGCCTGACACTGGTTGTCTCTTAGCATTGAAATGCTACCGTTGGTTCGGAAGCCCTGGCTCGGAGAAGAACCAACGGGAAACTCCGGCTTTTAAGATTTTATGCCCAGTGCCAGTACCTAATAAGGATATTGTAGGACACTAGTACACCAATTGAACTAGCTGTTTACTAAGTACATTTATGACTTATGTTTAGGGTATTAGTCTATTTATATTGAAGAACTATACAGGGTGGCACATTCAAAACGGACAGTATGGGAAAGTCTGAAACTATAAGAGATACGAAGATTTGTTCTTAGGAACCATGTCACCGATTTTGATAAAAATAACAACTGCATTCATACTTTCTTTGAAAAAACAACTGTACCCAGTCCGGGAATCGAATCCGGTTGCATTGAAAAAATAAACTTGCCATTTTCACTTTTTCTTTTTAAATATCGATTGTGTAGGTCTTAAGCTGTAAATGTCTCTATGAAACATGGTGTCGAAAATGAATAAAACGCATTGTTTTGGCATACTTTGATTTATCATAGTAGGTGTTCTGAGTGACCACCGTCGTTTTCAATACAATTTTCAACACATTTAGGTAACGACCTTACTATTGATACTAAGGTTACACACACTATTGGCATATAAAATACAAAGAAAAATACAAAGACCAGACTAGATAGCAAAAAATTGTAGTTTTTAATTCTGCCTCCACCGGGAATTGAACCCGGGACCTCACTATTATGGGACTAATGCTTTTTGCAAAATATCAGTTAAGTAATAGTGTGAAGTTGGTAGTGGATGAACAAAAGTGTCAAATTTCACCTTTTTTAAAGCTATACTTGTCATTTTTGCAAATTTAAATTGTGAAATTTGACGCTTGTGGTCATCTTCCAACTTCACATTATTACTGATCTGATATTGAACTGCGTTTGTGCTAAAACGAATTAGTAGACTAAGGCCCCTGTAGTTTTACTCAGTGTCAACCCTGAATAATTATATTCACGCCACTAGCCCCAGGTAGATAACTGATATGCACTGCGTCCTACAGGAAAAGAGGAAGCTTCCTACCTGGGCAGGTGTTCGTCCAGGCTAATGGCCTAAGTTGGAAATTTCTATATATCTTGTTCCCGATAAATATTTCAATTGCGCATTCTAGGAAATTGATTTGTGTAATTATTATTTTATTTCTTGGCGGCGTCATCTGTGGTAATTATGTTTAACTAATTGCGACTTAGGTTTTACTTAGGTTTCACTCTGCGTGTGGCGTTCTAGAGGTCGCTACAATACACATACTATACTACTCACCTCCAAAGGCCTTCCCACTGGGTAATTAGCGAACTCTCCATTCGACCCATCTTCATTCTTCCTCTCCTGGTTCTTCTCGACGTCTTTGTCAGGGGATATGCTCTTGGAGAGACGTCGTCTAGCTAGAAAAGTATGAGAATAGTCGACGTTTTTGTAAAAGAATATAGAATTGGTGATAATTTCGTTATATTTACTTAGATATACTGAGTACATTCAAATTATTTATTATTTATTAAAATTATTTATTAAATTATTATTTTGTAATATCTTACTATTATTATAATTTTATTTTGACATTTTAATTTTATATAATTGCAAATTTCTATGACGATCACTGTAACCTTCGGACATCTATTAATTGTATTTTGTTTTTATGTGGACATTGTTACAGTGAAATAAATAAATCTAAATCTATAAAATAGAATAAGAGGTGATATTGAATTATGAGACATAATATGTAGTTTGCGTAATGTTTTTAAAAGGAACTTTAATATGTTTATTCAAATGTTTTATTTAAGAGGGATACTGTAGACTTATTTCCTGAAAGACAGCATTTAGCATAACTATCGGTCGCTTAAAAAACTCTTTCACGAATCTTTAGCAAGATTTTTTGAGGTTCGCGTTTCCATTCAATGGTGTGCAATGGTTATTATTGTAATTGGTTGTTATGTAGGGGCTGTAGCCCAGTGGGTAAGACCTCGGACTTCGTATGAGAAAGGTCCTAGGTTCGAGTCCCGACTCTGACATGTACCAATGAATGAAATTTAAATATGTGTTATTCATTTACGGACATAATTTACAGTCGCTAACGTTAGGGGAAAACATCGTGAGGAAACCTGCCTATCCCTCAGGATAGGTAAGAGTCAGTGCCTATATACGGTGATACGGTTCACTAACTATCACGTTGGGTGCTGTATATCTAGTGATATGCGGGCTTCGAATGTCCCATACCTAACTTGCCTTCGAAATTTCTGAGATGGGGATTCAAACCTTTCACTACCCCGCCATAAAAAAGGGAGTGTGTATACACAAGTCGTGAAGCGTATGTATGTATGTTATTATATTATTGGTTATTGTGCTTTTGAAATTTCGGAGATAAACACACAAGCCTTTCTATGCGTATTCGAGTCGTAAAGTATACTTCGACGACTACTTAATACACTTACTATACTTAGTATACTTTATATTTCGACGACCTCCGTGGCGCCATCGGTTAGACGCCTGAATGCTAATCGTGAGGTCTCGGGTTCGATTCCCGGTGGAGGCAGAGTCAAGAACGCTTTTCTACTGCTTTCCAGTCTGGTCGTAGATTATATATGTATTTATCTATGTATAATAAGTATATATTTCTTAAATATACGTTGACTAGTACCCTTAACACAAGTCTTAAATGAACTTACCAAGGGGCTAGTACAATTGGTGTAATAACGTCCTACAATATTATTATTATACTTACCAACAGTAATCAAATTCTCGCGGTCCACCTCATCCATACTGGGAGTCTGGAAGGCTATGATTGTAGGCTTCGTTCGCATGTACCGGAAGCTGTGAGCTAAGGCCCTGTTCTGAGGGCTTTTGTAGGCTAGCCCTAGAGCCTTTTTCACTTCGGACCCTTCGAAGGTGTATTCTGATTCGGAGCGAGTGTAGTCTCGGAGGCTGTGAAGGAAATTGTAGGCTTTTAAGTGATTAGTGAGTTTGATTTGTTTAAAAGGAACTGGAAATTTGCGTGAATTTGCCTTTTGGGTCAATGAACATTGGAACACGGCTGAAACGTCGAATCATGAAAATTTGGTTATAAAATATACGCCATATGTCCCGTTTTCTTGTGTTATAAAAAAATGTTAGGTTTTTATATAGGTAGAGTAAGATGTTTAGGAATAACAATGATAATAATCGTAAGCAATATTCTTTAAGTTAAGACATTATCAGCGATAGTATATAACATTATATATACATATTTTCTACATCTCCAATGGAATAGGCAGAGACTATCGATTGCCACTTAGAACGGGTGACAAATATCTCTTGCTTCACTCACACCCATTAACCTTCTTACATGCCCTTCTGTTCTTTACTCTACGTATACCCTTTTCTTATATATATCAACTTCTATAGAAGTTAAAGTCTTATAAACTATGTTAGTCTGAAACGTCCGAATGCTACATACATACATATTCATCGGGCCCCTTTCCCTGTAGAGGCCCCTTTCTGTGTAGGCACAGATCACAGATTCCTTTCGAATCTGACAAACACAACATGCACACTAGGCAGTTATAGGTACTTCCATCTAACTGCCATTATTCCTTACATGTGAAGCTCTACTTAAATTCCTAGGAACCCAATATAACCCACAAAGCGATGGGCTAGCTCCCTGTCATACTCACACCCTGAGGCGCTCCCTCTTCTTGATTCTGGTCTGGACGTCTGGCATTGAGAGAGACTTCTCTAGGGGCAGGCGAAGTGGCAACGCCAGCAGGTTGCGCGACGTGACCATAGGTGGCGTTGGTGTGATCGCTGAAGGCGGAAGGGTTGGGGATATTAGTGGCTATATAAATGGGCATTTATCCTATTTCCTAGTTCAGCAGACGTGGCCATAAAGTTAGTAAAGTATTGCTGATATTATCTTCACTAATACGTTCATGTAGTGATTGCAATCGAGTGATTGTTTTCACTCGGTTTTGGTAAGTTTTTTTTTTCCATTGTAGTCTTTTTCCATCAACAACAAAAATTACACTCAAATGAGAGTAGTATATAAGTTACTCGAATGAAAAGCAACGCAGGATCCAGCATTAATATGGGTCACCGTTAATTAATATGCCTTACCAACAAAAAACTGACCTATAATAGTTGATATACAAGGGAAAATTTATTAAATACATTTGAATCAATTATTTAGGTAAACAATTCATGATTTATATATTTAAATTTTCATCAAACACAACCATATTTAAGACACATTTAATTAAAAAGTATACTTACTTTGGTTACTACCTATCTCAGAGTCACTTTTTTCCTCATCAAGACTGAATGCCTCGTTGGAGTAAACAGACGGTGAGAAATCCACAGATCGCTTCGTAGACACACTAGTCGCTGTAGGACTGTTAAGGATTATACTGTAAGAAAGATTACATAGATATTAAACAAAAAAAAAACGCGTTTACGACGTTTAACCCTTGCGGGGTAGTCAGAGGTGTGTAGTAATTCTATGGCCACCTAGAATGATAATGAAATGTTGACCAGATAGTCAGTACTCAATGTGACAGGTGGTCAGGCACGTAGCTCAAGAATGTACATATGTATGTATGTATACATAATACTACGCTGAGGGAAAACATCGTGAGGAAACCTATGTACCTGTCCGCCGAACAGGTAATAGTTAGTGCTTGTAAATGGCGACATGGCTTACCACCTTTCACATTAAATACTGACTATCTGGACAACACGTGGGTTCGAGGTGGCCATACAATCACTACCTTCGCAATAGCGGAGATAGAAACCTGAACCTCTGACCCGCAAGGGTTAATGGTCGCGAACGCGTTTGTCCTTTCTTTATTACGAACCCCGTCAAAGGCGACAGAAGTTCTAAGCTTTGTACTTCTGTCTACCTTTCTAGGAACTTACTCAGTGCTAACTAGTCCAGGTATTTCGCCAGCGTGTAGTTTGGCCTGTTCCTTCTCAAAGTATTCGTAGAGTTTGTTAGTCCATTCGCCCACCGCGCGTATGTGAAGCCACAGGTATTCTGAAACAAGATATTTAACATAAAAAGACAGTCGTCTATGGTGCGTCAACAAAGTCAGTAGCTCAGTGAAAGTTGAAAATACAAATAATTATTTTCGGCTCAATATTTAGTCAATTGTGATGCCAAATTGGCTAAATATGTTTGCTTTGGGATTATATTTGGATCCTCAACTGGAATGAACCGAAGAACAAGGAAGAGAAGAATTGGAGCTTCGAATTCGTTTCTCTTCGGTTGTTTTTCTGTATCCATGGCGATGGAATAACAAGAAGTTCAAACGCCGTGGCATCAGTGTTTGTACTTCAGCCGACATAACCTTGGTGAATGGCTTAATAAAAAAACAAAAACAATAAAAGACAAACGCCATAAACCCTTGGTGTTCAGAGGTTCAAGTTTCCGTCTCTGCAATTTCGGAATATTAGTTCTATGGCCACCTCGAACCAACGAACCAATTATTTATAAAACTAGTCATGTGCTAAGTACTTAAAACTTGTTATAAAGGTGCTAGCGAACGTATATTTAAGTATTATATTCCTATATAAATAAATATATAATTAATGACTGGAACACAGCAAAGTTCTCAACTCTTTCTCCACCGGGAATCCGACCTGGTACCTCGCGATAAGCGTTCTAGTGGTTAACTATAGACGACACTATAGACTTATGCCATCTTAAACGGGTGAGACATCTCTCTTGCTTCACTCACATCCATTAACCTTCTAGTTGCGGTTTGAAAGAAGATGTAGTGACTAAGATTGAAAAGAGCATGCTTCGATGGTTTGTACATGTTATGCGGATGAATGATAGCAGATTGACAAAAGGAATATATGTGGGTGAAGTGAAAGGACGGTTACGTAGGGGCCGGCCTAATAGGATATATGACAGTCAGATAGACGCCATATTGAAATAGAGTGACATAAGATTTAATCTTACCTTCTTGTTCAGGCGCACTGCTGATAGTATAAGGGTGCCACTAGTAATTAGCGACTACGTAACAATTTTTACATCTGTCATCTATCAGACTGACAATATCTTGTCCGTCTGACTGACATAATGTGTCGTCTCACTGACTGACAGATGACTTCTTGTGCCAACCCCTACGAAACTGCATTTCCATATATTCACCGCTACTCCATTAGTCACAAACACATCACACCCGTGCCTCCCAAAGGGGTAGACAGACCTCTCCCTTAATCTTACCTTCTTGTTCAGGCGCACTACTGATAGTGAAAGGGTGCCACTCGTAATTAGCTATGGCAGGTATATTCACGAAAACGTAGTCGCCAGCGTGAAAGTCGAATAGCGGAGGCCTCTTCACGACCAAGTGTGTGACGCGGGACGGCAGGAGTATGCCAGACGAGATGTAGGTCTTGCCGCGTTTCGATCTGGAATGGTGAATAGAAATTATAGTTCACTAGCGACCCGCGGTCCGCACTTCTGGCTATTTAATGGATGTTATTATACGTATAAACCTTCCTCTTGAATCACTCTATCTATTAAAAAAACCGCATCAAAATCCATTGCGTAGTTTCAAAGATTTAAGCATACAAAGGGACATAGGGACAGAGAAAGCGACTTTGTTTTATACTATGTAGTGATATCTTGTATACATTCACGTCTTTTAATCGGAACAGTGGACAGAACCTCGGAGTGATGATAATTTATTCTGTTTTAATGTACATTATTTAAGCAAAATACAAACGCGTTCACTACGATTAACCCTTGCGGTGCAATCAGTCAAATAAAGTAATTCTAGGGTCTCCTCGAACCCAGATGGTTCATACTCAATATGACAGGTGGTCAGCCATGTCACCATTTACAAGCACTAACTATTATAAGAAGGTGCGAGTGAGGCAAGAGAGATTTGTCATCCGTTTAAGGTGACCTTATAGTTTTTGGTTATCCTGTTAGGAAAAAGAGGCGTGATTATATGTGTATATCATGGCTTTCTTTAGACTTTTTAATGCTTTTGCCTGAGCTCTCACTCAACTAACTAAGCTTAACATCAACAATATTGAGACTTCACTTCTTTGATCTCCACTGTGATAAAATAAACTGTTCAAGTTGCCAGTTCAGTATAAAAGTGTGACGTGGTTCTTAATCTCTGCCCACCTCATACAACATGATTAATAATTAACGGGACTTATAGCGTAAGTTTATATTATAATAAAATGACCGTTATTAACCCGACGTTTCGGCTACGTTGCAGTTAATTTTATTATATATAAACTAACGCGATAAGTCCCGTTAATTATTAATCATGAGTATAAATCGCGAATCTCTTAAAACTATAATCACCTCATACAAGCCAGCCGATAGATCCGTTCCACCAGGTACAAGAGACCAGGTCCAATGAACCACTTCCAGAAGTTAGGGGCGTGGAAGATGAGGAGCAACCAATAGGGAACGTAGAGTAAATGGCTCCAGTAGAAGATCTGTGAGGAAGAAAGAAGATTAAGTAAGGTTACATCGATTGAACTAGCTCCTTGGTAAGTTCATTTAAGACTTGTGAAGAGAATGGAAAGGTGATTATAATAATATCTTTATTGAGACATCCACATCAATTACATACAACATTCAACATATAAAAGAATTCATAGACAATAATTGGATTACATAATACACAACACATAAAATTACATTTCATTCAATTAAATAACATTTCTAATATGATATCACACAGCTAGTTGTGGTAATCTCAAAAGGCGTCCCGCTAATGTATTGTTAATTATAGTATTAAGAGATTGACGATTTATACTAATGATTAATAACGATGATTAATAATAACGTCGAATTAATAAAGGTAACTTTATTATATAAAAACTAGCGCGATAAGTCCCGTTAGTTATTAATCATGAGTATAAATCGCGAATCTCTTAAAACTATCACTACTCTAGAGTTAATAGTCGTTCAATATAGCTCCCATATCTCTGCTCACCTCAAAACTGCCACCCCGTCTCACAGCTGGTCGGCTGCAATAGACCATCAGTCCCAATATCACGACGAGGGCAAACCCTGTAGGGTTGGCACAGCCCGCCACCAAACCAAACAGATGTGGTTTCTCAGTAAACAGCCATTCTGGTACTGTATAGTTGTTGGAATTCATCACTGGATCGTTGACTATCATTGTGCCTGGAAATAATAAAAAAGAGAGAATTATACAGATTGAACTAGCCCCGTGGTAAGTACATTTAAGACTTGTGTTAAGGGTACTAGGCGACGTATATTTAAGGAATATGTTATTATATACATACATACATACACATCACGCCTGATTCCCTATAAAGGGTAGGCAGAGATCGCGGATCCCCATTTGTCCCGATCTTGACAGACCACTTTCGCTTCATTGATATTCATACATCCTCTCATACACTCTCGGCGGTTATAGGTACACCTAACGTCACCTTTTTTCAATATAGCGTCCGTCTATCTGACTGTTATGTCTTATTAGGCCGGCCCCTACGTAACCGCCCTTCCACTTCACTCATATACGAGTATATGTTATTATATGTTCTTGTTATTTATAATATCAGCGTTACGATTGTCCATCACTAAGTACAGAACATTTTTACAGCAATGGTACACAGAAGAACTCCTTGTATATTTGTATTAAGATCTATGTTAATATATAAATTGTATATGTCATTATGTGTGTCTTGTAGTTGTTAAATAAACGTTTTTATTTAAAGTATAAAGATAAATACATATCCTAAGTATAACTAACAACCAGACTGGAAAACTAAAGAAAAACGTGCTTAATTTTGCCACTGGGAATTAAACCTCACGATTAGCTTTCAGCCCGTTAACCGATCGGGCCACAGAGGTCGCCAAACTTAAAATAGTACTTATACCTAAAATACATACATACGCTTCACGACTTGTGTATACACACTCCCTTTTTTGTGGCTATGGCGGGGTAGTCAGACGCTTGAGTGCCCATCTCCGAAAGTTCGAAGGCATGTTAGGTATGGGTCATTCGAAGCCCGCGTATCACTAGATAGACAGCACCCAACGTGATAGGTAGTGAACCGTATCGCCGTATATAGGCACTGACTATTACCTATACTGAGGGATAGGCAGGTTTCTTCACGATGTTTTTCCCTCACCGTTAGCGTCTATACCTAAAATAGTTCTTAATTTACGTATTTACGAATAGCCACTAACAAACAGATGTATAATATTCTTTTTGACATAATAATAACGATGAAAAAGAAGATGCAGATTAAAAATGTAATCAATATTAAAAAAGTAATGAAAACAATGGCTTCAGTTGGTATGGTGGGAATCCAACAAAAGCATGCTCGGAGCATTAATTTCACAAATTTCGAAATGCGTTCGAAATACATTGAATTTATATTCACGACACTAAACCATACATACACATCACGCCTGAATCCCTATAGAGGGGTAGAGATCACGGATCCCCATTAGTCCCGATCCTGAAAGACCATTTTCGCTTCATTAACTCATACATCTTCTCATACACTTGACTATACTCCTAATGTCACTCTTTTTCAATATAAATACACTAAACTAAATATAACACACTAAACCACCAATTTAACTAACATAATCCGCCATTATTATGCTATTAAACAGCAATTAACATCAAACTATGAATTGAGACGACAAAAAACACATTTCGGGTCGTTGTTAACATAATATACTTACTGAAATTCATCAAATGCATAGCACAGTGCACGACGCTATAAACCGTTATAACGACGCCAGTCATCTTGTGTATGTAGACATGGTGATCCAGGGGAATGATGGTTGAAACCAGTCTTTTGGATCGGAGCCAAGTCAGGGATTGCCGCAGCATGGGTAGAAGGATCCAGACTGAGTTGAAGTTGAGACATTGACCTGGAAAATTGGTTGGTTAGCTTTCAGCTGCATATTTAATAACTTACGCTTCACGACTGTATATACACTTTTAGGCTTGAGTACCCATCTCCGAAATTTCGTAGGCATGTTAGGTTAGATTAGTTAAAAACCACGTTTCAGTAGATAGCCAGCACCACGAACCAAATATAAAGAGGACCTGGCGAAAGAAACAGTCCCCGTTAGGCGGTGCGGAGTCCAAATGGCGTGTTTTAATTGGTGCGGAGTCTAAAAATGTGTAGTAGAAAGAATATACATGTTTGATTGGCCGATGCCGTGTTTTAATTGGTTGTAATATCTCCCCTCCATCCCGCGTACCTCAATTCACCCCGCGTAATGCCACGCTAGTTACCATACAAATATTGCGTAAGGCCCAGTCCTCTTATTAATTACTCCATGGCTGGCACTCAACTTGATGTACTTGTATACTGTATCGCCGTATACAGGCACTATCCATTACTTATCCCGAGGGATAGGCAGGTTTCCACACGATGTTTTTCCTTACCGTTATCGACTTTAAATGGACGTAAATTATTGAATGATGATAATATTTTATTTCACCGATCCCAACATGACGTGATCATTAGAGTCCTGCTGAATATTAGGTTATCATTTGCATTCGGACTGGCTATTTAAAAAGACAAACGCGTTCTGTACCATTAACCTTTGCGGGGTAGTCAGAGCTTCAGGTATCCATCTCCGCAATTGCGAAGGTAGTAATTCTATGGCCACTTAAAACGCACGTGTTGACCAGATAGTCAGTACTCAACGTAACTATTCTATTATAAATTATACTTACACAGCAGTTTCGAATATAGACACATAAGCTCTGACTACCCCGCAAAGTCGTGATTCTTATTATCGACAAAAGCATTACTATTTTATGTAAAAAGTGAGTTATAAGTCACCAAAGACAATCACACTCTTCCGTTGATAATGAACATTCAATGACTGACTACTCTTGAAGGATTTATGGTCGTGAATGTATGTACATATATAACACAAGAATTTGATAAGAAAACTTCACACAATGAAAGTATTTAAGACGTGTTTGAAAAAGGTGATAAGTCACATAAAAAGAATTTCGAATGAATGAGTTTAAATCTTATTCTTCTTAAAGAACGCATATTTATCAAATGTTATTAATCTGTCGTGTATATTAAAAAAATTATAGGCAGTTTAATATATATCACGTTTATAATATGCTATTATGCTTATCCCGTGGATGTAAAAAGAATGTTAACTAACTGCCGTTCTTCCCGGCATGTCGTAGGAGGCGACTAAGGGACTAGGAGTCAATGGAATCTATTGGGCGATAGGCTAGCAACCTGTCACCAATGTTCCATGCAACATTACAACTCGAAGATGCTTAAGTGACCAAGGAGATATTATTATTATCATATCTCAAGTTTCTGTTCACCCCGAAAGGGATTAAAGGACGATAATGTATGTGTGTGTATAGTAATAATATGATAGTTTAAAACGTAAATATGGATTAAGTGGCTGTTTTTCATTTTTCATTCCCATAGGAGGCTACTAAGAGACTATGGGTCGATGGGATCCAATTAGGCTTTAAAATAAAAAGGAGACAGTAACTAATGTGACAGGTGGTAAGCCTTGTCGCCATTTACAAGCACTAACTATTACCTTTTAAAATTAATAAGTGGGTTTCATCACAATATTTTTAATAACGAAAATGTGTACCGACTGATACAGAGTCAAGACCCAAGAACTGAGCTACGCCGAGATAAAGGCCGGTCCAGACGCTCCGTTTTGCACAACGTTTTAAATCCGCGCAGTTTTCAGAGCTCACGAGCTCAGTTATCGCTGCAACTGTGCAGTCCTCCCGACGGACTCAAAACTGCGCAATTTTTGCGGTCCACACGCAACGTTTTGTCTGCAACGTCTTGAACTGCGCAGACAAAACGTTGTGCAAAACGGAGCGTCTGGACCGGCCTTTAGTTAAAATCAAGTATTTTTTTATAGTTTTGTAAATGGAGGTTTTCTCTATAAAGTAAGTACAGTTTTAATAAATCTTTCAAAATTTGAGACCGAATAAGAGAGTAAACAAAGGCTAAATTTAAATAGACTATTCAAATAGCGACTCAACTTACTACCTGTCACATTGAGTACTAACTATCTGGTCAACATTTTGATTCGACGTGACCTTTCCAAAATTTCGGAGATATACATCTGACCGATAATTACTTTACAAGGGTTAATGTTTATTAAGTTTTAGACTTTGTCTTTTGTATATATGTATAAACTCACCACAAGCCCGAGCGACCATAACAAATCCATTAGCCTCGCTATACTCCACCAGTCGTCCAACAAATAGTCCGAAATTGATCGCCGCATACACCAGCAAATAGCCCACTAACGAATAGTTGTTCTTCAAATATTGCTTGGAGCAGAAATGTGGTTCTATGGCCTTTAATTTCTGGAGAGAAGTCTTGGGTTTCTCTAACGGAGTGGGTGGTACTAACCAACGGTCTATGCTGTGGAGAAAAGATACATAATAACGTAAGTAAATGTGATCTAGAAGATATTATATGTCTAAGGTTCTGTCCATCCCAAAAAGGGCTCAAAGGACGGGAATATTTATACATATATTTCATATATGAACCTAACATTTATGCATTTAAAACCGTGAGGCCGGCCCAATAGAACATATGACAGTAAGACAGACGCCATATTGAAAAAGGGTGACGTTAGAGGTATCTATAACCTCCGAGTGTGTGTGAGGAGGTTTATTAGGATTGAGACTTATGGCGATCAGTGATCTCAGCCTACCCTTACAGGGAAATGGGCGTGATGTGTAAGTAAAATTACGATAATATTGTAACCTAAGAAATATTATATTTCCAAGGTTCTGTCCGCTCCGAATTCTTTAAAAACATACACTACATCCATCTTTCGACCTTCATTATACAAACCACACCAGCACCCAATAGTCTTCATCATCATCAGCCTGTCTGAATCCACTGTTGGACCCAATAGTCCCAATAGTCACCCTTACCTAATAGTCAGATTCTCCAACAACCCCTCATGCTTTTCCAACTGGCTCTTCAAGGCGTCAAACGTGATAGCGCCCACGTGATCCGTGTCTGCATCCTCGAACATCGCAGTCGTGAGGTCCTGGAGTTGGTCTTCGCTGAACTGCATTCCGTTTTCTTCCATGCAAGCTCTCATTACGTGTTGCAGTTCCCGGTGCTGGATTAAGCCGTCATCTGGAATGTGTAGCGTAATTTCGAAGTGTTATGAAAGGTCGGCGTGGCTCAGTTTGTTTGGGGCTGCAGTTTGTATCAATGGGTACAAGGGTTCAAACCTCCATTCGAAAGAAGAAATTTATGCTTCTATACATCACAAGACTAATCACTAATCATGCTAAGTGACCTTAGGAATTTGAAGATTTTATCATTTTTCCAAAAGGTATCTTCACATCCTTTAGTGAAAAAATGAAATAAAATGCTTTTTATTCAACACCGTAGCATGAAAACTAAACATGATATCAAAATGGTTGTTGTGTTATAAGATATGGAATATAGTATATTCTACTGTCTACACTTATGTAGTCAAATGTCTGAGAAACTCCATTCTACCTTTCCAGTAACCCTCACAGTGAGGGAAAACATCGTGAGGAAACCTACCTGTTCCCCGAACAGGTAATAGTTAGTGCTTGTAAATAGCGACATGGCTTACCACCTGTCACATTGAGTACTGACTATCTGCTCAACACGTGGGTTCGACGTGGCCATAGAATCACTACCTTCGCAATAGCGGAGATGGACACCTGAACCTCTAACCCCGCAAGGGTTAATGGTAGTGAATGCGTTTGTTGTTTTTGTTGTTCTTTAAAAGTATGAACCACCTCACCATCCATATCATACACTCGGAACAGGAACTGAATCTTCTGCTCCGGCGTTCTGCCAGCAAACCTATGGGCTTGTCCTATGAATTCCTGAAGGGAAATCGTCCCTGAATTATCTTCGTCGAAAATCTGGAATACTCGTTCTGTGAAGAAGGGCTGTGAACATTTATAACAAATACATTACATGCCGTCGAAATGCGGTCACTGAGAAGCAAGGAGTGACATTGAATGATAGAATTAAAAATAGTGTGATAAGAAGATTGCGGTTTGAAAGAAAATGTAGTGACTAAGATTGAAAAGGTCATGCTTAACTTTGGATATGTTGTGCGGATGAATGATAGTAGATTGACTAAAGGGATATACATATGTAAGTGCTCAATAAGATATATGATTGTCAAATAGACCTTATATTGAGAAAGGGTGACGTTGGAAGTACCTTTAACCACCGAGTGAGTATGAATCCTCATATTGTATGTAGTAGTAGTATGAGTCAATGAAGTGAAAGTAGCTTGCCAAAGCGGGACAGTTAGGGAGGGATCCGTGATTTAGCCCTCTACAAGTCATCGGACATGTTATATATGTATTTCTCGTACGTACTACGATTACTAGCTTCCCCTAACAGACTTACGTTCTTGCACTCCATGATGACTTTGAACTGTTCCTTGGTGATCTCTTTCTGGTCCCCTACTGTAGCCTGGAACAGCTTCTCCAGGCGATCCACGCTGCTCTTGTCGAAGCCTGTTCTAGACCTGAAAGTAACATATACCATTATAACCCAGAGCCATCAACAATTTAATAACATACGCTTCATGACAAAGTAAATATACTCGTAATTTGTAACATGTTAAGTTTAAAGTAAATTTAGCTTGTAATCCTAAGCGAAAATAATAATATAATAATTTCCATTTAATTACGGTTCTCGAATGGCAACCGCCTCTCGGTAAACGTAGTGTAGGAAGCCCCCCTGCTAGGTGGACCGATGGCCTGAAAAAGGTCGCTGGTAGTGGTTGGCTGCGGGCCACGAGTGATCGTGTTTTGTGGCGTACCCTTGGGGAGGCCTACGTCCAGCAGTGGACTGATATAGGCTGTTTGATTGATTGATGAATGATAATTTTTATTCCATTGATATACAATTTATGAATAATTTTCGTTTTAGGTGAGTCCGCAATTTCGTCGTATACAATTAATTACTTGATACAAAACTAAAAACAAACACAAATGCCCAACAAATTCTCTTTAGGTAATTATAAGCTTTTATCTTAAATGTTTCGTCTGTGTTATAAGCAATGTACACACTTAATAATTTACACAGAAAGTTAGCATGAATACAAATTAATCCTAAAAAGGCAGATTTAGGTAAGCTATCAATTAAAGTAAAAGTTAACATAGAGAGTGTATATGAGAAGATGTACCTATAAGTGTCAATGAATCGAAAGTGGTCAGGATCGGGACAAATGGGCATACAGGGAATCAGGCGTGAGTGTATGTATGTATGTAGGTATATAATATAGAAACAATACCATCATACACATTCACAATATAAAGCACACGAGGACAACTAATTAACAAAACAATTAAATATGTAACTTGTAACTCAATGGACAAGAACGTCTGTCGACAATTTTTTTTAAATGGAAAAAGATGACATTCGTCGAGCCTACATAAATTCAACAAGTGTGTATGAAGAAGTACGGGTGTCAATGCTTATTTATATAAATAGGTATGGAGTATGGATGAGGATGATTTCCGGCTCTCTCTGTAGGGTACAGTTTCTGTCTTTGATCAATCGAAACCCACTATTTTTTCTGATAGTCAATATCCAACGTGACAGATGGTAAAACCGTGTCGACGTATATGATGATAAATATCTTTTTTGGATAAATAGGCAAGTTTTCTACATGGGTATGAGAAGGTTAATGGGTGTGAGTGAAGCAAGAGAGATTTGTCAGGATCTATCGAAGTTTGTCCTAAGAGTCTCGAGGTTTCTCCCATCCCGTTAAAGGTGTATAGGCGTGAATATGTATTACCTGCTAGAAGTGACTGTAGAGAGGAACTCCATGATGTCTTCTGCCGTAATGCTGTCACCCTCTTCAAGAACCTTATACAACTTGTCTGTCACCTGCAATTATAATACGTAATGATAAAAGACAAACGCGTTCACGAACATTAACCCATGCGGGGTAGTCAGATTCAGGTATCAATCGCGGAGGTACTAATTCTATCTCGAACCCACGTGTTGATCAAATATTAGTACTCAATGTGACAGGTACCCACTGATACAGAGTCAAGCCCCAAACAACTGAGCTTTCATAACATACTTTCATACATTCATGACTTTTAATCCCTTTTGAGAAAGATGAAGCCTCGGAGATTTAATATCTATAAGGTCACAGTTTAGCATGAATATTGGGGTTGTGATGTCATACGGAACAATGGTGACAGGTTGCTAGCCCATCGCCCAATAGATTCTATAGAACCCTAGTCCCTTAGTCGTCTCCTTCGACATAAAGGGTAGAATGGCAGCTCGTTAGCATTTTAAGCTATTGACTAGCAGGAGACCTATGTTAGATTTTAAGGTAAGGTACTTAATGAGATAGGCGGGAATCCGTCTTAAAGCACTGACTATCCCTGTTTCATAGGTAGGTTTCCTCACAATGTTTTTCACAGATTTAATATTTATTTATCATTTTTAGACCCTTAGTTGACCTTTATTCTATATACCACCTATTCAACTGACAACATACTTTTCGACCATCAACCCTTACGGGGTGGCCAGAGTTAGAACCCACCTGTCGACTCCTGAAGACATGTTGAAACACGTCCAAAGTGATGGCTCCGTGACCACATAAAGCGTACGCTTCACTCTCTAATTGTTCCACTAAGTCTAGCTGCCTTTCTTCACTGGAATAGATTTGAACGAATGTGTATGAAGAGTTGTATGTAAGTTATACAAAAAGACAAACGTGTTCACGACCATCGACCCATGAGGAACCCACGTTTTGACCAGGATCCTTACTCCACTAATGCATTGTAGGCACAATATTACTTCAGCACCGATACTGTAATACGTCAGTGGCCGTAATTTAACACTTTTGGCACTCCACTAACTAATTTTAGCCACTGAAGCGCCAAAAAAGCTACTCCACTAATCAAACTTCCGTCAATTCGCCTTATATTTGGTTCTCCACTATTGACATTTCTATACTTTGAGTTGCCACTGAAGCACCACTGACTCGCTATTGAGGCACAACTGAGGCAGATCAAAATATTAGCAGAGTGCCACTTTTACAGCCGAGACGCAGAAGTAACGCAGTAGCGACGCAGTTGTGTAGCAGTCAAAGTTAATTAGTGGAATAAGGGCCCAGATAGTTTATACTCAATGTGACAGGTGGTCATGTCGCCATTTATGAGCACTAAGTATTATCTGTTCGGGGAACAGGTAGGTTTCCTCACGAATTTTTACCTTACTGTAGTATCTGGTCAACACGTGGGTTCGAGGTGGCCATAGAATTACTACCTTCGTAATTGCGGAGATGGACACCTGAACTACTGGTAGTCAGAGGACTACCCCACAAGGGTTAATGCTCGTTAACGCGTTTGTCTTTTAACCTTTTGTACGTTATATTGGTGGTTTACAATATTTACACACATTATTTGGTAGGCAATCGCCCCATAGATTTATTTCATTACTACATTTAATAAACAAAATCTAGGTCAACGAATAAGATGATGTTATTAAAACTGTATGAATATTATTATTACGACTATTATTCCTCGTGATTATGGCTAATTATCCCGTATAATCATAATCAATCAAACCGAATATCAAATAAGATAATATAATACAAAATAATTTACTATACATAACATAAGCAGATAAACCCAATCAAATTACAATAAAGTACATAAATTATACATTACTCATTGTATTGAATACGGTTAGATGGTATCAATTGAGCGAAGGGCTAATTACTTATCACCTATATTCCATTTGACATCACTTCTAACATTTAGACTAAAATGAGATCTAGGAGATACTAAATATCCGAAGTTCTTGATTAATAACTAACGGGACTTATCGCGTAAGTTTTTATATAATAAAATTACCTTTATTAACCCGACGTTTCGGCTACGTTGCAGCAGCCATGGTTATTAAACATGAGTATAAATCGCGAATCTCTTAAAACTATAACTCCGAAGTTCTGTCCTCTATATATGTATGTACTTACGTTAATCTCTCCTTAAGAAACTCAATCCAGTCCTGCTGCACTAAATACTCCCGTTTCTCAACATCGAACAGTTGGAATATTCTCTCCAGTAGATCCTATAACAACAAAGATAATGTTTATATTGATTAAAAAGAATTTCATATCATTTACATATGTAGAACTACCCTACAATTTTTATATTTAAAGCATCCAAGTATCACAAAGATACTACATACGAGTACATACATAATAGGACGTGAAAAAATGCTTACTAGCTGCTGTTCTTTTCCCGTATCCCAGAAGATTATTACTAAATATATATTTATGTAACAGAAACATACACATTATGCCGGGGTTGTCAGGTTAGTTGAGTCAGTTGAGTTTCCATCTCAGTTCATTTATGTACTTAATAAAAAATATATTTTTAGAACCATCTGGGCAGGAACATACATACATACACATCACGCCTGCTTCCCTGTAGAGGGGTAGGCAGAGATCACGGATCCCCATCTGTCCCGATCCTGACAGACCATTTTCTAACTAATAAACTAGGGATTAGGGGTAAATGGAATCTATTGGGCGATACGCAAGCAACGTGAGGGCTAAACCCTGTCACTATTGTTCCGTATAAAATGAGCTAGGAGATACAATTTCCGAGGTTCTGTTCACCACGAAAGGGATTAAAGACCGTGATAGTATATCTACGTTTGTATTTGATTAACACGTAGGTTCAAAGTGGCTATAACTAACTCCGTAATGAATGAGATAAGCACGTTAAGCTCTGACTACCTATCAAGGAATTATGGTTTTGAAGTTACTTATCACGTACAGTCAATGCTAAAAGTGCAGTCCCAATAACTTTTGATAAGGTTTACGTTTATAAGAACAAAAGACAATATTTTTCATTCCGAAGCACGCGGACGTATAGTGGCCATGACAATGCATAGTGGCGCCAGTTTTGAAATGTAAAATATTGTCTTTTGTTCTTATAAACTTAAACCTTATAAAAAGTTACTGGGGCTGCACTTTTAGCGTTAACTGTACATATGTATGTATATTTTCTGTTCTTTCTTTCTGTGTGTGTATGTTTGTATATTAGCCAACCGTAATTAGGTAAGTAAGATTAAGTCGAAGCTTAAAGTTGTCATTGACGACATTGCAAAATGCAAATAGACAATAGAAATGATACTTTGACAATTCTGGGGGACCTATTCTATCAAGTATAAGTTTCAGTTCTTGCTTTACGAAATACCAAATAGTTTATTGGGTTTTAGTTTTAATTATAAGCAATATTTAATTCTAATCTTAGTGACCATTTTTTCATGTCATTTTTTGACTTTTTGATAAGTGTTCTTTTTGATCTTTATATTGAATAAAATAATCATTTGATCTCATTTTAATATTTACAAATAAATACGTACAACTCACGACCTTTCTAAAATATGTTATTTATACAATTTTTTTATTTAAAGCATAAAGTATCACAAAGATTTTTCTTTAATATGCCCTTAAGGTTATATCGGCGAAAGTGTTTGTAAGGACAAACACTGATGCCACGACGTTTGCCATGGTAATGTCAACGCCGCCAGCCGCTACAACCGAGAAAAAACGAGGTTGAAGCTCAAATTCTTCTCTTCTTTGTTCTTCGGTTCGTTCGAGTTGAGAATCCAAATCTTATACCAAAGCGTACATATTTAGCCAGTTTGTCATCACAAATGACTAAATATTCTGCCGAAAATAAATATTTATATTTTCAACTTTCACTGAGCCGCTGACTTTGTTGACAATCCATAGACTACGAATAATTTGAATTTGACTTTCACACTTTTCGTCTTACCAGAATAGCCCCTCTTGCCCAATAGCTCACTAATGACAAATAGTCATTCGGAGATAACCATTAGAACGGGGCCCGATTAAGTTGATTTATCGAATCAGTCTATGCGAAAGGTGATGGATTGATTGTCACAATAATTAGCCTACTTATGCTTGTATTACATACAAACATAACAACTGTTACACCAATTGAACTAGCCCCTCGGTAAGTTCATTTAAGACTTGTGTTAAGGATAGTAGTTAACATATGTTAAGGAAATATTACTTATATTATGTATATGTCGTTTAATCAAACTTAATGCGCTAAAATTAAATCTAAATACCAGATCAGATCATTATATTTACGTAAAACACCGTAATACAGTGAATTTTCTAAGAAAAAACACCTAAGAAACAGGTTGTTGAATAATTCATATTTCACTTCAATCAAGCCCTTAATTAAGACATAAAATAAAATCTTATACTCATTACAGATTTCTACCTAATTGAAATGATGTTAGGAAAATATATTTATATAATACCAAACCAATTCGAACCTTATTCCATTTTAATATGGTTCATATTTACTATGTACATTTTCGCTTTACTAGTACATTTTCCCGGATACCTTCAAAGGATTTGAAGCATTATACCATAGTCATTAAGGTCAATTTTAGCTTATTAGTGGGCATGTCTATGTTAATTCTAAATAGCATTGCATTGTATACTCTGCAGGGAGTCTCGGAAACCCGTTTTTGTAGGGTGACTGTGGTTTTGATATTAATAGAACACTTATTTTAATGGAAATAGTGATTTTTCTTTAATTGTTTGCAATATCAGTGATAAATACATGATTCTATCCATATTGAGGTACACAGGAACTTCAAAATTTGAACACATGTAGTGATTGCAGTTTTCTATAACTAAGGTTTGATGATTTAACTACGAAATTGCCGGTATAAAGTACGAGGTAACCAATAATACCAGGTAATGTTGAAAAAATAGGGCTCACCTTTTTGTTTGTATCGAATGTAGTTTTGTGTGAGTATAGATCAGATACATTGAAAAATCATACATTATTATTTTACGGTTTAAAGAGATAGTTGGAAAAATTCGTCGTTGAAAATTACCAAACATTATAAACTTATGAAATGAAAATTATAAACATATTCAGACCTGTATTATATGATATGCTTTATGTAAAAGTGAGTCAGTATCCGAACTATTTATTAAGATTTTATCAGTTTTCTACAATTGATTACAATACTCAATTTCCATTAATTTAAAATATCACTTGTCCACACATTTACCCACCGCATACCCACCCTACAAGCGCGTTGCACTTCGAAATGTAGTGTGCGCATAAATTTCAATAAATCATGGACAGTTGATCGACAAATGTCACCCTCGCAGACATAGTCATTTATCATCCAGATAAGATAGACCTATGAGTGACATGCACGGGAATCGAACCTAAGACAAGTGGTCTGATATAGGACTTGGATAATCAACGGCTTGATAATCAACGGCTTTTCTTCCCGGCATGACGTAGGAGGCGACTAAGAGACTAGAAATAAACTGAATTTATTGCCATAAATAATACATTTACGAAATTCGTCGAATACTACGGTGAGGGAAAACGTCGTGAAGAAACCTACCTGTTCCCCGATCAGGTATTTGTAAATGGCGACATGGCTTATCATATGTCACATTGAGTACTGCTTATCTGGTTAACACGTGGGTTCAAATTAGCCATAGAAAAACTACCTTCGCGATTGCGAAGATGGAAATCTGAACCTCTGAGTACCCCACATGGGTTAGTGGTCGTGATCGCGTTTGCCTTTTGACAGACCAGGGGCCCAAGTCCAATAACGCTTTTTGGAAAATATCAGTTCAATATCAGATCAGTAACAATGTCAACTTGGTAGTGGATTACCAAAATTGATAAATTTCATCATGTTATAGCCAATTTTGACACTTTTGCTGATACAAATGGTGAAATTTGACACTTGCTAATCCACTACCAACTTCAGACTATTACTGATCTTTTATAAAACTCGGACCGCGTCTCGGTAAGCGTAGTGTAGGACGCCTCCCTGCTAGATGGACCGATGACCTGAAAAAGTTCGCTGGTAGTGGTTGGCTGAGGGCCACGAGTGATCGTGTT
Organism: Leucoptera coffeella; assembly: GCA_030578115.1. Lineage (NCBI taxonomy): Eukaryota > Metazoa > Arthropoda > Insecta > Lepidoptera > Lyonetiidae > Leucoptera > Leucoptera coffeella. Next base: position 154,532 of record JAMBLF010000045.1, on the reverse strand, counting down.
TTGTGGCGTTACTTTGGGGAGGCCTACGTCCAGCAGTGGACTGACATAGGCTGATTGATTGACTGAACTATTACCTGTTCGGGGAACAAGTAGGTCTCCTCACGATGTTTTCCCTCACCGTAGTGTTCGTAAATGTATTTTTATTACGCAATGTACAGTCAGCACCAAAAGTCGATGAACAGAATCAACTTAACAAAACACCTGTTCACAATAAAATATAAAACCACAGGTATTGTATGGTGTACAGGCTATTTTGTTTCCTAGTTGCGACTATAACTTATGGCATTTTATTGTGAACAGGTGTTTTGTTAAGTTGATTCTGTTCATCGACTTTTGGTGCTGACTGTACATAGAAATTCAATAAACTTCATTTCCATTGGTACATGCTCAAGCGGGATTTGAACCCTGTACCCTCTATACAGAGTCAAGCCATCAGCTGAGCTACGTCGAATTAATTATTAATTCCAGCTGATCACTTATACTGTAGGTTGCGGTTTGAAAGAAGATGCAGTGACTAAGATTGAAAAGAGCATGCTTCGATGATTTGGACATGTTATGCGGATGAATGATAGCAGATTGACAAAAGGAATATATATGAGTGAAGTGGAAAAGCGGTTACGTAGGGGCCGGCCTAATAAGACATATAACAGTCAGATAGACGCTATATTGAAAAAAGGTGACGTTATGTGTACCTATAACCGCCGAGAGTGTATGAGATGATGTATGAATGTCAATGAAGCGAAAGTGGTCTGTCAGGATCGGGACAGGTGGGTATCTGTGATCTCTGCCTACCCCTCTACAGGTAATCAGGCGTGATGTGTATGTATGTATGATCACATATTACAAATACCAGACTCGCACTTTTTTGTAACCGCTCTAGATACGTCGCTATGTGTAACCGTTACGGCCATATCTCTTCGGAGTAGGCACAGAGATAAATTATCCATTGCAACGTATCGCATGTGCGGAGCTATAAATAAGCTTTGCGGTAGGCAGAGATGTGACGATATAGATTGGTCATATAACATAGACATAACGTGCTTTAAGCCCTTTCGGGGTAGACAATACCTTAGAGACATGTAAACATCACCGTGACTCTTGTTACGATGAATATTTGAGAGCATTTGTGAGAATTTGCTAGCCCATCGCACAATTGATTCAATTTGACGATCTCCGTGGCGTGATCTTTTAGACGCCTGAACGCTAATAGTGAGGTCCCGGGTTCGATTCCCGGTGGAGGCAGAGTTAAGAACTACGCTTTTCTTCTGCTTTTCAGTCTGGTCGTTGATTGTATATGCTATACAGGGTGGCGCATTCAAAACGGTCAGTATGGGATAGTCTGAAACTATAAGAGATACCAAGATTTGTTCTTAGGAACCATGTCACCGATTTTGATGAAAAGAAAAACTGCATTCATACTTTCTTTGAAAAAACAACTGTATCCAGTATGGGAATCGAACCCGGTTGCTTTGAAAAAATTAATTGGCCCTTTTCACTTTTTCTTTTTAAATATCAATTGTGTAGGTCTTAAGCTGTAAATGTCTCTATGAAACATGGTGTCGAAAATGAATAAAATTCATTGTTTTGGCATACTTTAGTTTATCATAGTAGGTTTTCTAAGTAACCACTTTTGTTTTCAATACAATATTCAACACGTTTAGGTAACGATCTTACTATCAAATTTTGTATTTTCATGTGGTGAATTTGCGTTGACTTTATTGCTACTTTTAGGTCTTCAATGGTGTCATAGCTTGTTTTGTAAAATTCATCCTTAACGTAATCCCACAAGAAATTTTCTAAAATGGTTTAACACGTCACTTTAAGTGGACTTTTCAATAGATTGTTAGTTTTTGATAACTGTAGATAACAAAACCTCCATAAAGGATTAATGGAATGCTAATGCCACGTGATATGGTGTATGTAACAAGGAGGGAAGTACAAAACTACAAACAGCCATAGAGACTATTTTACATGTCTGTTGAATATTGTTACGGTGTATGTAAACTATGTACTATGATAAACTAAAGTATGCCAAAACAAAGCATTTTATTCATTTTCGACACCATGTTTCATGGAGACATTTACAGATTAAGACCTACACAATCGATATTTAAAAAGAAAAAGTGAAAAGGGCCAATTTAATTTTTCAAAGCAACCGGGTTCGATTCCCGTACTGGATACAGTCGTTTTTTCAAAGAAAGTATGAATGCAGTTTTTCTTTTTATCAAAATCGGCGACATGGTTCCTAAGAACAAATCTTCGAATCTTTTATAGTTTCAGACTTTCCCATACTGACCGTTTTGAATGCGCCACCCTGTATATGTATTTATCTATATATAATAAGTATATACGAGTATTTCTTAAATATACGTTGACTAGTACCCTCAACAAGTCTTATATGTACTTAGCAAGGGACTAGTTCAATTAGCGTTACAACGTTCTACAATATTATTATTATATTTATTATTGTTTACCCCTAATCCCTTAGTTGCCTCCTACAACATGCCGGGAAAAGCGGCAGCTAGTTAGCATTCTTTTTACGTCCCAGACTAACACGGGACTATCACTTCAGTATATAAGGGTTAGCAACCTGCTAGCCCCTCTATACATTTAGATCAGTGGCGTTTCAGCAAATATGGTATAATAAGAGACCGCGTTTCGATATAATGTATTTGTTCATTCTAATGTTATTACAATGCCAAACTGGTCGGTTGCTAGCCCAACGCTCATGTACTTAGCTTAGCTTAGAAGGGGTAGGCAGAGTGTATATGTACATGAGGTAGGTTTGACGACCTCTGTAGCGTGATCGGTTAGCCGCCTGAACGCTAATCGTGAGGTCCTGGGTTCGATTCCCGGTGGAGGCAGAGTTAAGAACTACGCTTTTTTACTGCTTTCCAGTCTGGTCGTTGATTATATATATATATATATATATATATATAATTATATATTTATCTATGTATAATATGTATATATTTCTTAAATATACGTTGACTAGTACCCTTAACACAAGTCTTAAATGAACTTACCAAGTGGCTAGTTCAATTGGTGTAATAATGTCCAAATATTATTATTATTAGATGGTAGGATGAGAAAATGAAGTTGTTAACGCATTTGATATTTTGTATAAATAAGTAGACATAATCTTACATATATACATACATATGAAGCCCGTTTCCCTGTAGAAGGGTAAGCAGAGATCACGGTCCTGTCCAGATTCTGACAAATCACTTTTGCTTCATTGACTCTCCTCATTCACACTCGGCGGTTATAGGTACTTCTAACGTCACCTTTTTTCAATATGGCGTCTATCTGATTGTTATATCTCTAATTGGGCCGGCTCCTACGGGATCCATGATCTCTGCCTACCCCTCTACAGGGAATCAGGTGTGATGTGTATGTATGTATCTATCACGAGATTTTACTCAAGATATTTTGCTTCATAGTAATAACAAACAAAAAAGTTCATACCCGTAATAATATGGATATCTAAAATTGAACTTTATTATACAATAAGCAATGGATTAGCAACCTTTGAACAATATTCCATATCAATACCATCTCAACCCTATTAAAGAAAAGAAAGTAAATACTTTATTCACTGCTTCAAATTACATTAAACACACAAACAATAAACATCAAGCATGAAAAATTTAGATGCAGTGAAAAGGTGCTGCCTCAGTATACGATGCAGCTAGGCATCACTGGTCCTCCGGCAGCACCCGATTCGGAAACTGTCACAAGCTGCATATAATAAAAATAATAAACGTATTAATTTCACTAATAACTTAAAAGTGATCGAAGAAATATCATGTTTCCAAGGTTCTGTCCACCTCAAAAGGAATAAAGGTCGTGAATATATGTATGTAAGTCCTTTAGTTAGCTCTTAATGATAAACCTGTCTATATGTCTCGAAAACTTCAATCTTAAACGAGTGATTGATTTATATGCTATCTGGTTGTTAAGATACTTAATTACTTTACTTAATTTAAGAGCTTAAGATAAGATAAATAAGTAAAATAAAGATTTGGTACACGCAATCCTATATATGTAAGACATACATACGCTTCACGACTTGTGTACACACACTCCCTTTTTTATTATGGCGGGGAAGTCAGAGGCTTGGATGCCCATCTCCGAAATTTTGAAGGCAAGTTAGGTATGGGTTATTCAAAGCCCGCGTATCACTAGACATACAGCACCCAACGTAATAGGTAGTGAACCGTATCGCCGTATGTAAGACACTTTATATTATATTTATAATTCGACGTAGCTCAGTTGTTTGGGGCTTGACTCTGTATCAGTGGGTACAGGGTCCAAATCCCGCTTGAGCATGTACCAATGGAAATGAAGTTTTATGAATTTCTATGTACATTTTCAAACTGCAAACTGGCATGTCGTAGGAGGCGACTAAGGGACTAGGGTCAAGTGGAATCTATTGGGCGATATAGCAACCTGCCACCAATATTCAATATGACATCAAAACCCCAACTTACATGCTACTAATTAACCAAGATGTCTCCAAGGTTCTGTCCACCCCAAAAGGGATTAACGGACGTGAATATATATGTATGTAGTACTCATAAAATATGATGATGAGTTTGTGGTTAGCTTAGTACATATAACATTCAAATCACTACATAGTATAAAACAAAGTCGCTTTCTTTGTCCCTATGTCCCTTTGTATGCTTAAATCTTTGAAAGTACGCAACGGATTTTGATGCGGTTTTTTTTAATAGATAGAGTGATTCAAGAGGAAGGTTTTTATGTATAACAACATCCATTAAATAGTGGAGTAGGTTATATTTTATACCCTCGTACTTTAGTATTATATTATCTGTGCCCGTGCGAAGCCGGAGCGGATCGCTAGTTCATTTATAAAGCGTATATTATGAAAATCGGCGGATTTACTGAACCCGCGCTCCGTAGAGATCCCGCCACATAAGGTGGCAGTTGGAGGCGTCGCCACAGTCGCGTAATTCAGTGTTACCAGTAAACACACCAAAACTAGCACTCACTGTGCCATACGGCTCGATACATTATAGGTTTCATTTGTAACGGTCTTTGGTTGCAGAGCTATAAACTCAAATAAAACAAATTAATATATCAAAGTCAAAATATGTTTATTAAACTATTTCAAACATGATTAATAATTAACGGGACTTATCCTTCTTATTATATATTACATATATTATGTGTTCCTTCACTCTGTCCGCAATAGACCGTTTAGTGTGTTCGACGTAGGATTTCCCACAGCTGCAATCAATCTTATACACACCCTTATATCTTATATCATGAGTATAAATCGCGAATCTCTTAAAACTATTATTTCAAACATGGCACTGAGCATTGTCTTTACATATTTTTTACCGAGGTTAGATCAGCGGAGACCCTAGCTTGGCGAAGAACTAACAAGAAACTCCGGAAATCAATTTATTATAATCACCCTTAACAAACATAAAAATTACAAAGAGTGGGCAAAAAACACAACGCTGGTAGAGATCCCGCCACATAAGGTGGCAGTTGGAGGCGTCGCCACAGTCGCGTAATTCAGTGTTACCAGTAAACACGCCAAAACTAGCACTCACTGTGCCATACGGCTCGATACATTATAGGTTTCATTTGTAACGGTCTTTGGTTGCAGAGCTATAAACTCAAATAAAACAAATTAATATATCAAAGTCAAAATATGCTTATTAAACTATTTCAAACATGATTAATAATTAACGGGACTTGTCCTTCTTATTATATATTACATATATTATGTGTTCCTTCACTCTGTCCGCAATAGACCGTTTAGTGTGTTCGACGTAGGATTTCCCACAGCTGCAATCAATCTTATACACACCCTTATATCTTATATCATGAGTATAAATCGCGAATCTCTTAAACTATTATTTCAAACATGGCACTGAGCATTGTCTTTACATATTTTTTACCGAGGTTAGATCAGCGGAGACCCTAGCTTGGAGAAGAATTAACAAGAAACTCCGGAAATCAATTTATTATAATCACCCTTAACAAACATAAAAATTACAAAGAGTGGGCAAAAAACACAACGCTGGTAATACTAAATTTACCTTTCATACAAAATAACACGCAATGGCGGTAACGTCAAATTTAGTTCCAAGTTTGGCTACTGCCACCTTATGTGGCGGGATCTCTAATACTAAATTTACCTTTCATACAAAATGACACGCAATGGCGGTAACGTCAAATTTAGTTCCAAGTTTGGCTACTGCCACCTTATGTGGCGGGATCTCTAGATTCCCGCCGAGCTGGACGCCATTTTGGGATCTCCACGGCACACACTAATTGACTGACATTTAATTCTGATTGGTAATTTTAATATTATAACTTAGTGGTGTATAACATTTTTCTTATTTGATTTTGTATTCTATAACTATTCGTCAGCACTATTGTGTCATTTAATGTATTGTGGAGTTTCAATAAAGGTTTATTATTATTATGCCAAAAAAAGATAGATGACATATTGACGTCAGAAGTACTTATAACCGCCGAGTATGTATGAGGAGTATATGAGTGTCAATAAAGCAAAAGAGGATCTATCTATGGAGGATCAATCTCTATCTACTCTTGTATAGAATAACGAGCGTGAAATATATGTAGTGTCCACTAGCAAAATTACAAGTAGTATATAAAAACTGATGACTTTGTGGTTACCTTATTACTTGTAGCCAAGTGGGAAAGACCTTTGACTTCTTATTAGAAGTCCTAGGTTCGAATCCCGCCTCTGGCATGTACCAATGAATGAAAAGTAAATATGTGTTTTTCGTTTACGTACATATGTATTTACATTTGCTAACGTTGAGGGAAAACATCGTGAGGAAAGCTGCCTATCCTTCTTGATAGGTTATAAATAGCCTGTATACGGCGATATGGTTCACTACCAAATCACGTAGGGTACTGTCTATCGGCAAACGGCAGCTAGTTAACATTATTTTTATGTCCAAAACTAGAACGGGATTTTCAGAACACATCATGATTCATTATTCAACATTTTTTACTCGATATAACTACAGTAAAAGTATACTCATTGATAGTCGAGATTTATTTATTTATTTTTTAATAATAATAATAACATTTGGACATTATTACACCAATTGAACTAGCCCCTTGGCAAGTACCATTAAAGACTTGTGTTAAGGGTACTAGTCAACGTATATTTAAGAAATGTATACATATTATATATAGATAAATATATACTATATATAATCAACGACCAGACTGGAAAGCAGTAGAAAAGCGTAGTTCTTAACTCTGCCTCCACCGAGAATCGATTCGAGCGTTCAGGTGTCTAACCGATCGCGCCACGCACACGGAGGTCGTCAATTAGTATCAGGAGGAGTATATTCATTGGTAGTCGAGATTTATATATTTATTTATTTGTGGCACTGGTTGTTCATTGTATGATTTCACTTGATAGATACTTAGGGGTTTGAACCCTGAACCTAATAATACAGAGTCAAGCCACCAACGACTGAGCTTCATTGAATTATGAGAGATACACGAGCTTCTAACTACTCCGTAATGGAAAACAGTCGTGATGCGCCGGTATGTTAAATAATAAGGACAATAAAATAATAATTACGATGTTATTACTATAATTTTACCATAAATAATATGTTATGGTAATTTCAAATAACATAATAAGGAAATGAATGATAATTCCGCAATAATTATAATTCAATCACAATTTTATTGTTTTATTATTTGTAATATTGAGGGTACTTAGCTTTCAAAGTGTATGTAGCATTTAAAATCGCTCTTGAATTCAAAAATAGTTTTAATAGTAAATAGATATAATTTCCAAGTTATTGTGGTATATTTGCAAGTGTATATCGTTATACCTGGATTTCCATAGAGTGGGAACACGTAATCACCTTGTGAATCAACATATAAGCTTTACGCGCGCTCAACGTCCGTTGTGATTCAAAATTTCACGTCACTTTACAGAACTTGAGACACTTTTAGCACTATATACAGATCCAGAATGTCTTCTGCGGCTGGTTTCAAATGCTCTGGTTGCCCCAAGCTCATCCAGGACCGGCAGTACCTGGCGTGTCGTCTCTGCAAGGAGCGGTTCGACTTGGAATGCGCCAATGTCTCCGTGAAGCGCTTCCGTGAGATGAGCCGGGAGATGAAGGCTGGCTGGGAGTGCGTTCTGTGCCGTAGCAAGGTGCCCAGAGGTGACAACACCGACACGCCGATCCGAACAGCTCCTGACTCCGTGTCCTTGCGCCGTGGTGGCGCTCTCTCCAGTCCGGATCGTGTCTCCAGAGTGCCGGCAAGTCGTACCGATGACAGCGCCGCTGAGTGTGGTACGATGGCAGAAGAGATGCGCCTGTTTCGCGCCGAAATTAGAGCCATGAGGCAGGAGATCGGCGCTTTCACTGCGGCTGTATCTGCGGTCATGGATCGCCTTGATGCCTGCGACGATCGCATCAGTCGGCTCACTGATAGGGTTGCAGAGCTTGAGCAGAGGAAGAGTGATGAGGCGACACCCACCAAGGTCCAGGCGTTGATGCGCTCGGTGGAAGACCTGAAGCTGGAACTCAACGACCGCGACCAGGACCTTCTTCTTGATGAGTTGGAGATCACTGGTATCCCTGAAGAGAAGGTGGAAAGGCTTCAACACATTGTGAAGGCGGTTGGGACGAAGCTGGGCGTGGAGCTGCACGAACAAGACGTGGCACACGTTTCGCGTGTAGGCCGTGTGGGCCGAGGCACCAGTACTTCCGCACAACCTCGGGTGATCGTGGTGAGGCTGGCGCGCCGTGCTGTCCGGGACCAGTTGCTCCAGCAGGCCAGGGTGCGACGCGGTGCCACGACGGAGGGCTTCGATCTCCCTGGCGGTCCCCGTAAGTTTTACGTCAACGAGCGATTGACCCATCACAATCGCCAACTGTTCCGCAGGGCGCGGGAGCTGGGCTCCAAGCTTGGCTTCCGATTTGTTTGGACCCGTGATGGGAAGATCTTCGTCCGTGAGCGTGCGGATGATTCGCCTCGGCTCCGGGTACGTACTGAGGGTGATCTGCAAAGGGTTTTTGGGTGCCTCCACGTTGGTTCTGAAAGTAAAAAGAATCATATGTAATTTTAATGTTGTATTAATAACTTTTATCATTATTATTTACTTGTATAAATGTACTCACATAGATTTTCCTAATGTCCTTTGTGTGGTGGATGCTGTGGTGATCCTAAAATACTCATTTAGAGTGACTAACCCATATATAATAGTATTTCTAACCAATTATTTAAGTAAAATTCTATTGTTTCAATATTGTATAATCATTCAACACAATTACACTTCACAATTATTTTACACTACCCTCAATTACATTTCATATTTAAATAAAATCAATTTTTCTTATATTGACATTAGCTTTGACGTGAATCTATTATTATTTAAGGGATGTGAACATTATAAATTGAATATCAATTTATTTTCAATCGGATTATTAGAATTTTTATTAGTTTTTTGTTTTGACTGGGATATTAGTTATGGGAATTTAGTTTATGTGTGATAATGACTGCAAAAAATAAATTGATTCAGTTTGGTTTATATAATGCAGGGTCGTTGAATACTGGTCATGACAATTTTACTGCGGCAATGACTTTGCACCAGAGCGATGTAGTGGGCATATGTGAGACCTGGCTATCTGGGCGAAACGCTACGGCTCCAATGGTGCCGGGATATCGCCTGATCAGCCAGCCTAGACCGAAGTCTATGAAGGGGGGTCGTGGTGGTGGTCTGGCCTATTACGTTAGGGATGACTTTTGTGTCCGACGTTTGACGCACGTGAGTCAGGGTCTGGAACAGTTGTGGCTTACAACCAAGGCGCATGGCCAACGAGTGCTCATCGGGTTGGCTTATCGGCCAAACTGGATAGGCGTTGACATGTGCATTGAGTCTCTCACAGAGGCTATCACTTCATTTGGTTATTATGACTATATTGTGCTGATGGGAGACTTTAATATAAATCTGCAATTAAATACGTCAGATACCATTAAAATGTCAATTTTTCTTAATAACATGGGTCTTAAGCAGGTGGTATCGGAGCCTACTCACTTGACATCTAATAATGAAACTTTGATTGACCTTGTGTGTACTAATGCCCGCGTTAAGGATATTAGTTTATATAATGTTACTGGCTCATATGGACATCTAATGATTAATTTATCTGTCTATATACCCAAACCAAAGGTCATTCCTAAAATTATACAATACCGAGCATTGAAAAATATTAACACGGAACTATTTAATTTTGACTTATGTAATATTGACTTTGAACATTTATTGACATTAACGGATATTGACGACATGATTAATTATTTTGAACATTGTATGCGAATTCTATTTGACACTCATGCACCTCTCAGAATAGCCAAGGTAAGAAGCGATCGTTCTCCCCCCTGGTTAACAGATAACATTAGATTGATGATATCGTTACGTAACAAAGCATTCAACAAATTCAAAAGAAGTCATAAAAATGCACATAAATTGTACTGGTTAGAGCTTAAAAAATTAGTAGCTAAAAGTGTAAAAAGTGAAAAGCGAGCGTACTTTAACGATTTTGTCAACAGACATGTCGCAACCAACAGTAAAACCTTTTGGCAAAACATCAAAACCAGCCTTTCAATGACTCAAGAAGTTGCTTCTGTCTATGAAAGTTTCAATAATGCAGATACAATTAATGATCACTTCCTCAATATCCCGGGTTCAGACAAAGACCCAGCTACTGAAATTACTAAATTTCAAAACTCCCGCTTCAGTAATAATAGTTTGCACTTACATGAGGTCTCGGAGGACACAGTATTGAAAGCTATCATGTCCATTAAATCTAACGCCTTGGGGGTTGATGACATTAGTAGGGATAAGGTACTGTGCACATTGCCGCGGACATTATCAACTATTACTCACATGATAAATGTGTCCATTTCTCATGGGAGGGTGCCGCGGCGGTGGAAGCATGCTCTGGTGACTCCTATACCCAAGCATGATAATGCGTCAGCACTGAAGGATCTTAGGCCCATTAGCATATTGCCGTTTCTATCCAAAGTGCTGGAAAAAATTATCTATTCACAACTGTCATCTTTCATAAATTACGAGGGAATTCTCTCTAAATATCAATCTGGATTTAGGAAGGGGCGGGGAACGATCACATCTTTACTCAAGGTAACTGATGACATTTTGACGGACCAGGACAGGGGATTGGGTACAATACTGACATTATTAGATTATTCGCGTGCATTTGACTGCCTAAATATAAATTTATTACTTACCAAGCTCCAATACTATGGTGTTGGCTCTGCATCGCTGAAATGGTTTATCTCTTACCTCAGTGACAGGAAACAAATAGTTAAATTGACTAAAAACGATGGTTCCACTATTTTTCTCCCCAGCCAGGCGATATGAGTCGGGGGGTTCCTCAAGGATCTATCCTTGGGCCTCTGTTATTTATTATTTATACTGCAGACTTACACCATGAAATTCAAAACTGCCGATATCACCTGTACGCAGACGATGTCCAACTTTATATTTCTGCTCCTCCAAGGGAGATTACCTTGCACGTGTCTCGTCTGAACGATGACTTGTTGAGGATACAGGAATGGTCTGATCGTAATGCTCTCGTTCTAAACCCTACTAAATCTAAATTCTTGCTGCTAGGCAGACGGCTACATCTAGATGTTATGAAGGAACTCAATCCAGTTGTCATGATTGGAGGTGATGCCCTTGAGCGTGTTATTGAGGCTAGGAATTTAGGGATTATCTTTGATGAGCGATTAAGTTTTAGGTCGCATGTACAGAAAACCATATCGGGTTGCTTTTTCCGACTTAAGGCATTGTACAGTGTGCGTGATGTCCTATCTGAAAGGTCACGGGTGGCAGTATGTGACGCCCTCGTGTTATCAAGACTTGGCTACGGAGACGTGGTCTACGGGCCTCGTATCAGTGCTAGTCTGGCGGGGGCTGTGCAGAGGGGTGCAAAATGCATGTTGCCGGTATTGCTTTGGTGTGCCGCGTCGTGGGCGCGTCACTCCGTATCTCAATAGGGCTAACTTATTGAGAATGGGCTCTCGACGTCAGTTGCACCTTGCATGCCTTACTCACAGAGTAATTAAGTACCAGGATCCCCCATACCTGTATGAGAGGTTGAAGTTCTCACGAGGTGGTCGTTCTGGCAGGGACCGAGTTGCTAGGGCGCCTCTGGAGCTAAATAAGCACCACTCGGCTGCGTTTGAGGGCGGCTTTCATTACGCAGCAACTAAATGCTGGAATAACATTCCACCTCCTTTGCGACAATTGCAGAGCACACACACTTTTAAGGATCACTATAAACAATTATTATTGTCCTTACAAAAGGAAGTTCCGTAATGAAAGTCGTCGTAAAGCAACTTCAACTTAATTTATATTAACATTACACACGTACATTACACTCACTCGTATTTATAGTTTTAATAATAGTTTATGTACACGTAATTCACTTCACATTTTACTCACCGTTATATTTTTGATTTAATGTATGCATTATTTTATAATACCCTACTATACTACCCCTCTGTGAGCCGCCAGCTGAAAATCGGCGGATTTACTGAGCTCGCGCTCCGTAGATTCCCGCCGAGCTGGACGCCATTTGGGATCTCCACGGCGCGCTTAATGTAACTGACATTGAATTGTAATTTTGAATTTTATTGTAATTGTTAATTTTATATTATGTCTTTTTTTTAATTTTTGTATAATGTGGAATCTCAATAAAGGATTATTATTATTATTATTATTATTACGATAAAGAAAAGATATTCAACTAAATTATACGAGTTTATACAGGTGGCACATTCAAATCGGTCAGTATGAGAAAGTCTAAAACTATAAGACATACGAAGTACGATAAGTTTTTTTATATCTCAGACTAGTTTAGTTGAGCGAACTATAATTAAAAGCTAGTACATACTATATACCTAAGCATATTCCTAAGTTATCAATCTTAATAGCCTGATAACAGATGACTAATGTCTCTAGTGCAGCCTTGAAAGTCGAAATTGATCGTGTGTGCAGAGCTTTAAGTTAGAACCTTCACACGGTCGATTTGGGTTGATTAATGTGTGAAGGTAACTTTAAATTGTGTTAAGTTAGTTGGCTTTTGAAAAGTATGTGAATGGAAATTTTAAACGTTATGTACTTAATAGACATAAAAGAAATTAAGTTATAATATATATAACTAGCGACCCCCTCCGGCTTCGCATGGGTATAAAATATATAGCCTACTCCACTATTTAATGGATGTTATTATACATATAAACCTTCCTCTTGAATCAATCTATCTATTAAAAAAACCGCATCACAATCCGTTGCGTAGTTTCAAAGATTTAAGCATACAAAGGGACATAGGGACAGAGAAAGCGATTTTGTTTTATACTATGTAGTGATATAGAATAAAGTCATGGCATTATGACATTTCAGGGTAGTCAGAGGTTTGTATGACTGACGCTGTACCTATGTCTAGTTATATATTCTTTTACCTTTGTACCTACAGTCTGTAGAGTACCCGCCACATAAGGTGGCAGTTGGAGGCGTCGCCACAGTCGCGTAATCCAGTGTTGCCAGTAAACACGCCAAAACTAGCACTCACTGTGCCATACGGCTCGATACATTATATTGAGGTTTCATTTGTAACGATCTTTGGTTGCAGAGCTATAAACTCAAATAAAACAAATTAATATACCAAAGTCAAAAGTCAAAATATTTTTATTCAAAATAGGCCCTATCATAAGCTCTCTTTGAAAGTTATTTTATGATCTAAGTACAAATTAAAAAAACTATATATTGACAAAAGGAATATATATGAGTGAAGTGGAAGGGCGGTTACGTAGGGGCCGGCCTAATAAGACATATATGTAACAGTCAGATAGACGCTATATTGAAAAAAGGTGACGTTAGGAGTACCTATAACCGCCGAGAGTGTATTAGAGAATGTATGAATGTCAATGAAGCGAAAGTGGTCTGTCAGGATCGGGACAAATGGGGATCCGTGATCTCTGCCTACCCCTCTACAGGGAATCAGGCGTGATGTGTATGTATGTATGTAAAAAAACTATTTCAAACATGGCACTGAGCATTGTCTTTACATATTTTTACCAAGGTTAGTTCACCAACCATTTCGGCTGCTCAAGATGCCACGTCATGAAGACCCACGACCGCTCTGATAAGAGCGTAACGATTGAGAAGAAGAAGTTCAGCGGAGACCCTTGGAGAAGAACTAACAAGAAACTCCAGAAATCAATTTATTATAATCACCCTTAACAAACATAAAAATTACAAAGAGTGGGCAAAAAACACAACGCTGGTAATACTAAATTTACCTTTCATACAAAATAACACGCAATGGCGGAAACGTCAAATTTAGTTCCAAGTTTGGCTACTGCCACCTTATGTGGCGGGTACTCTATAGTCGAAAGAATCAACAGGACATAATATGTTGATTTAACTATATTATCATATCGTATATTTCCTATCTTCGACACAAAATACGGAACCTTTTATATGATTGCATAAATACAGGTACATACAACATTAAGGATGCAAGTAGCGACACCTCTTTATTAGCTCCGAAAACTATTACAATATATTAACCGAGATTGCTTGATGAAACAAAAAGTGCATAGTCCATATATTTTTATCACCACGTAATTAGGTTTTAGAAACTGTCAGCGGACCAAAGATAGACATCAGCCTGTCTCTTTTTGTTCCATTGCAACTGGTCTGTGCGAAAAAAAGATAAAAGCTCACTTGATTGTCAGGTTAGATTAAACTTATTATTAGAACAAATGAAAATAAACTTTAAATTGTATGTGATAGGGTTGAAAATAAGCTAGTTGTTCGTTGATTGAATAGTGTAAGTGCAAAAAGTGTATCAATACGACACGTTCATTAGGTAGCCTTTTGGTGTATGGTACAAGATGCAATACATACATACACATCACGCCTGATTCCCTGTAAACGGGTAGGCAGAAATCACGGATCCCCATTTGTCGCTTCATTAACACTCATACACAATCGCGGTTATAGGTACGTCTAACGTCACCCTTTTTCAATATAGCGTCTATCCGACTGTCCGACACATTGAGTGAATTTCCTTACTAAACCTGTTTGCAATATTTATTTATAAATTTCTTGTAGGTGGTAACTATGGCAACGACCAAACAAACGTCATCGTAGTATCAGATTTCACTCGTTAAATAACTTGATTTACTTAAATTGGCTAAACGAATAGTAATAAAGATTGTATCTATGTTTACTAATTTGTGTGTGTGAGAACTAACCAAACTATAATACCGATCAAAAAGCCAAGTTTTCTAATTTAATTTGTCTATCTAAGCCTGTTAGATACATTTAAAAGGTCAACGTCAGTGTTTAAATATTTCCCCGTACAGTTAAAAGTAAAGTAAACTGAAAAGTAAGTAAAGTAGCAGTAAGTAAAGACTTATATTGTAAAAATCAGTTAATTAAATCAGTACAACCACTTTCGGGTCATTATCATACATACCTGCCTATCCCTCTACAGGAAAATAGGGGTGATTTGTATGGACGTACATTAATATGTAATTATAGTGAGTTAGTATTCTTTAACCCTCCTACAATAAGGTAAAAAAAATTGTTTATGTAAATGAAAGCCATATGACATTACAATAGTAACAGGTTGCTAGCCCATCGCCCAATCGATTCTATTTACCCCTAGTGCCTTAGTCACCTCCTATAAAACGGGACAAACGGCAGCTAGTTAGTTTATTTTACATCTCTGGTCGTTTTTGATAAAATGTCACTTATAACCTTTACACTGTAAGAAGTTCTATTTATTTAATAATATTTGGACATTATTACACAAATTGAACTAGCCCCTTGGTAAGTTCATTTAAGACTTGTGTTAAGGGTACTAGTCAACGTATATTTAAGAAATATATACATATTATATATAGATAAATAAATTTATAGCATACATAATCAACGACCAGACTGGAAAGCAGTAGAAAAGCGTAATTCTTAACTCTGCCTCCACCGGGAATCTTTGGGACCTCACGACTAGCGTTCAGGTGTCAAACCGATCGCGCCACGGAGGTCGTTAACCTTTTAACCGCCTGAAAAATTACGGGCTTGTTTCGCCTGAGTCGGATTTATCCGACACAAAACCTCGTTAATTATTTACACAATTTCTATACATATTGCGATGTTTTAGCCTAAAATACATTGACTTTTCGAAAGGTTATATATTCAACCTTTTATTTAATGTTATAATTCAGAAGTATGCATAACATCTCTATTTTCGTAGGTATTTATCTTGCGATTTAATGTACCGGGCGCTGGGGGCATGCCAACTGATAAAAGTTGTGGCGGTTAAAAGGTTAATCGCTACACGCTTTCACTTGGGCCCTACGATAAGGTAGTGCTGTGGCATTAAGCCCTCACTCAGGATATTGGCTTCCGCTCCCACATGATTACCAAAGCCAATACCAGTAGTGATATGGCAGGATAGATTGGCTTCACTAAGGAAACTTAAGTTATATTGTAAGAAAACGGGACTTATCGCGTACCACTACATAGTATAAAACAAAGTCGCTTTCTCTATCCCTATGTCCCTTTGTATCTTTGAAACTACGCAACGGATTTTGATACGGTTTTTTTTAATAGATAGAGTGATTCAAGAGGAAGGTTTATATGTATAATAACATTCACTAAATAGTGGAGTAGGCTATATATTTTATACCCGTGCGAAGCCGGAGCGGGTCGCTAGTGTTTCATAAACAAAGTATTACTTTTGTTACCTGACGTTTCGGCCATGTTGCAATGGTCTTGGTCACGGGTCAACTGTATACATATAAGGTAATAGTTTGTTAATAAAATATACGCGATAAATCCCGTTTTCTTGTAAAATTAATGAAAATCGCGAGTCTCTTAAAAATATTAAACATAATAATTTTTTTAATTTAGTCTCGTGCCAATTTGGTTCGCGAATAGAATTCTACGTAACTACTGTTCTTCCTGGTATATCTAAGAAGCGACTAAGGGACTAGAGATAAATTAAATCTATAGGGCGATGGGCTAGCAATATTCCATTTTAATGCCAACGGTGATCGGGAAAATATAATTTTCTCTTCAAGATTCTGCCCACCCAGAAAGGGATATAGGACGAGAATGTGTATTATTTTTGTAAGTAACTTAGAAAGTTATATACTGTCTATATTATATACTAGCGACCCGCTCCGGCTTCGCACTTCTGACTATTTAATGGATGTTATTATACATATAAACCTTCCTCTTGAATCACTTTATCTATAAAAAACCGCATCAAAATCCGTTGCGTAGTTTCAAAGATTTAAGCATACAAAGAGACATAGGGACAGAGAAAGCGACTTTGTTTTATACTATGTAGTGATAAGATGTATGGATACCCAGTTGGAAGGGCCCAAAAATAGTTCCATTTTAGATCACTAGATATCGTGTGTTTTGCAAGCCGTCAGTAACATGTCGGCGAGGTGTTAAAATAGCCTGAGGACTAATTCAATAACATAAACGCATTTTCTTAGCGGGATTTGCTAATGCACTTATTATGTTATCACTGGCTATGTTGATAGGAAAATTGGTCATCATTATATTATATACATACGCTTCGCACCTAGGACCTTTCTCATAAGAAGTCCGAGGTCTTACACACTTTGTACAGTCGCTTACATATTACATATACATACATATTCACGCTTTTAATGGAATACAAATATTCCTGACTAATCTCCCTTGCTTCACTCACACCCATTAACCTTCTCATACATGCTCTTTTGTTTTTCACTACGTACACCCGCCTTGAGAATAATGTCTCTAATTTGATCTGTATAAGTTCTAAACGGTCTACCTAGACCAACTTTACCTTTAACTTTCACTCGTAACAGCCACTTATCTACTACTTAAATGAAATTCTTTTTAATTATATATAACATAAGGATCATAAAAATCACTTATTGAAATTAAAAAAATGTACATGCACAAGTCATTGAGAGTATAACTAATTAATGTTAAAAATTGAAAGTTAATCCAATTAAACTACTACATTTGGTGACATATATTATTATTATACAAATCAATTCACGACCGTGAAATATTTTGAGGTTCTCAGAGGTTGTGCCATCAACTGGGTACTATGCGTCAACCCATCGAAATTAACTTTTTAAAAGATACTCAACGTGACAGGTGGTAAGCCATGCCTGCATATTCTATAAATATATCTATACTATTTATAATTAACCATATTGTACAGTATATTATCGGTTTTCATATCTTAGTATAAGCTATAGTTTTAAATTATAGTTTTAAGAGTCTGCCCGTGACCATGGCTGCTGTAACGTAGCCGAAACATCGGATTAATAAAGGTAACTTTATTATATAAAAACTTACGCGATAAGACCCGTTAGTTATTAATCATGAGTATAAGCTATACACATGATATCAAATGCCATATCTATCTATCTATAGTTATTTAAATTATTTAAATAGCAATATTTTCTTCAAAATATAAACATTGCTCTCCAATGGTTCCGACATAAGACCAGCGTTGCGTTTGCCACCAAACGCAACATACCCAGCTGAGTTAGAACCCTTTTGCTGCGACAATAACATGCACAAGTTTTACCCCCTAGTTTGTAAGTTTTTATTGTAAACGTTTTAATTGAGTATGTTTTGTTTTTATGTTGTTTTAGTGGATGTAAATAAACGCTTTCTATTATTTTGAAGAATAGGCCGTATCATTCCGATGTTTAGCTTTCGTAAAGGGAGATGTATCTATAACCACCGAGTGTGGAAATGGGCGTGATGTCTATGTATGTATTAAATCAATAAACCGTCTAACTACTTTGGCCACAAAATAACTACATTGTTTTTCATGTTACGCTTAACCTTCGCTTAAACTTAAATGCCAAACCGTTTACCGAAATGTCAATGAATATTCGCGTGAAATCAAAGATTATGATCAGTATTACATGTATATGTACATCACGTTCGTTCAACTGGAAAAGATAGACAGGCATCAGGCTTCATCCGTTTACATAAAACATACGCTTGACAAGCAATATCAAATAATTTGCCACATTTTTATTATTTTAGAAGTTTTCGTAATTATTATTAGTAATTATAATTAGATTTTTTTATTATATTCTTCGCTCCTATTAGTAGATAGCAGGGTGATGTTATATAGCCTAAAGCCTCCCTCGTAAATGGTTTATCTAACACAAAAAGAATTTTTGAATTCGAACCAGTAGTTCCAGAGATTAGCGCGTTAAACAAACGAACAAACTCTTCAGCTTTATAATATTAGTATAGATTTTGCTATTTATTGCGGCGGGTTAGTCAGAGGCTTGAGTGCCCATCTCCGAAATTTCGAAGGCATATTAGAGCCAATAAATCGCGCGTTCACTAGATAGACAGCACCCGTGATAGGTAGTATACCGTATCGCTGTATACAGGCACTAGCTATTATGTATCCCGAGAGATAGGCAGGTTTCCTCACGATGTGTTCCTCATTGTTAGCGTCTGTAAATTATGTACGTAAATGAAAAACATACTATTTAATTTAGATCATGGGTTACTTAATAGCCATTTACTCAATCTTGACATTACTTTATATCTTAGCACTTTTGGTGACATCCAATAATAATATAATATTTTATATACATATCTTTTTTTATTCTTTAACATGCCATTCACCACTAATGATGCTGATGCCATGGCGTTTGCACTTCTTGTTATTCTGTCACCATGGTTATGCCAAAGCCGACAGCCGCTACAACCGAAGAAAAACGAGGTTGAAGCTCCAATTCTTATCTTCATTGTTCTTCGATTCTTTCCAGTTGAGGATCCAAATCTTATCCTAAAGCGAACATATTTAGCCAGTTTGGCATCACAATTGACTAAATATTGTGCCGAAAATAAATATTTATATTTTCAAGTTTCACTGAGCTGCTGACTTTGTTGACGAACAATAGACGACTGATATACATATATTTTCCCTTTTGGGATAATAATAACGTTGAAAATAGAAAGTTGTTATTAATTTCCAAAAAAAAAGTTATCCATTCTTTTGTTTTCAATGTTAACTAAATAAAAAATTTGGTCTCGTTGGTAACCTAAATAATTTGTTTTTATTTTTACGACACGCCAATAAATAATGCCATCAGTTTTCTTGGGACAATTCCTACCACTGCCAGTGATTTGGCAGATATAATTTTATTATTAAATATTTATTTTTATTTTTAGATTTAAGATTTTATTTTATAATTAACAGTTTATTTTCAACTTTATTTATCTAGATATTATTTTGATTTATTACTTCATGTCAATACTGTTTGATAATTTAGTAAAACATTTTAAACCAATATTAAATCTTGAAAAACACTTAAATAAAAGTAAAGTAAATTATTTTAATACTTTAAACCCAGTTTTCTGTTTTTAAGGCTTTTGTAGGTTGTATGTTAAATAAATAATCACTAACCCAACTTTTACTTTAAGCTCAGCTGTGCAGGTAACCTGTAGGTCTAATTGAGTGGCAGAACAGTGCTTAAGTCTAGACATTAACTAGACTTCTAGAATGGTAGGCTTTTAGAACATTTCTAGGATTAAGTATAATACCTAGGTGGTATGTATAGTTCAACTTATTGAATGTTCCGTACTAATCTGGGACGTTAAAGAATATGAACTAGCTGCCGTTCTTTCCGGCATGTCATGAGAGAAGATTAAGGGACTCGGCGTGAAATTGTAAATACTATCCTAATACTTATGATGTGTATTAAATATTATTTGACGACCTCCATGGCGCGAAAGGCTAACTACGAACGCCCATTCAGAGGTACCAGGTTCGATTCCCGGAGGAGGCAGAGTTGAAAAGTTCTTCTGCTTTCCAGTCTGGTCGTTGATTATAAAATCCATAAGATATTATAATGAAATACAATATGTATATCATATTATGCACACTCTCTCTATTATCAGTATATATTTCTTTAATATACGTTGCCTTTAAAACATTTAAGTAACTTACTAACGGGCTAGTTCAATCTGTGTAATAGTGTCCCGAACGATATTATATTATAATTCTTTTCAACTCAAAGGGGAATTAAAGTCGTTAATATAGAAACGTCTGTAAAGAACTGTAAAGGTTATCCAGAACTGTCCCATGCTAGTCCAGGACGTAAAGAGAATGCTAACTACCTGCCTTTCATCCTTAAGGGTCACTGAAATCAATGTTGCGATGAGCTAGCAACCTGTCTTTAATATTCTGTAAATCTATATATACGTGACAAAGAAGATATTATACTAACGTAGATACTTGAATCTATATGTATCTAATAAGACCTAGAATTCTAGTGCATACAAATGGTACCTATAATTCTAACCTTATCGTGATTGGTCAATCTATAAAAATAATCGGCCAATCGCATATCAGGACATATCTAGCCCGCCGATAGGTATCAGCTAGATTTATGTGTGACCTAGATTTCTCAAGGCCCAGTTAGGTCTCATATGTGACCTAAGATTATCTAGAATGCCAGTCACGACTAAGAGTTGCTATTGTAACAGGATTTGAACAAAGGTTGCCGAAGGGTCAGGGAGAGATTGAACTAGCCCTTATAGTGTTGTAAGGTCATACGTATACATATTTTTCGAAGGAATAGAACAATTTTATCACATAAAAAAATATAAATTACTTTGGGTAGATTATATCCCATAAATTAAAAGTCAGCTAAGAAAATTGGCTTAACTTCTTAAACCAAAAAGTGTTTAAGATTTGTCAAACAAAAAAAAACCATTTTATTTTAAATAATGAAATAACATCGTGAGGAAACCTACCTGTTTCCCGAACAGGTAATGGTCAGTGCTTGTAAATGGCGACATGAGTTGCCACCAGTCACATTGAGTACTGACTATCTAGTCTATACGTGAGTTTGAGGTGTCCATAGAATTACTACCTTCGAAGTTAAGCAAGGGTTACGTGAACGCGTTTTTTTAGGATATCACGCAATATATTTCATTTACTCTAAGTACCTTCCATCACGAACGGCAGCTAATTAGCTTTTCTTACTTTTTACGACATTCATTTTTCATTCAAAAATTTTACCTAACAAGGCTACAAAACGTGGGTAACAAAGGTTTATTAAGCTTCACTACATAGTATAAAACAAAGTCGCTTTCTCTGTCCCTATGTTCCTTTGTATGCTTAAATCTTTGAAACTACGCAACGGATTTTGATGCGGTTTTTTTAATAGATAGAGTGATTCAAGAGGAAGGTCTATATGTATAATAACATCCATTAAACAGTGGAGTAGGCTATATATTTTATACCCGTGCGAATCCGGAGCGGGTCACTAGTTATATATAAAAATAAACACAAAAAGTCCCATTTGCTTATAAAATAACATTCTTTATTTCAACCATTCCTTTCTAGTCCCTAGCCAGCACAACACAGCAATTAAAATGACAGTGCAAAGATTTTAATAGGGGTAAATAGTAGCGCAACCATATTGTAAGCAAAGACATAAAAGTTAACGCACTTATCATACCGAAGTATCAATGGGCGGTTACGGGGAAACGGGCAAGAGCGAGTTGGGCCATTTGTCTAGGTCTTTTTAGGCATTATGTTCTGCCTAGTACTAGTCTATTTCGGAAAGACTTCGATAGACTTAAGTCTCTTTGTTTCAGGTTATTTATTGTAATTAGTGATATTCTTATGTATGTTTAGTGATAAGATGTTGATACTTAAGTGTATTAATGAGTTTTGATATTGTAATTATTGTAGATATATTATGTATTTCCTTTGCCTAATTCATTGGGATATTTCCTGTAGATAAAGACAAGTGTAGATAATAGATAAAAATAAAGAGCTAAAAAAGAAACACAGGATAATTTTAATATTCGGTGCATTTCGTAAATGTATTTTTATTACGAAAATGTACATAGAAATTCATTTCGTCAAGATTCGTCGTGTCGAGTCGTGTCGAGTCGTGTCAAGATTCAATACAGAGTCAAGCCCAAACAACTGAGCTACATCGAATTTTTACCCATTTCCCTTAGCAACCTTTTACACTTCATTAACTACCTAACCCTACAAACCTGTCTTCATCGCATGTCTTTAAAAAGATTCTTAATTGAACCCACTATAAGCGAAGGCAATTAAAAATAAAAAGTTAGCGCCCGATAAGGGGGCTATTTAAATACTAAAGTCCAATGGCTTAGTACTTAGAACCTAGATATCTAGACTGATTAGGACCTATCTCTTTGTAGGAACATAGTGAGATTCCAATTAATAAAAACATTTTGTCCGACACATTGTAACAATCACTACATAGTATAAAACAAAGTCGCTTTCTCTGTCCCTATGTCCCTTTGTATGCTTAAATCTTTAAAACTAGGCAAAGGATTTTGATAAGGTTTTTTTTTAATAGATAGAGTGATTCAAGAGGAAGGTTTATATGTATAATAACATCCATTAAATAGTGGAGTAGGCTATATATTTTATTAAAAATTTAGAAATATATTTACATAAAAACTTACATATTGACTGATAATTAATTCAATAATTATTTCTCAATCGTCAGTTTTCCTCACGATGTTTTCCCGCACTATACTCAAGTTTTGTATATATATAAATGTATGTAATAGATTTAAATGTATGTTTTAAGAAGATTCGATCATTCATCAAATGAAATTAGAAAGTTATTTTTGATAGCTATAAAATAATGTAAAAATGAATAGTTTAGGCAGGTAATAAAATAGATTATTTAGATTCTATTTCTTACACACATATACATATGTCACGTTCTATTCAATATACAGGGATACGCAATCTCGGAATCGCTTTTTGTTTCTTACTTTATTAATTATAATTCAATGCGTATTTCTAACTGGAAGTGACAAGTAAAATAGAAGGGTGACTATTGTTTAGGAATAGTCGGTACAACATAGTCACTTTATTATATTTCTGTTGCTTAGTAGGTATTTATTATTAGAATAGCTGCACTTCTGCTCGACAAGAAAGAGAAAAGCACTTGTCATGTTAGCTGCTTACGTAAAACCTTGACCTTATATATTTACAAATATATTTCACTGAGTTAGTAATTGTGATAATGGGTAGGGAACCCTCTCATATAGTTATTTTTAAACACTCGCGTTTTATACTCATTTTATTAATTATCTGAGACCGGGTCAAAACACGATAAATTTATAAAGATATGTGATTACCTTTATTTTGCCCGACGTTTCGACCCAGTTGCATAGGCCGTGGTCGCGGGAAGACTAGCTAGCAAGCTAGACTAGCGGGAAGTCCGTCACAGCTTAAATGTCTGTCTACCCTCACAATTGGAATTTTTGTTAATTCATAGCACGACACACTACACTCACACTATCCGAAGACACATCCGCAGTTACGCCACGCGAATATAATCCCATGATTACTGGTTCCCATGTTTCTGACAGCCTAAAGCCATCCTCACGATTGAAATTATTGGGATGTTTTTTAATTTCAATAGCCTCACGAACAACTCTGGGATAATAATGTTGTTCCGTGGAGATGATTTTGAGGGTAGACAGACATTTAAGCTGTGACGGACTTCCCGCTAGTCTAGCTTGCTAGCTAGTCTTCCCGCGACCACGGCCTATGCAACTGGGTCGAAACGTCGGGCAAAATAAAGGTAATCACATATCTTTATAAATTTATCGTGTTTTGACCCGGTCTCAGATAATTAATAAAACCCTCTCATATATTAAGTAAGTTTATGACAGTACTGTATTATATTATTATGGCTTAGGGTAGTTATTTTTTGTCATAATAATGGCAATTCGTATATAGCTACTAACAGACGTTCTTTTTTGATAGTGGCTTCAGTTGGTATGGTGGGAATCCAACATAAAGCATGCTTGGAGCATCATTTTCTCAAAAGTATCGAAATGCGCTTGGAGACAAGACAAACAAAAACAAACGCGTTCACGACCATTAGCCGTTGCGGGGTAGTAAGCGGTTCAGGTGTCCATCTCCGCAATTGCAAAGGTAGTAATTCTATGGCCACCTCAGAGCCACGCACGTGTTGACCAGACATTCAGTACTCAATGTGACAGGTGGTAAGGCATGTCACCATTTACAAGCACTGAATATTATGTGTTCGGGGAACAGTATGTGTGTTTGTAGTGGAATAACATTGTGGGTTGCAGTTCAGTATAAAAATCGTTCATTTTGAAAAACGCTGGTAAGTTCAATGTTTTTTAAGTTTTGTAGATAGACTGTAGATAGCATTGGCACTTTTCTGTTTAATTAATAATTGATAGTAACCCTACACGAGGGTTAGATCATTAGAAGTGCTGCCGACATCTTTAATTCATTCGGACACACGAGCCAGCTTGGGCGGTTGACTGTTTCGAGGCATGGATGAAATGTGAATGGTATTTATAAAAAATAAATATACAGTGTTATTGTCATAAATGGCCAGAGGATAGATAATATCTTAGGGCTTTCAAGATTTAGGATCTATTAACTTTGAGAACTTTGATGATTAACTTTAAAACAATTATGTTTTTGTTTTACAGGCTGGTATCACTTGTTATTATACAAATGCAATTGATGATATACAAAAATTAAAGAACAGAAAACAATATTTAATTTTTATCTATTTTTAATTATTGTCAATGGCCGACCATCGCGCGATATGAAAAGTTCTAAATGTAATAAAAGTTTCACTTTAATAATCCTTACAATGCCTTGCAGAATTCAACACCAATAGATTAAATACCAAATCTGACCACACAACACACAATCCATCGCACATAAGTATAATGAGTCAAGTAGCATTTGTTCGAAATAGCACTGTTTTGTATATTATAAATGATTAAATAGAGCTCTTTATTTCTGTCAAACCAAAACTATTTTTTATAATTCCAATAAGATAAAAATACAATTTAAAATAGAACATTTTGCCCTCGAATCCCTCTCCTTTTAATTTATCAAAACCACAGTTGACTCAATATACTTCCGACCCAACGCAATATTCGAATCACTAAACAGTCAACCGCCCTTACCAAAAGCAGGCACCTGTCGTAGGCATAAAAACCAGAAGCTCGTTCCTGACGCAGCATGATTGAGTGGTCCCACGCGACTGCCGTGACAGACTGACAACCCGTCAGGACGCTTTCGTTCAATAATTGGTTGTATGTGAGTATATGCCTTTCGTCTCGGTGACAGATCAGTGGCCTTACTCCACTAATGCATTTTAGGCACAATATTACTTCAGTAGTGATACAATAGTACTTCAGTGGCAGTAATTTGATACTTTTGGTACTCCACTAACAACTTTACGCCACTGAAGCGATATCGAACTGCGTCTGAAGTACAAAAGCTACTCCACTAATCAAACGTACCTCAATATCAGTTCAATCGCCTCATTTTTGGTAGTCTACTATTGTTTTGACAGCTTTGTCGTAGTGTGCTATTGAGTTGCCACTGAAACACTACTGACGCGCTATTGAGTCACTAACAAGGTATAACTGTGATAAATCAAATGTTTGCCGACTAGCACTTTTACAACAGAGACACAGTAGCAACGCAGTTGTATCGCCGTCATAGTTAATTAGTAAACTAAAATTCAGTCCGACCCGAAAGGATTTATTATCGTGATGTATACAATGTAAGTCCATCAAACATTCGAATGTCTTTCCCAAGCATCGAACCGCGTACCCGAAGGCTGACCCACAAATTCCACTGCCCCATGTGTAATTTCGATCAATAAAATTGAATTGTTCCACTTTTTACGAGATCACTGTTTATTGTTTTCGCGAAATGGACAAGGTGATGAGGAATTAAATTGTGTAACCTTACGAGATTGTGAATGTGATATTCAGCTCGTATATTAGGGTATGTATTTACGTATTAATTAATTAAAATAATAAATATGGGTGATTATACGCTATTTGAATTCCATTGGTCTATAGATGAATTTTATATAAAACTTATTATAATATTGCATCTCTATGCTTAAACAATAAAGAATATGGCATTTTATCTGGCCCACAAAGACTATTTACGATAATTATTTAATTTTTTGTATAAATAGTTTATAAAAAGAGTAGAGAATATGTATATATATATGTGTGTGTGTATCTAAATAGAGTGTATGGATGAAAGGAAGGTTACGAGAGAAATTTATAGAGCCAAAGTGGAAGGTAGAGTTGGACGGGGTAGGCCGCGTAGAACAAATTGGAGACTTCAATTGGAGATTCTCAAGGCGGGTGTACACAGCGTGAAGAACAGAGGAGCTTGTACGAGAACGTTAATGGGTGTGAATATAGCAAGAGAGATTTGTCAGGATCGTTCGCCATGATCGATAGTCACTATCCCGTTAGATAAGTTGAGGCGTGGATAAATGTATCCTTTAATGTATGTGAAATTGTAGGTACTTTATTAAATTTATTTGTCCGAACTATTCGCTATTAAATTGCGCAACATACGTCATAATAAAATTATTTTGGAAATATGATGTACATATATTTCCAAAATACAATAACAAGCCTGCCCTGAAGGATATTCAAATAGGCAAATAGTCAATATGCAATAGCACCTTTGTGCGCATGGAACGCCCTCTGTAACGTTGATTTCTAACTGTCTGGTGAAAAAAGCATTAATTGTGAGACTCGCTAACTCCGATACCTTTAAACCTCGATCGAGAACAGAGCACACAACCATAAACAGCATCCATTACTCATACTCATAACCCAAAAGTAGGTTGTCAATATAATTAATGATTAATTAACTGAACTGTTGCAATGGATAATTAGTAAGAACTTAATGAGATTGCGAGACGAACAATTATGTGGCATTGATGGCATTTACCGGTTTTTGAGGGTCAGGGTTCGATCCTGACTGATCTTGATATGATTCCTAGAATTTCCATAACTATGTTGGTATTAACAATTCGGCGTAGGTCAGTTGTATGGGGCTTTGTATCAGTGGGTACAAGGGTGAAATCCCGTTTGAGCATGTACCAATGGAAATTAAATGTAATGAATTTCTGTGTGTATATATAGAAATAGGTAAGGGAAAAGATCGTGAGAAAACCTACTCATGCCGCGAACTGGCAATAGTTTTACTTATAAATGGCTTACCACCTGTCAGACACGGAGAAAGGACACCTGAACCTCTGACTAATGCAGGGATAAGGGTCGTGAACGCGTTTGACTTATAGTCTAAACAAGTTATTACATATTACAAAAGACAAACAAAAAAACACAAACGCATTCACGACCATTGACCCTTTGCGGGGTAGTCAGAAATTCAGGTGTCCATCTCCGCAATAATAACTTTAAACAAGTTACTACATATGTTTCCACTGTGACTTCGATAAGGGTATACTATACCCTTATCGAAGTCACAGTGGAAACATATATGATAAAAGCTAAATATACATACCTCATCTTGAAACGCCTTATGCAGTCCGTCTTTGTTGTATTTCTGGTCACCCTGTTTCAATATAGCAGCGCATTGCTTCAACAGATTCAATCTCAATTTATCTCTAGCATTTTCCTCTTGAATCACAGATAGTCTGTGACCGTTTAAAGGAATGGTTAAAAAATCACCATTTTTATTCACTTTCACATCACTTTCGGTGTTTAGATCACTATTTTTCACTTTAACTTCACTTTCTGTGTTTATATCACTTTTTTCGCTGTCTATTGTAAATTCAATTTTGGCAATCCCGCCATTTTGAGTCTCGGTGTCCATTTTGACATCTGTCACTTTTGAGTCTGTCATTTTGACGTGCTTTTTAATCAATGTTTGTATTATTCGTTTGTTTACATATTTGTAGTATTTATAGTGGATTTTTCTAGACTTATTGAATTAGTTCGTGAATTTATGCTTTCATATTTAGGTAAAGAAACAACACATATACATAGGTAGGCATATAACATACATACTAACACTAAAATGTGTTATACAATGGCATTCTATAATATGATCATTATGATAATTAGTTTTAGTCGTCGGGGGCTTGACTCTGTATCAGTGAGTTCAAGGTTCACATCCCGGAACATATACTAATGGAAATGACGATTTATGTTTTTTTTATGTACATTTTTGTAATAAAAATTTACATTCGCGAAATGCACCAACTATACTACGGTGAGGGAAAACTTAGAAAAGAACTTATTTCTGGACACAGACTAGTCTCAGACTAGCTCGTAAGGATTAATGGTTGACACAAATACATATACATTCACGTCCTTAACCCCTTTTGGAATGGACAGTACTTTAAAGACATAAAAACCAAAATCTCCTTTTTCACTCATAAGCCTAAATATTAAGGTTGTGATGTCATATGAAACAATGACGACAGGTTGCTAATTTGACAGAGACAGAAAGACAAACGCATTCACAACCATTAACCCTTGCGGGGTAGTCAGAGGTTCAGCTGTGCATTTTATTACCAATATATACATAGAAATACATTAAACTTCATTTCCATTGGTACAAGCGGGATTTGAACCCTGTACCCACTGACACAGAGTCAAGCCCCAAACAACTGAGCTACGTCGAATTATATTATTAGATAGCTTATCGCCCAATATTATAAATTCCATATACCCCTAGTACCTTAGTCGCCGCCTACGACATGCCGGGAAGAACGGCAGCTAGTTGGCATTCTTTTTACGTCCCAGCTAGCATGGGACTTTTTTATTTGTTAATAAGGAATCTACCTGAAACCTACTTATATCCCTTTGTTACCTCTTACGATACATACATACATACACATCACGCCTGATTCCCTGTAGAGGGGTAGGCAGAGATCACGGATCCCCATCTGTCCCGATCCTGACAGACCACTTTCGCTTCATTGACATTCATACAACTTCTCATACATTATCGGCGGTTATAGGTACACCTAACGTCACCTTTTTTCAATATAGCGTCTATCTGACTGTTATATGTCTTATTAGGCCGTCCCCTACGTAACCGCCCTTCCACTTCACCCACACATATTCCTTTTGTCAATCTACTATCATTTTTCTGCATACCATGTAGACAATAGTCAGAATTATTAAACTGTTATATGTCTTATTGGGATGACGAAATGAGAGAAAGCTCTTTGGCATATTAGTCACAAGTATTACGTAATCACTTAACCAATTTTTGCCTAAAATAAACTAGTCCGCATCACATTAATAGTTTATTTATGCTAATGGCATTATCGGATTGCCAAAACCACTTTTTATATACACAAGCTTGTAAAACCTGAGACAGTTTATCATAGACTAGTGCCCCGCTCCGGCTTTGCACGGTATAAAATATAAAGGCTACTCCACTATTTAATGGATGTTATTATACATATAAACCTTCCTCTTGAATCACTCTATCTATTAAAAAAAAGCGCATCCAAATCCGTTGCGTAGTTTCAAAGATTTAAGCATACAAAGGGACATAGGGACAGAGAAAGCGACTTTGTTTTATACTATGTAGTGATGTGCATTATTTATGGTTCGTGCTTGTCTGGGCGTAAAAAAGAATGCTAACTAGCTGCCGTTCTTCCCGGCATGTCGTAGAAGGCGACTAAGGGAGTAGGGGTAAATGGAATCTATTGGGCATACATACATATGTCATCATCACACCTAATTCTCTGTAGAGGGGTTGATCACGGATCTCAATTTGTTCCGCTCCTGAGAATCACTTTCGCTTCTTTACACTCATACATCTTCTCATACACACTCGGCGGTTATAAGTACTCCTAACGTCACCCTTTTTCAATATGGCGTCTATCTGACTGTCATATGTTATATTGGGCCGGCCCCTACGTAACCGCCCTTCTATTTTACTCACAATAACTAAGTGAAATATTAATATCTCGTTAATACTATTTACCACGAAAAGGTTAAGGACGTGAATGTATGAGTATGTTATTCTAAGAGATACCATTATTAAAAACGTTGCAGTGATGGTAGTCGGATAAGAATCTGACAGAACACTGCAATGGAGGCGAAGAAACATGAACCGTCAGTCTGCCCGTGACCATGGCTACTGCAACGTAGCTGAAACGTCGGATTAATAAAGGTAATTTTATTATATAAAAATATTACGCGATAAGTCCCGTTAATTATTAATCATGAGTATAAATCGCGAATCTCTTAAAACCATCATTATTAAAAAACCATGAAAATCTTAAATAAGTGTTAATACATACAAATCATGCCCATTTCCCTGTAGAGGGGTAAGCAGGAATCACGGATCCCAATCTGTCCCGACCCTGACAAACCACTTTCGCTTCATTGACACACATATACATTCGGCGGTTATAGGTACTTCTAACAAAAGTTGGAACTTATATTACTATGTATAAACTACACATCCGATTCTAAAAATCATAAAATATCTCATTTTATGAGCAGCAGTTTTCACATAAATCACGATTTCTCTGATTACATTGTTGACATTTATATACTTGAATTGATACAAGAATACCAAACTGTATATTATTAAACTATATTTTGCTTAGATTTACAGGTACTTCTAACGTCACCCTTTTTCAATATGTCGTCTATCTAATAATAATGCTTCGATGGTTTGGACATTTTCTGCGGATGAATGATAGCAGATTGATAAAAGGAATATATATGAGTGAAGTGGAAAGTTGCCAGTCCAATAAGACATATGACAGTCAAACAGACGCTATATTGAAAAATGGTGACGTTAGAAGTACCTATAACCGCGGAGTGTGTATGAGAAGATTTAAGAGTGTCAATGAAGCGAAAGTGGTTTCCTTACATTATACATTTAGGTATTTTTTGAGACTTTAAATACAATACCTTAAGGTGACTAAACCTCTAATCCCTTAGTCGCCTCTTACAAAAAGTCAAAAAGAAATACAGCTAGTTAAATTCTATTTCAATAAATAGGAGATTTAAAAGCATTATTCTTCTATTATATACTACAAAAGTATTTTACGTAATCTTTAATAATATGTAAAATTATCATATCTATCTAATTTGAATATTTATTACAATTAATGTAATTTAATAAGGAAGTACCTACTACTTATAAATATTTTCAAAAAGGTGATAAGCCGAGATTCTAACTACCCCGGAAGACTATATTATACCATACATATACATTCACGACCTCTCCCTACAAGGGTAGACAGAAGCTCAATGACATAAAACTACTTGATCACTTTTAGCATTTACAAGTACATTAGTGACAGATTGCTAGCCCATCGCCCAATAGATTCCATTGACCCTAACCCTTAGTCGCATCCTACGACGTGCCGGGAAGAACGGCAGCTAGTTAGCATTCTATTCACGTCCTAGATTAGTAAGAAACGGTATTATGTACATTTAATATAATATTTAGGTCACTATTACACAAATTGAACTAGCCCCTTGGTAAGTACATTTAAGACTTGTGTTAAGGGTACTTAACGTATATTTGAGAAATATATACGTATTATGTATAGGTAAATACATATATAGCGTATATAACATATGTTACGTAAAAAACATCTATTCTTAAACTTAATAAGCGTTAATTAATTTATGATTTAGTTAGAAATATTATTCCGGTTTGGAATTTAAAATGTTGTTTTGGAATTTTTATTAAGATTATTTTTTAACGAATTCCCTACATTTTTGTCTATTGCTAGTTTGAGACGGATATAGAATGCTAATTTAATTAACACCAGCTAATTAGTTGTCTTTCTGCCCAGACTGTTCGTTGTTCGGCACTAGCCTACTCTACTATTTAATGGATGTTATTATACATATAAACCTTCCTCTTGAATCACTCTATCTATTAAAAAAAACCGCATCAAAATCCGTTGCGTAGTTTCAAAGATTTAAGCATACAAAGGGACATAGGGACAGAGAAAGCGTCTTTGTTTTTTACTATTTAGTGAAGATACATTATTTATTTTATTATTCTCGTACTGGATTAAGTGTATTAGACAAATTTATTTACATACAAGTTTTGTTTTATTTTGTTTTAAAGATTTTCTTCATTTATGCGTACCTTAAATAAAATAGGTAAGGAAGTTATAGTACCTGTTTTAATAATTCAATACCACCACCACAATACCACCGAGTGTGTATCAGGTGTATGGATGAGAATTAAGTGAACACGGTTTGCCAGGATCGGAATAACAGGGAATCCGTGATCTCTGCCTACCCCTCTGTAAGGAGACAGTCGAATTGTATATGTATGTATGTAGTATGTATTACGGAACTGTTGCTTAAGTTTGGTTATTATTGAGTGATGTTATGACAATTCTATTGTAATTTTAAATATGTTAAAGGAATAAATGTGTAACAGTACTTAATCTTTAAACTTTAAAATAGAATATAGTAAAAGTAGAATAAATACATAGTAAAATAAGTAAATTTATATAAAAAAGTTTGTTAAAATACTTAGGAATTATATTTAACCTTAAATTATTTTCTTTATTTAAATACTACCCTAAAAATAAATTATTAAAAAATACCTGCAACTAAATTATTTAAAATAAACTTCACATCTTTATTTAATTCACATATCACGTTATTAAACACATTCAATTAACACATTTCTTATTCCACGTTTTTAAACACACGTTTTTTATTCCACATTACTCATACCCGACCGTTTTGTTTGTCAGCTAACATAACACTGAATATATGAGCGATAAACATATATGAGAAAGTAAAATCCTTTTTAGACTTGAATCAAACGTGAATATGTGTCTATCTTCTCGTAAATATACTAACAGATCAAGTCATACATACATACACACATATCATACCTGTTTCCCAACAAGAATAGGCAGAGATCACGGATTCTCATTTCTATTGACCATGGCAAATCACTTTCGCTTCATTGATATATATATACACCTCCTCATACATACTGTTATAAGTGAGTAAGGTGGTTATAAGTAATGACTTAAACGAGAGGTCCCGGGTTCGATTCCCGGTGGAGGCAGAGTTAAGGACTACACTTTTCTTCTGCTTTTCAGTGTGGTAGTTGATTATATTTGTTTTAATATATGTATTTATCTATCTACAAAGAGTATATATTTCTTAAATATACGTTGCCTAGTGCCCTTAACACAAGTCTTGATTGAACTTAACAAGGGGCTAGTTCAATTTGTGTAATAATGTCCCTAATGTAATAATTATTAACTGCAAAACATTAACGTCAATACACTTGGATACAACATATTTCCTCATTAATATGATAATTTATAATCACTAACGGAGAGGGAATTAAAACATTTTTGAGGAAATCTGCCTATCCCGTAGATAGGTAATAGTCAGTGCTCGTATACGGCGATACTGTTCACTACCTATCACGTTGGGTACTGTCTATCTAGTAAAACGCGAGATTTGAGTGCCTCATACCTAACATGCCTCGAAATTTCGGAGATGGGATCTCAAGCCTCTGACCAAAGACAAACGCGTTTACGACCATTAACCCTTGCGGTGTAGTCAGAGGTTCAGGTTTTCATCTCCGCAATTGCTAAGCTAGTAATTCTGTAACCAACTCGAACCCACGTGTTGACCAGATAGTCAGTACTCAATATGACAGGTGGTAAGCCATGTCGCCATTTACAAGCACATACTATTACCTGTTCGGGGAAAAGGTAGGTTTCCTCATGATGTTTTCCCTCACCGTTATATTCGAAGCATTACGTAAAAAGTATTTATAAATCTATATGTAGCAAAATCAAAGATGATCACCCATCCAATTACTTCCAATGCCCACGTTGCTTAACATCGATGATCGAAAGAGAACCGGTATATTAACGTGGCTACGACCGTTTATTATAGAAAATTGAAACAATGACAACGTGAGTAGATTGCAATTGCTACTTTAATGGCACAGTGGTTACTTATTGCCTAAGGCAAGGGCGCCAGGTTCGATTCCCAGTCAAGGCCTTCTATTGTCTTAGCTTTTGTACTTTGTATGGGTAGAATTAACATTAACGACATATTGAAACGAAGTCAGAAGTACCTGTAACCGCCGAGTGTGTATGAGGAGGTGTATGAGTGTCAATGAAGCGAAAGTGGTTTGTATATAAATACACACATACATATCACGCCTGTTTCCCTGTAGATGGGTAGGCAGAAATCATGGATCCCATCTGTCCCGATCCTGACAGACCACATTCGCTTTAGTTACACTCATTTACCTCCTCATATAAATTTGACGGTTATAGGTACTTCTAACATCACCCTTTTTCAATATGGCGTCTCTCAAACTGTCATATCTATTATTGGGCCAGCCCATGTATGTAGAGATCCCGCCACATAAATTGGCAGTAGCCAAACTTGGAACTAAATTTGACGTTTCCGCCATTGCGTGTTATTTTGTATGAAAGGTAAATTTAGTATTACCAGCGTTGTGTTTTTTGCCAACTTTTTGTAATTTTTATGTTTGTTAAGGGTGATTATAATAAATTGATTTCCGGAGTTTCTTGTTAGTTCTTCTCCAAGCTAGGGTCTCCGCTGATCTAACCTCGGTAAAAAATATGTAAAGACAATGCTCAGTGCCATGTTTGAAATAGTTTTTTTAATTTATACTTAGATCATAAGATAACTTTCAAAAGAGCTTGTGATATTTATAATTTTGAATATATTTGGAATATATTATGGAATAAACTGGCACACTGCTCACTTTCTTTGTAATCTTTATGTTTGTTAATTATAAAAATAATAATCTTTATTGTTGTTATACTTAGATCATAAGATAACATTCAAAGAGAGCTTGTGATAGGGCCTATTTTAAATAAACATATTTTGACTTTGATATATTAATTTGTTTTATTTGAGTTTATAGCTCTGCAACCAAAGACCGTTACAAATGAAACCTATAATGTATCGAGCCGTATGGCACAGTGAGTGCTAGTTTTGGCGTGTTTACTGGTAACACTGAATTACGCGACTGTGGCGACGCCCCCAACTGCCAATTTATATGGCGGGATCTCTATGTAACGTTAACCATTTTCAATATGGCGTATGTCTGACCGTCAAAAGTCCCTACGAAACCGCCCTTCCACTTCACCCACATATATTCCTTTTGTCAATCTGCTATCATTCATCCGCATAACATGTCCAAACCATCGAAGCATACTCGTTACAAAAAAAACTACACCAAAACATACCGGGAAGATATACAGCTAGTTATATACATATATTCACGCCTCTACGTCCCCAACGGGAGGGGCAGTGACTATTAGGTCACCTGGAACGGGTGACAAATCTCTCTTGCTTCACTCACACCCATTAACCTTTTCATACATGCTCTTCTGTTCTTCACTACGTTCACCCGCCTTATGATGATTACTTTAAATTGCTTAAATTTAGGCCCTTTATTAGTCTTAAACACTAAGATATAAAATGACTTAAAATATATTTTGGCAAGGTGTAGATATAAATAGTTTTAGCAATTAATAATTGTGGGTTATTTCTCAATATAACGAATATTGGTTAACGTTGCTAGCCCATCATCTTATAAGTTCCATTAAGCCCTAGTCTCTATATCACCTTATTTTATATGAAGGGAAAAAGAAGAAACACTGCTGTCAAAATGCGGTCACTGAGAAGCATGTTAGAAGTGACATTGAATGATAGAATTAAAAATAGTGTGATAAGGGAATGTTGTTTGAAAGAAGATGTAGTGACTAAGATTGAGAAGCGCATTCTTCGATGGTTTAGACATGTTATGCGGATGAATGATAGTAGATTGTCAAAAGGAATATAAGTGGGTGAAGTGGAAGAGCGGTTACGTAGGGGCCGGCCCAATAAGACATATGTCAGATAGACGCCATATTGAAAAAGGGTGACGTTAGAAGTACCTATAACCGCCGAGTGTGTATGAGGAGGTAGGAGTGTAAATGAAGCGAACGTGATTTGTCATGATCGGGAAAAATAGGGATCTGTGATCTCTGTCTATCTGTACAGGGAATCAGGCGTGATGTGTAAGTATGTATGTTTGGAAAAAGACAGTTCTTATACTTGTTACAAAATAAACTATACCAAAATGTACCGTGAAGAATGACAGATATTTTCTTACTATAAAATCCCAAACTAACTGCAGTAATGATCTCATAACACGGTTTATGTGATGAGGTCTAGTGCAGGCGATTGATATGTGTAAGCTTATTTATTAAGAGACATTAAGGCAGATACAAAGTCGGTTACAACTAATCTATGTTGCTGGCTAAGTAGAAATATGGACTTTACTGAGACTGGCATAGTTATATGTCGTACTAGTCTTGGTTTTGGGTTAGCTGGGCCGTAAAAGTAATCCTAACTAGCTGCCGTTCTTCCCTGCAAGTCGAAGAAAGGGACTAGGGGTACATGAAATCAGTTGGGCAATGGACTAGCGATCAGTCAGTAATGTACTATATGAAATCACATCTCTAATATTCAGGCTAAAAAGTGACCTAGGTGACATTATATCTCTTATGTTCTATCCACCCCGAA
Source organism: Leucoptera coffeella (assembly GCA_030578115.1). Taxonomy (NCBI): domain Eukaryota; kingdom Metazoa; phylum Arthropoda; class Insecta; order Lepidoptera; family Lyonetiidae; genus Leucoptera; species Leucoptera coffeella. The sequence goes on along the minus strand of JAMBLF010000045.1, from coordinate 116,998 downwards.
ATAAAATAAAGGACGTGAATGTATACTTATGTAGGTATATTATCGTGAGACATTTTCATGTCCAAATATATTACGAAGAGAATTATGAATTATAACACGTTTTATAACAATAGTAGTCTGGTAAGTAAATAAAATACTTTGGAAGGGACTAAGGAGAAATCCTTGGCCTTTATAAAAAAGGCAAGAGAGGCGAAACAAAAATGATTGGATTTTGTTTTGCGCAATCCTTTTAGTCAAAGAGATGCGTTAGACAATCACATACTTACATTTTGATATGTATTCTATTAAGAGCCCTTCTTAATATCATCTGAAACTAAATAATACTGTATGGGATCGTGTAATTATGTTCCATAAACCTCTATACGTAATAATAAAATAAAATATTATACTATTTTACAACAACATAGGGACACAATATATAAATATATAGTCCGTTCCTACATCACCGTACTTCACATTAAATCCAGCAACATGACGCGAAAGTAATCGTCTAGCTATCATAGCATAATCGCCTCGTGTGTAGAACAACTTTTAAATCGAACTTGAGCCTAAGCGCTCCCCATTAAAATAATTGCGAGGCGGCCATTTTGTGAAATTGCCAATTTCAAGAGTATGACGTAACGTGTATGTAATAATAATTAATAGTTAAGGGTACTGAAACGTGTATTTAAAAGTATCGTTGATAAACAGATAAATACATATATAGCATATATAATCACGACCAGACTGGAAAGCAGAAGAAAAGCGTAGTTCTTAACTCTGCCTCCATCAGGAATATTTGGGACCTCACGATTAGCACTCAAGTGGTTAATCGTTCGTGATACGGAGGTCTTCAATTATGTATCGCCTCATACAAATCACAAAATCTACGATTTATGTGACTTGAGTAATTAATCAGTAAGTTCGATGAAGCTCTGTCGTTTGGCGCTTGACTCTGTATTTGTGGGTGCAGGGTTTAAACCCCTATGGAAATGATTTACATTTTCGTAATAAATATACAACTTTGAAATGGACCGATTTTCCCACACAGGTAATAGTTAGTGCTTGTAAATGGCGACATGGCTTACCACCTGTCACATTGAGTACCGACTATCTGGTTATTATTTTTATATTTCTAAGTGGCCAAAAAAGAGTGCCTCCGCAATTGCGGAAACATAGACTAGCACCTGCTAATTTTTTGAAGCAATATACCTTATCTCTTATACAAGCTGAGAAGAAATGCAACTAGTTAATGTCAAATATAACACCCACACGGCTCATAATATTGTCACATGCAAATTTATATAGAACAGGGCTTTCAAAGTGTGTTTAATAGCATACGTTTATGATTATAACCTTATTCACTAGAATACATTATAGTTATATGGTTGACAAAAAAAAACATTTATAAAATTTAATCATTCAGATATACATACATATACACTAACGTCCTTTAATCCCTTTCGCTTTCTTGGTCATTTCAACAATCAGCCTGTACTAGTCCACTGCTGGACGTAGGCCTCCCCAAGGGTACGCCACAAAAGACGATCTTTCGTGGCCCTCATCCAGCCACTACCAGCAACCTTCTTGAGGTCATCGGTCCACCTGGCAGGGGGGCGTCCTACACTACGTTTGCCGAGACGTCGCCTCCACTCAAAAACCGCTTTACTCCAGCGATCGTCGATTCTACGGCAGAGGTGACTTGGTCACTTAGTAGCATGTATATTGGGGTTTTCATGTCATGTGGAATATTGGTGACAGTTTGCTAGCTTATCGCCCAATTGCTCCCATTTACTCCTAGTCCATTAGTCGCCTTCTACGACATGCTGGGAAGAACGGCAGCTAGTTAGCATTCTTTTTACGTTCCAGACTAGCACTGGTAAAACTTTTTTAACTTTGCAGTATTCTTATATATGTGAAACTATCAGAATTTTGATGTTTTTTTTTAATTCTTTATTAAGCCATTCACCACTAAGGTTATGTCGGCTGAAGTACAAACACTGATGCCACGGCGTTTACACTTCTTGTTGTTCCATCGCCATGGTTACACCAACGCCGTCAGCCGCTGCAACCGAGGAAAAACGAAATTGATGCTCCAATTCCTTGCTCTCTTCCTTTTTCTTCGGTTCGTTCCAGTTGAGGATCCAAATCTTATCCCAAAGCGAACATATTTAGCCAGTTTGGCATCACAATTGACTAAATATTGAGCCGAAAATAATTATTTGTATTTTCAACTTTCACTGAGCTTGACTTTGTTGACGCACCATAGACGACGAGAATTTTGATGTTATTGTTATCGTAAATATTCATAGAATATTTTTCCTTAAACGACTTTTATAAAGAAAAGTAAATAGAATTATTCACGCCTCTATTTCCCTTACGGGATAGGAAGAGACTACTGGACCACCCCTAACCTACCAGATAGCAATCGATAGTCTCTGCCTATCCCGTTGGGGACGTAGAGGCGTTAGTATATGTATGTACTATGTATGAATAATCCAGACAAATCTCTCTTGCTTCACTCACACCCATTAACCTTCTCATACATGCTCTTCTGTTCTTCACCCTTCTTTAGTTGCTAACCCTACCTATATTTTAAGTCATAATATTATACGAACAGAGTAAAATTACCTTAGAAATCGCTCCTTGATATAGGTATTAGAAAGTCATAACACCTAATAGGGAACATATATTGGCCCGTGCTAGTCTGGGATCCGAGCAGACTGTAACCAGCTGTAAATGTCGTGAGTAGGAACACATCACGCCCGTTTTCGTATATATAGGTAGGTAGAGATCACAGAATCCCCATTACATGCTCATAAACAATTTGTGCTTCCTTGATATCCATACACACTCGGCGGTTATAGTTATTTCTGACGTCACCTTTTCTGAACATGTCTCCTATCTATCTGTCATAAAATGAATGCCACCGCAATTTCGGAGATGATCATGCAGACCTCTGACTACTTGGGATATAGTTTACGTATTGGAAACATTCTTCTGTATGTAGTATAAAGAACAGAAAAGCATGTATAGGTTAATGGGTGTGAGTGAAGCAAGGGAGATTTGTCAGGATCGTTCCAGGTTGCTATCGATAGATATACAGGTTGGTATTTAAATTAATGACATATTTTTAATAAAAAATGTTTCTTTTTACTTTCAATAAGTGATTCTATGATCCTTATATTGAATAAAAAGATTTTCATTTTATTTTATATCATTTTCAGTCCTTGCCTTCTTATATCCCGTTGGTATGTATATATAATAATGTATGTACATACGTATTAGTACTCAGTAACAAGCTTAATATTCTATTTATCCAATGTTTCTTAGTCGCCTCTTTTTATATGTCTGGACTGGCAGTTAGTAGGATACTGTTTATGTCTTAGACAAGCGTAGGATACGATGTATAGTTATGAATGTACTAGTATGTAATGTTAAATTTTACCTACCCTATAATTAAGAGTGTTACATTATAATTATGTATGAGTCTTCAAGTATAGTATTGTACGATAATTAGGACCTAGATTAGTCAAGTCTAGTGTTAGTTTGGTACGTAATATAATGTTCCTAGGTTTCTTTGCGTTACTTATCTAAGGGTTAAGGGTTGCAAGAGGTGATTAAGAACGTAGAAATATTATATCTTATTTATCTTCAGGCTAGGAACCAGTTACCACAATTCCATAATAATATCATGTAATACAATACAAACTTAACTCAAAAAAATTCTTCCTTCAAAAATAGCATTAGCAATTAACCTCATCCTAGTGAAAATTGCTTTGTCACAAAACGCAGTCTTTACGGTTCCTATTTTTTATAGTTTCTTCAGTTGTTATAATTCCCTTTTGTTTGTTACAACAAACTATGTAGGAAGTTTGGTTAGTTAGTGTAGGTAACGATTGAGCATTGAGACTTGTCTCTGAACTAGTTGGTTTAAACTTCTATCATAAATCGATATATGAGGTGACGGAAACATCGTAAGGTAACCTACCTATTCCTAGGAAAAGGTAAGTAAGTAAGTGCCTGTAAATGGCGATACGGTTTACAACCTATCAAAGCAAATAGGTAATGACTATCTGGTTAACAGAAAGGTTCGAGATGGCTCTTCAACCATTACTGTTGCTCAATCGTGAATATAGAGATGTGAACCTCTGTTATTGTAAAATACATATGAATAAAGTGTATGTATGTAGAAATAAAATCACCATTACGTGTTTTAAAGGCATGTAATAAATAATTTACAAATGATATTATATTACATTGATTTTTACTTTAATAATACACTTTTAATTGACTTCACGATATAATAATTTAATTCTAGTTTGGTGGTATTATACAGAAGCATAGTGTTTTTATTATATTTTTCTTTTCTACTACAAAAAATCTTCTAAAAACTATTCTTTTATTACTTTTTTTATTTCTAAGTGCTATCCAACACAAAAACTATTTTATTTCTATTTTATATGTATTATTATAAAAAAATGCAACAAATAACTTATATTACTAAAATTTTAAAGACATATCTATTAATTTTTCAAATCTATTCATATACCAAATCGTAAATAAGTATAAAAATAGCCTTTGAAGAATAAATAACGTATTAATTATATATCTATATTAATTTACTATACTTCTATACCACCATTTTAATTTTGAAACCAATGGTATCCCTCGACGATTTAAGTAAAGTTATAGTTAATGTTTTTATGCCTGAAACTAAATATTTATATGTCAGTTTTCTTATATCTGTGTATATGTCATACGAATATTGACTAATAAGACAAATACTTTTTATATGATTTACTGTAGATAATCATTATTATATATTTATATTTGGAATAGCATTGTGGAATTAATAAAGATATTATTATTATTCAAAGTTCAAGTAACATAGATTTTTCGTAACAATAACATTAACTTTCCTCTTTGTACGAGCCATAAGTTATCTTATATCTACACATAAAACAATAATTATAATTTATGTAATTAATATATTTATGTGTGTATATTACGTTTGTACAACTTGGCGAATGCACATAACCCTCATGGTTCTAGCATAAGATCAGCGCAGTGATTGTACTTCAATCATTGTATATATGCTGAGCTGGGACCATTTCGCTGGGCAATGACATGCACATGTAGGATTTATTAACTTACATGTATAAACTCCTTTTCTCTTTTTTTTTAATATCCTGTCTGTGTATGTCAATGTGTTTTAATGAATAAAAGCTTATTATTATTTTTATTATAATCTTGGCATAGTTTATATATATATGTATATATTAAAAAAGAAAACTTATGGCTTGTATTAAGACGACAGTCAATATACTAAAGAAAAATCTATACAAATACAATTATATTATCATTAAAGTTACAAAACCTTTTTCTTTCAATCTTCCTTAACTCGTCGAGGGCATCACCAACTTAACTCCTGGTCAAATACTCGTTGGCAATAGCCTTCCAGTTAGTAGGATCCACTTCCTCAGGAGGATATCTGGTCTTCCTGATCTTTTTGAGGAGGTCCCAGCCGTTTTGCTTCTCGGTCGAGGTCACGTAGGTGTTGTTGGGGTCTTGCTCCTTGGTGTAAGCCCCTAGGACTAAGCTTTGGACTAGACGGGCTGATACTAAGGTCTGGAATGAGATAGGTAGTGTTATATATTATGGTTGTGTATATGATCTATACATACATAGAAAAAAGGTGACGTTAGGAGTACCTATAACCGCCGAGAGTGTATGTATGAATATCAATGAAGCGAAAGTGGTCTGTCAGGATCGGGACAAATGGGGATCCGTGATCTCTGCCTACCCCTCTATAGGGAATCAGGCGTGATGTGTATGTATGTATGTACATACATAGGTTATTATCTAACTAGCTGACGTTCTTCCCGGCATGTCGTAGGAGGCGATTAAGCGATTAGGCACAATGGAAACTATAGAGCCAAGAGCTAGCAATGGGTCACTAATATTCGAAATGACGTCACAACCTATATATATATGATAAAAAGTGACCTTCGAATTATTATCGTGTCTAATCCATACATCCCCAGGATATATTACATAGGAGATCAAAATCCTATAATAATATTTATTTATTTTGCCAATAACAATTTATCATATGGAATTTATATCCAAATTATTTATTATATATCAAACAAAAATTTTACTTTTATCATAATAATATAAGATGTGTGTATGAATGTCAATAAAGCGAAAGCGGTTTGTCAGGATCGCGACAGATGGCGATCCGCAATCTCTACCTACCCCTCTACAGAGATTCAGGCATGATGTGTATGTATGTAACATAATATATTATAAGTATGCGTATATCGCTACATAGTATAAAACAAAGTCGCTTTCTTTGTCCCTATGTCCCTTTGTATGCTTAAATCTTTGAAACTACACAACGGATTTTGATGCGGTTTTTTTAATAGATAGAGTGATTCAAGAGGAAGGGTTATATGTATAATAACATCCATTAAATAGTGGAGTAGGCTATATATTTAAGCCGCAGCGGGACGCTAGTATATATATAAAACTATCTACCAATCCGTACCTTCAACAGCCTATGTTCCTCATCAGTCACTCGTCTGACAGCGCTGTATCCAGCCAATACATATCCTGCATCCTTGGGGTTGCCAGTCATCAGAATGGCGTAAGTCATGGCAGTGGCCAGCTCGAACACGTAGCAACCCACGTGGACATCTCCGAAGTCCAGGATCCCGGATATTATGTGGTCTTCGGGGCTGGGGAACAAAGAAATATTAATAATAATTATAAATTTAGGACATTACTACAACAATTGAACTAGCCCCTTGGTAAGTTCATTTAAGGCTTGTGTTAAGGGTACTAGTCAACGTATATTTCAGAAATATATACTTATCATATATAGATATATACAAATATAATCAACGACCAGACTGGAAATCAGAAGAAAAGCGTTGTTCTTAACTCTGCCTCCACCGGGAATCGAACCCGCGACCTCACGATTATGTCAATAACAGCTATTCACTTATATATAATTTTTGACGACCTCCGTGGCGCGATCGGTTAGCCACCTGAACGCTAATCGTGAGTTCGATTGCCGGTGGAAGCAGAGTTAAGAACTTCGCTTTTCTTCTGCTTTCCAGTCTGGTCGTTGATTAAATAAGCTATATATGTATTTATCTATGTATAATAAGTATATATTTCTTAAATATACGTTGACTAGTACTGTTAACACAAGTGTTAAATGTACTTAGAAAATGGCTAGTTCAATTGGTGTAATAATGTCCAAATATTCTTATTATAATTATGTGTTTGTTTTAATTTGATTGTATAACTGGCCCTGGGCAAAAACTTCTAAAAGCCGGAGTTCCTTGTTGGTTATTCTCTGAGCCAGGGCTTCCGAACCAACGGTAGAATTTCAATGATAAGAGACAACCAGTGTCAGGCAAATCTTTGGACTTTCAATTAATGTAATCCCGTGCTAGTCAGGGACGTAAAAAGAACGCTAACTAGCTGCCGTTCTTCCAGGTATGTCGTAAGAGGCGATTAAGGGGCTAAGGGTAAATTGAATCTATTCGGCAATGGACTAGAAACCTGTCACCAATGTTCCAATATGACATCGCGACCCCAATATCCAAGCTAAAAAGTGACTTAGGAAGTATCTCCAAGGTTCTGTCCACCCCGAAAGGGATATAAAGACGTGAATATATCTGCAACCAAGGTTGTGAAAGGTGAACGTAACTTGCGTAACGCTGGGTTATTTACCCGCGTGACAGGTCGTCAGCCCATCATGATAACATGATAAGAAAGATATGCCATCTCGGAACATTGTCGCTAAAATCACAGAGCTAAATCAAGAATAGTGTTCTAATCTATAGATAGATATGTACGAGAGAATAACCCTTTCGGGGTACTCAGAGGTTGAGTGTCATTAAGTAAGGTTTTGATTGAGTTTATACGAGTATGATTCAAGATTGTTAACTCTTTCGGGATATGTCGTTGTTTGAGTGATGAAATAGGCGCTATTATGAAATTTGGTCACTTAAAGCCCCTATATACAAGAAAATATTAAAATCGTAGCTAAGTACGTATGGCAGAGTAACTAGTCTAAAGGAATATTTGAGTATCGTATTAGATTAACCATTTTGTTTAAAATATAAAATATAAACGTTGTTCTCCAGTGGTTCTGACATAAAACCAGCGTTGCGTTTGTCACCAGACAGAACGTACCCAGCTGAGTTAGAACCCTTTTGCTGCGACAATAACATGCACAAGTTATACTCTTTAGTTTTTTATTGTAAACGTTTTGTATTGTGTATGTTTTTGTGGCCGTAAATAAACGCTTATTATTATTATTATAGATGGAAGTGGCATTAGTTTTTATTTAATTTATTAAACAGACCCAACAGTTACTAGATTAAACACAACACTAATAATGATTTAGGATACGAATTACATCTAACCCCAATAACGGAACTATATTATTTTGTAATATATATTATGAATATATTATATAATGATGTTTAATTTGATTTTCAACTTAGTGTCACGCCATTTACTTTATTGAGGGACTAGTAATATTCCACATTAATTACATTAACATGAATACAATTTCAAACCCAAGAGTTTTGCTAAAATTGAACTTGGAAATATGGTTTTCCATGTTTCTATCTGATATATTATTTTCAAGGCGGGTGTACGTAGTGTGAAGAACAGAAGAGCATGTATGAGAAGGTTAGGCTGTGAGTGAAGCAAGAGCTTTGTCACCCGGTCAAGTTGGTTATCTGTCCCGTTAGTTGGATATTTGTATATAATCGTAAGAACACAAGAAACGTCGGGTAGCAAAGGTTTATGAAATAAATCCTATTAGTCCTGTTTTCTTGCAAAATGTATGTATGCATTTTACTTACTTGTCAGGTTTAGGCGAGACGAGGATGTTCATGTCATTGCAGTCGCCATGGATGACCCCCTTCTCTAACTCTTCAATACGCGGTACCACTGCGTATTTAAACTCTTCAATCACCTACGAACATAATAAGTGGTGATTTATACTACTACATTTTTATAATATGGCTATAACGTACCAATTTTTCACCATATATACACCGCCCATGTCACTAAGTAAGTCGAGACCTGGGCAGTCATGGAATCCTTGCAGCGATCTCAGGTCGACTGGCGATACGTGAGTGTGCTGAGACATATCTATGATTCCGCCATGATGACCGTTCAACTCCAAAGCCACGGCACGAAACCTATCCAGTTGCAGAGAGGTGTCAGACAGGGGGATGTTATGTCCCCGAAACTGTTCTCGAGTGCACTGGAAGATGTTTTCAAAACGTTGGATTGGGTTGAACGGGGAATAAATATAAATGGGGAATACATCTCGCACCTCCGCTTTGCTGACGATATCGTCCTGATGGCAGAGTCGGAAGATGCTCGGGGTTTCTCTGGTCGATCGCATCAGAAATGAGGTGATACGCCAGAGAACTAAAGTTACCGACATTATGAAAAGAATTAGCACGCTTAAGTGGAGTTGGGCTGGTCACGTATGCAGAAGGACTGATGGACCGCGTCTCAGTAAACGTAGTGTGGGGCGCCCCCCGGCAAGGTGGGAAGACGACCTGCGCAGGTTGGCCGGCATCGAATGGATGCGAACGGCCACTGACAGGGAGAAGTGGCGTCATTTGGGGGAGGCCTATGTCCAACAGTGGATTGATACAGGCTGATGATGATGATGATGATGTCACTAAGTAAGTATTCGGAGAAATAAGTAGGTTAGGTAGTAAGAATAAGCTCAGTTGTTTGGGGCTTGACTCTGTTTGAATGAGTATAGGGTTCAAATACCGCTTGAGCATGTACCAATGGGAAAGAAGTTTATTGAATTTCTATGTACATTTTCGTAATATAAAATACATTTACGAAATGCGTTAGTGAGGGAAAACATCGTGGAGAAACCTACCTGTCCCCGAACAGATAATAGTTAGTACTTGTAAATGACGTCATGGCTTACCACCTGCCACATTGATTACTAACTATCTGGTCAACACATGGGTTCGAGGTAGCCTTAGAATTACTATCTCCGCGATTGGCACGCAACCTGACACTTTTTAAGTAAGAGCCTGACATCAGAAGTACCTATAACCTTTCCTACACATATATTCTCGTCCCTTGATCAGTTTTAGGGTGGACAAACAATACCTTATAAGAACACTAACGGTGATATTAGAAGTCCATAGCAAAATAAATTCCATATACATCAAACCCCATTAGACCTACGAACGCGTGGAAGGAACACAGCTTATTAGCATTCTATGAACTTACTAAGACAGCAAGACTGATACGAGTAATACATGTAAGTAATTAAGGATATATGTACAAATAAATGTAGAGTCAACGCTAAAAGTGCAGTCCCAGTAACTTTTTATAAGGTTTAAGTTTATAAGAACAAAAGATAATATTTCACATTTCAAAACTGGCGCCACTATGCATTGTCATGGCCAGTATACGTTCACATGCTTCGGAATGAAAAATATTATCTTTTGTTCTTATAAACTTAAACCTTATAAACAGTTACTGGGACTGCACTTTTAGCGTTGACTGTACCTTACAAGTTTTATTTATTTATTATTATTAAGTTAAGCCCTACCATTACAGGATAACCCTAATGCGGTAGAAAAACACGATTTTTACAAAAATAAACGTATAACAAAAATCTAACATTGCTATCTAATATCAACTTCACCTATAACATAAAATATATATACCCAAACGTGTGAATTCTCCCAGATCACAACTTAATAGGTCCAGCTCTTCGTCCGTCTTAAGTTAACTTACCTCTTCGACCAAATCCAGTTTGTCAGCGTCCTTGATGACGAACTTGAATTTCTCCAGTTCAGGCACCTTGGCCAGCATCCACACATGCTCACGATCCACCAGGCCGGAGTGGTTGAATTTCTGCAACGAATTAGTTCATGTAGGACTCTGTGAGACCAAATTAATTGAACTATACGTCATGATAATCAGAGGTTAAACTGACCAATGAGACGTGAGTAAATGAGAAAACAAGTCACATTGACCAATCGCAGACAACCGTTGTCACGTCTCATTGGTCAAATCGTTTGGGTAATGATGACGTCACTATTTTCTTAATGCGAATAGCCTATAGTTTTAAATGAGTGGGTATGCGTAAGAAATGTATAGGTAATTGTCGTCTATGTAAAAATATCATAAGTCATTAATGTAACATTAACAGATTAAAAGATAGAGACACAAGCCATATATACGGTGATTGGCTACTGAGATATATGTATAACGTTGTATAAGATGTAGTGACTAAGATTGGAAAGGGCATGCTTCGATGGTTTGGACATGTTATGCCGATGAATGATAGTAGATTGGCAAAAGGAATATATGTGAGTGTAACAGGGCCGGCCCAATAAGACATATGACAGTCAGATACGACATATTGAATCAGGGTGACGTTAGTAGTACCTATAACCATATATAAGTGTGTATTAGGAGGTGTACCAGTGTCAACGAAGTGAAAGTGTAGTTTTAAGGGATTCGCGATTTATACTCATGATTAATAACTAACGGGACTTATCGCGTAAGTCTGCCCGTGACAATAGCTGCTGCAACGTAGCCGAAACGTCGGGTAATTTTTTTTTATATACAAAAACTTACGCGACAAGTCCCGTAAGTATTAATAATCAGAAGTGAAAGTGGTTTCTCAGAAGTAGTAGATCCGTGATTACGCCTCTACAGGGAATCGGGCGTGATGTGTATGTATGTATTAATAAACTAACAATTACCTCCAACTTATTATCCAAATGCGCTACGAACTCGCCAAATTCGTAGAAGAGCCGGTCTGACTTAGGCACGTCTTTCAGAGTGAGACCAGGCACGAACCGTAGCAGGCGTACTACGTGTCGTTGTCCGGAAATGCTCTCTACGGAGTACAGTTGACCGAACACGTTTCGGATGGGGCTTGGACACGTCACGTGGCGTTTGGCTGCGGATTGAAAAGGGAGTTAGATTCGGTCACCGAATAGTTTTCGGTCACTGCATATTTAGTTACTGAGACACCAGTGCCATGAGTAACAATGAAATTTATTTTTTGTGTAATGTTTGTTGTAATCTATGTACATACAACATATTATACAAAAAATATACATCAAATGTTGTTGTTTTATATATTAGCTTGTTCTTTACAATAGATATAATTTACGTATATTACATATACATTCAACTCCTTTAATATATTTCGGGGTGGACACGACCCCGGAGACACGATAATATCTCCTAGGTCATTTCTTAGCATGAATATTGGAGTTGTGATGTCATATGGTGGAACATTGATGACAAGTTGCTAGCCCATCGCCCAATAGATTCCTTTTATGAATATAATCTATATATTATCATATTATTCGACGTAGCTCAGTTGTTTGGGGCTTGACTCTGTATCGAGGTTACAGGGTTCCTACTTGAGCATGTACCAATGGAAATGAAGTTGATTGAATTTCTATGTACATTTTCGTAATAAAAATACATTTACGAAATGCGTCGAATACTACGGTGAGGGAAAACATCGTGAGGAAACCTCTCTATGACAATAGAATTATGTTTGTATGTAAAGAGGATGATAGAAATATGTACATAACTACTCACTCAAATAATTCATAATCTCATTCTGAGCTTCAACAACAGCCAGGTTTTGAGAGTCCATTGAGTTCATGATCTTCAGCACGTAGCCATGCGGGCTATGTTCCGTTATCAAGGGGTTCTTCACGTTGGGATCCTCAGTCACCTTGAAGTTCTTATCGTCGTAGCCGCAGAGAGTTTGGAGCTCCAGCACGGAGATGCCATAGAGTTTCTCCGCGAGAAGTTTCACGCTCTCTTCGTTGATCTTCGGCCGAATATCCACGCCTGGTTGTAGGACTGACATTTTGGGATCTGTGGATGAAGAGTTATATGTAAGAACATGTAAGGTACCGATATAGGGATCTGTGTTAGTTTGAGACGTAAAAGAATTCTAACTAATTGCCGTTCTTTCCGGCATATCGTAGTAAGCGACAAAGAGTCGACAGAATCTGCTGGGACACATCACAAGAACAGGATAACATCATAACTCTGATATACGTCTGTAGTAAAATTAACCTTGGAGATATTATCGTCTCCAAGGTTCTGTCCGCCCTGAAAGGGATTAAAGGACGTGAATGTATGTACATATATGTTTGTATTTAGATAAAAACCTACCCTAAATATTGTTTCTAAGAAGTGATCCAGGATATGATATAAATCCAAGATTCTGTCCACAACAACGAGTAAAAGGACTTAAATATTTATGTATGTAAAGCTACTTAATTAAGATACATGTTTCTTAAAAAAATCATTGAATAATCACTTAAAATATCCATCATTTACGTACATAACTTACAGTCGCTAATGGTGAGGTAAAACATGGTGAGGAAACCTACCTATTCCTTGGGATAGGTTCTCGACAATACCTGTATACAGATACGGTTCACTACTTATCTCTGTGGGTGCTGTCTATCTAGTGAAACGCAGGCTTTGAGTAGCTCCTAATACTATATACCTCACAAGCCTGCGAAATTTCAGAGCTGAGCACTCAAGCCTCTGACTATCCCGCCACAATACAAAAGGGAGTGTGTATATTCAATTCGTGGTGATTATGTGTTATATATTATGTTATGTAATGACTAAATTAAGATGTTTAAAGGATGTTAATTATTTATTAAAGATTGTATTCACCAATGGATAAAATACAATTATCGATTATTATTTACTATAAATAATTAATGTTAACTTCAGTTTATACAAATATGATAAAATGCCCCATAGATCTGTCCATTCCTTGAAAACATTCATACACAATTAGTACCTTTGTGTGTATGTTAAATGTGTATGAATGTATGTCAGTATAACTTTACTACTAGCATTCACATGACTCAAGGTTGGCTATTATTTAAATCATTAGTTTCGCTCAGAAATTACTCATACATACATAATACTTGAAGTCCTGTGTTAATTTGGGATTGATATAGAATAAACCAGCTGTTTTAAAGCTAAGTAAGGTTTTTTTCTTTCCTTTTATCTATTTTGAACTGTAATCGTTAGTTAGGTCGTGAGTTTGATTCCCGGTGGAGGCAGAGTTAAGAATACGCTCTTGTTTTGTTTTCTAGCCTGGGGCCTTAGTCAATTAATGCGTTTTAGCACAAACGCAGTTTAATATCAGATCAGTAATAGTGTGTAATTGGTAGTGTATTAGCAAAACTGTAAAATTTTAGCATTAAAATCGGTAAATGTGTCAAATTTCGTTTAAAAAAAGGCGAAATTTGTCAATTTCGGTCATCCACTACCAACTTCAAACTATTACTGATCTGATATTGAACTGATATTTTGCACAAATCATTAGTGGACTAAGGCTCCTAATATTTGTCTATTATACGTATAAAAGTCTTAAAACTGGCGCCACTATGCATTGTCATGGGCACTATACGTTCGCGTGCTTCGAAATGAAAAATATTGTCTTTTGTTCTTATAAATGTAAACCTTATAAAAAGTTACTAGGACTGCACTTTTAGCGTTGACTACACCTACGTATTAAATTTAATTAGCAAGGGTATAGTTCAATTGCTGTAATAGTCTCCTACAATATTTTTATTATTTACTGCGTTGTCTTGTAGTTTTACTTAGTGTCAACCTTGTATATAATAATATTAACTCCTCTACTTCCTTAATGGGATAGTCAAAGACTATTGAGGTACCTTGAACGGGTGAAAATCTCTTGCTTCACTCACACCCATTAACCTTCTCATACATGCTCTTCTATTTTTCTCACTTCAGAGCTTATTAATAAGATTTAATAAGTGTTGCTAACTCGTTGGAAAATATCGTGAGGAGTTCCCCGAACAGGTAATAGTAAGTGCTTGTAAATGGCGACATGGCTTGCCACCTGTCACATTGAGAACTGATTATCTGGTTAACACGTGGGTTCGAGGTGGCCATAGAGTTACTACCTGCGTAATTGAGGAGATGGACACCTGAACCTCTGACTGTGAACGCGGTTGTCTTTTGCTAACTCGGTTGTTACGTGATAAACAAAATACTACACAAGTTGATTTCATGCATGATTTCATATGTCTTATTGGGCCGACCCCTACGTAACCGCCCTTCCACTACACTCACATATGTAAATTTCTTTTGTCAATCTGCTATCATTCATCCATTAATATCAATCAATCAGCCTGTAATAGTCCACTGCTGGACGTAGGCCTCCCCAAGGGTACGCCACAAAACACGATCATTCGTGGCCCTCATCCAGCCACTACCAGCGACCTTCTTGAGGTCATCGGTCCACCTAGCAGGGGGGCGTCCTACACTACGTTTGCCGAGACGCGGCCTCCATTAATATATACGCTACTAGCGACCCGCTCCGGCTTCGCACGGGTATAATATATATAGCCTACTCCACTATTTAATGGATGTTATTATACATATAAACCTTCCTCTTGAATCACTCTATCTATTAAAAAAAACGGATCAAAATCCGTTGCGTTGTTTTAAAGATCAAAAAACAAAGGGACAGAGAAAGCGACTTTGTTTTATACTATGTAGTGATATATATTGCAAACAATGGAATCTAAGCCGGCGGCATTTTATCTAGAATCAGTTTACATAACAACAATGCCTTCACATAAACACAGATTCTGTGACGTTATTCACACTTTTCCTCACAAAATTGATGTGACATATTCATATGTACACACAAATCATGTGACGGATTAGTACCGGAAAAATGCGCTGTGGCGCTAGTTTCTACGCGAGGTGTGATGTTTAGTACAGTTTATTGGAAACAGATGTCGGTAGTATCTATGTGGTTTTAATGTAATTGTTTTTCAGGTGTTTTCTTTTACATATTAATGTAGTGTAATAACAATATAAATAATAGTTTAGTATGTAATATTAAACATAATATTACATTTTAAACAGGGTTATAAAACTATTTATAATAAATAGTCCATAATGTTTGTATATGTTTTATAGGCACTCGTAATATTAATACAATTGCACTTAAAAATAAAACTCGGTAACATACATATCTTTCTTCAACTATCTGGGATGCATATAGAACGTTAATAAATACCTTTCTTCCCGGCATATCATAACCGGCGTCTTAAGGACTAAAGGTCAATGGAATCTATTGGGCGATGGGCTAGCAACTATCACGAATATGCTATATTTAGGTCTTATGTATGTATGTTTACTTTTCCCAAGGCAATAATTTGTGTATTTTCCAATTAATAAAAAATATAATTCTTCAAACGTTATTTTATATATAATCATTGAGAATGTATAACATATTAAATTCAAACATATTTGACATAGTCTTTCATCTCTACTCTTTTTGTTTCCCGAGATTCAGACTACCCTTTCAAGGATTAAAGACGTCATGCTTATATAATAATACAAATTTTCAGAATCTCATTTTGTTAATAATTAATGTTTCTAAGAGCTAAAACATGTTTTTTTTTTTAACATTTTATTACTTAGTTCCACCCTGGAACAGTATATACGCTATATTCATATTATAGTCAGATAGAAGCTATATTGAAAAAGGTGACGTTAGGAGTACCTATAACCGCCGAGTGTGTATGAGAAGATGTATGAGCGTCAATGAAGCGAATCTTGGCAGGATCGGGAAAAATGGGGATCCGTGATCCCTGCCTACCCCTCTACAGGGAATCAGGCGTGATGTGTATGTATGTATTCCATCCTGGTTTGACTAATGTGATCAGCTGATTTTTAGCCGGCAAGTTTTAAGAGGTGATTAAGGAAGACTTGAGTCTCTTCGATACTAGTTAATATTCCTAAATTAAATGTGTGTGCCTAACTACTACCTAATTAACACCAAATATGAAGAACTCTTTTTGAACCTTTTCTTCTATTCACTCCCACGGGTATTAAAGAGGTAAGTGTATATAGTTAGTCTACTAAATAAGTAAGTATTTATAAAGACCAAATTCAAATAAAAACTATATGCTTTTTAAAGCAACTAATTTCCCAGTACAACTTATTTCCACACAAAAATAAACTCAGAAAAAAACTTACAAAATAAATGAAAAATTCTCCGACACAACCGCTTCAGTACACTGCACAATAACAACTGATTTAAAATGCCTCAATTACTGTCACACAGTCATCTGTCAAATCGTGTTATCAATGCGTCGGTTTGTTTGTATAGAGCGACAGATTTATCTGAATTGGTGGGCTAAATTGGAACTAGTAATTTTCACGTGCTTTGAAATAAAAATAGTAATTTTTACGTGTGTTTCAAATAGTAATTTTCACATGCTTTGAAATAAAAAGAGAGTGGAAGGTAGGGTTGAGCGGGTAAGGTTACATAATACATACATACATATACAGATCAAATTGAATCATTCTTACTTACGAATGTGTATGAGAAGATGTATGAATAAAGCGAAAGTAGTTTGGCAGGATCGGGATGGATGGAGCCATCATTCCTGCCTACCCCTCTACAGGAAAGTAGGTGTGATGTGGATATATGTACTTAGTTAAGAACAGAAGAGCATGTATGAGAAGGTTAATGGGTGTGAGTGAAGTAAGGGAGATTTGTTGCATTCAAGGAGGCGATCGGTGGATTTTTCTTTAGGAAAGTAGAAGCGTGAATATATGTATGTATGTGTATGTTTAATTCGTGAATCATTTAAACCGGGAGCAATTAAATAGATAGTAGCGACACCACCATCGGTTTAGATAAGTTTGTCACAATAACTTGTTGGAAGATTTTGATAAGGAATCTTCAATCATCATTGTGATGAAATAAAGTCATTGACTTTTTCACTGATTATGTAAACTCCATTTTACTAATATATATAAAATTTAATAAAATCCTATGTTAGCTGGGACGTAAAAAGAATGCTAACTAGCTACCGTTCTTCCCGGCATGTCGTAGGAATGTGACAAAGGGACTATTAAATCTCTTGGGCGATGGGCTAGCAACCTGTCAATATGACATCACATCCCCAATGCTAAAAAGCGACCTAGGAGATTTTATCGTGTCTCCGAGGATCTGTTCACCCCGAAAAGGATAAAAGGAAGTGAATGTATGTATAATTTGCCAAATTACTTTTGTCGGTCTAGAAATTGATGTGGATAAATTAATTCTATTGACTAGTACATACATGTTACTAAATGAATGAAGTATATTTACTCTTTTAATTAATCTGGTAGATACTTAGATAGGCAGAGATATTATGTATCCAATACTTTGGAATAAATACTTAATATCTTTGTTATGTATATGTTTGTTTACTTTTTTGGACACGTTGTACGGATGAATGATAGTAGATTTACAAAAGAATATATGTGAGTAAACTGGAAGGGCGGTTACGTAGGGGCCGCCCAATAAGACATATGACAGTCAGATAAACGCAATATTGAAAAATGGTGACGTTATACATACTTATGACCGCCGAGTGTGTGTGCATGAGATGTATGGACGTCTGAAGCGAAAGTGGTTAGCCGGATCTAGACCAATAGGGATCCATGATCTCTGACTAGCCCTCTATAGGGAAGAAGGCTTGATATTCATGTATTTACACATTTTTAACAAAACAAGCGAGATCGAGTAATAAAACCTAGTAAAGATCGACAAACAATTGTCAAAGGATTAGATTTTATTAACTTTAGACCTTATATAGTACACATAAGTTTGTTTTTAGTTTGAAACGATATTAGTATGAATGCACTCCCATTTAAACTTATTAACGTTATGATAAAACTGTACGTTTCATTCATACATACATTCACGTCCTTCAATCCCTTTCGGGGTGGACAGAACCTCGGAGACAGAATAATATTTCCTAGGTCACTTTTAAGCATGAATATTGGGGTTGATATGGAACATAACAGGTTGCTAGCCCATCGTCCAATAGCTTCCATAGACCCACAGTCCCTTAGTCGCCTCCTACGACGTGCTAGGAAGAACGGCAACTACATAGTTTTTACGTCCCATATAGCACAAGACATATAATAGAAAAAACAATTATTTACATTTACGTACATAATTTACAGTCGCTAACGGTGAGGGAAAACATCGTGAGGAAACCTGCCTATCCCTCGGCATAGGTAATAGCCAGTGTCTATATACGGCGATACGGTTCACTGCCTATCACGTTGGGTGCTATTTATCTATTGACTCATACCTAACATACCTTCGAAATTCCGGAGATCTGCACTGAAGCCTCTGACTACCCCGCCACAATAAAAAAGGGTGTATACACAAGTCTTGAAGCGTCTGTTATGTTTTAAATACATATAGCATATATATAATCAACGACCAAACTGGAAAGCACAAGAAAAGCGTAGTTCTTAACTCTGCATCCACCGGGAATCGAACCTTTCAATTAGCGTTTAAGTGGTTAACCGTTCGCGCTACGGAGGTCGTCAAACGTTTCAATGTAGATTTATAAAAAAGACAAACGCGTTCACGACCATTACCTTTTGCGGGGTAGTGAGAGGTTCAGGTGTCCAACTCCGCAATTGCGAAAGTAGTAATCCTATGGCCACCTATATACTAGCGACCCGCTCCGGCTTCGCACAGGTATAAAATATATAGCCTACTCCACTATTTAATGGATGTTATTATACATATAAACCTTTCTCTCGAATCACTCTATCTATTTAAAAAACAGCATCAAAATCCGTTGCGTAGTTTCAAAGATTTAAGCATACAAAGGGACATAGGGACAAAGAAAGCGACTTTGTTTTATGCTATGTAGTGATACCTATAGATATTTATATTCAAAGCATATGAAACTATTATGTAACATATGTACGAGTACATTTCTTAGCTTTCACAACATTGTCGCAAACAAGTGAAAATCGCGTTACTCGGTTGTTTTCCAATGTGACGCCATTTTGAGTGCACGACCTTACAATATCGTGATCGATCCATCAAACGTCATGTGATAATGTTCCTCACATCTCATATCTAAGGAATAGGTAGAGGTGACTGATCTCTAAAAATAACACCAAAATAGAAAACAAACAAAGCAATGTGAAAGACAAAAAGTAAACACTATCTGACCATTAACCCTTGCGCGGTAATCAGAGGATTGCGTGTTCATCTCCGCAATTGCGAAGGTAGTAATTCTATGGCCACCTCGAACCCACGTGTTGACCAGATAGTCAGTACTCAATGTGACAGGTGGTAAGCCGTGTCGCCATTTACAAGCACAGACTATTACCTCTTTGGGGAACATGTAGGTTTCCTTACGATGTTTTCTCTCACGGTATTCGCTGCGTTTCGCAAATGTATTTTTAGTACGAAAATATACATTGAAAATCTGTATTTATTTCCATAGGTACTGACTCCAGGGTTTAAAGCCATTTATGAGGAATCAAGCCCTCGACGACTGAACTACACCGAATCACAAATACGGCTTTAAAACCCTTTCTTATTCAACAACCAGACTAATACAACATCAACTAGACTTTTTCAAGAGAAAAACTATCTAAAGCTAAACAATCTAAACTAATTTGGAATATTACTAAAATGCTACGAACTAGCCGTATTTATTTAGAAATCTTAGCTATCGTAAAAGGCGACTATCAAACAAAAATGGTCATAATGAACAAGTAGGTAGTGATACCAACCAACATGTTCCAATATAAATGAAATTATACCACAGATTACCCCGTGTAGTTCAGTTGTTAATGGCTTGAATATAACTTTAACTTTTTATAGTATGTATTAATGTTTTGTATTTTCATTTTCGATTGCTTGTAAATAGCAACATACATAAGGCGGCATAATCCTTGTGGGGTAGTCAGGAGTTCGCGTGTCCATCTCCGCTATTACAGAGGTACTAGTTTTATGGCGACCTTATTTATTAATGAAGAAGTTTGTACTCAATGTGACAATTTGCTGTACAAGATCAATGCAAGGTTGAAGGGTGCGAGTACTTTATGTACTTCAATAAAAAATTAATTTCAGTGTATCTCAGTCGTTGGGGCTTGACTCTGTATCAGTGGGTACAGGTTTCATACTTCGGAGCATGTGCCAATAGAAGTAAAGTTTTCGCAATATAAATATGTTTGTGTAGTGCACCGATTCCAACCAATCCAATCCAAAAAGGTGTGGTTACTGTAGTATTATATTATCTGGTGTGGTAAAACGACGAGGGAAAACCAACCCTTACCGATAAGGTAATAGTCAGTGCTTGGCGACACTTACCACCTATATCATTGAGTAATGACGACTATCTTGTCATCACCAGGGCTCAAGGTGGCCGTAGAATTACTACTTACTACTAGAACACCCGATCCTCTGACTACCTCAAGGGTTATAGTCGTGTAAGCGTTTGTTGTTTGTTTTCTTCGTACTTAACACATTGACTGCGGCAAAAAAATGCTGCTTCACCATTTCAGTGCGATGCAAGGCATATCGACACGATACCATAAGTTTCTACTGGTGCGGTCATGGGTCATTAAACCTTGTAACACACGCTTTGATTAATACTCTTATAACTCAGTCTAAACGCTTTAAAATCGTCATAATTTGGCGGTAAAATATTGTCAAAGAGTCGTTTGTCACAATACAGACGTCGCCCCTAGCTCCAGTGAAAACTCTAAGAGAAAATAAGAAAAACAAATGCAAGGTTTAAAGACCCATAACCGCATCGATTTAGCAACAAAAAATTGAATATTTTAGTGATGGGAAATGATAAGAAACACAGAATATCGATAAATTTATTTGGTTTTAAAATAAGTTTTACATAAGGCTATACTTAAAAAAATTATATCGATTTGTTATGATAAACTTTTTGTTGATTTTGAAGCACTTCAATTTTACTTTTTTGGTTTTTAGTAGGAACACTGGAAGTTTTCTGATCGTCACTCACATTTTGGCCATTACTCACAATTGGATCATTTTGAATTGACATTTCTAGCATTTTTCGGCAACGTTTGTTCTTTCGATGCATTTTTAGGAATCTTTCCACTCGCGAAAATAATGACAACTTTCTTTCAGGAATGTCAACACATCACTAATCAATTGACACCTATCAATCAGTGCGATACAAGGCACTTCGACGTTATATTTGAAATAAGGCCTTTAGACCTTGTTGCCGCACAGGAATAGAGAAAAATCTTTTCAGTGCGGTACAAGGTCCAAAGGCCTTATATAGTTTTAACCAATCAATTAAGTAGCTACTGAATAGACAATCACAAAAATATATCTATCTTACTTTTACGTTAACTACTCTTTAAGTTATAGCTCCCGCACCAGAAAGAAGTAAGCTATATTTCGCTCCGCACCGTAGGCAAGTACATGCATAAGGTCTTTCGACGTTGCACCGCACTCAATGTGTTAAATGAGTACGTTAACATTGCGGGTCAATAGATACTACACCGGTTAATAAAGCTTTGTGAATACTAGAAAACCGATATTTTAATATGCAATTATGACGTCTACCACTTTTGGGGTGGACAGATCCTTTGAAATATAAGATCATCTAGCACAGGACATTATTATTTCACTAAAAGCGCCATCTATGTTCTTCGTTTCAGACTACACAGTAGAGCTAATAAAATGCCCTACTCGATACTAGATGGCAGGACAAGCTAACGACAAATTATATTCGGCAACTTGTATTATAATATTATTATTATTCGGTACTACAATATCGAACTTATTTAAGTATGTATTCACATTTACTGAATGTTTATGTATTAATTATATAACTGTAAGAAAACAAAAAACCTTTATTAAGTATCCAGAATACAATTAAGTATCCACATTCCCTTAAGTTACTTATTGCAGTTAGATAAACATTTCAGGTAATTCATTCATTACAACTTTGATGATTGGTCGAAAAAGGGGTACCTACCTATGTGTTTAGTTTATGCTATAGACTAAATAAAATGAAAACAAATCTCTCACGTGAACGTGACATTGAAACTATTTTGGATATTTAGTGAATAACTTCAGCATACTTACTTTAGCGATTAAGTAAAATAGGCAGGTAATTATAATTTTAGTCTAGAAACCAATCAATTGCCTATATTAAAGTAATGAATCGAAATAAAACTCGTCTTATTTTACTGATATTTATTATCTAAATTCTGTATGTTAACAAAACGATTCTAAATTAAAAATATGTAAGTATACAACCTACTTATAATATACCTTCATGGTCTCTTGTAAGCAAAAAAACAAAACACATCTCCTTTGGTCACTTTATAGATGGACACGTCACGATCAAACAAACCACTTTAACTAGACCCTTGAATACAAAGATTTTACTACTAACACTGGGTCTAGTTACTCTGGTGTCAGTGTTTCATGGTGAATCGAAAATTCACTACAGAGATAAAGAAAAAGTGCCCAGCTAGCAGCAGATTTGCCAAAAGGGTGACGGAAAGGGTGATGTGGATAGGACAATCTTAACTTACATGAGTATAAGTTTATGGATGGATAATAATAATTTTATATGTGTATTGAAATTATAAACAACATATATTGTAAAGTCTCTGTCTTTGTTACTTTAATCATTTGAATCATGAATTAACGGAGCCGTCTAGCATGTATATTTAATCATATTTTTATATCTAACCAACAAAAATAAAATGTTACAAGTAACAAATAATATTATATCTAACTAAAAACTAATAAGGATGCTCAATTAGGTGATGGTTCCATGGCTGAGACTATCGATTTCCACCTCAAGCAATCCAGATAAATCCTCACTTTCTGCTTTATATGCGACTTTATCATCCAACCCTTAACCTTCTCATGCATGGTCTTCCATACTTTACGTTGTTTTATTGCTTTAATAATTAATTCCACGCTTCCTGTTAAAGATATTATTAGAAATAAAACAAAAGAAAATGTATCATAGCGTCTTATCCACACAATCCTGTCGAGAAAACAAAAGATCACGCCATCAGCAAACTGTCATTTTGACAGACGGCTGTTGGCGCCTAATATTGTCCATTCGAAGTTTTTGGCATAGAATATTGAACCTTAACAAGAGTTGATTAGATCAATTTTACTATATCTTGAGAATAGGTGGCAAATCTGGTAAGAAAATATAAAAATGACAGGTCTGGAAATGGTCAGTGATAGGAAAATATTGACTTCTGTTTATGATTTAGAGAGGAGACCTTGCGTGACAGTATAAATCGGAAAATTATAAATAATATGAGTGGACTAGACATTATTAATTCACAGACATATACATATACTTATACACGGCCATTAACACTTGCGGGGTATTCAGGAATTCACGTGTGCATATCTGAAACGAAGCGGGGTTACGCTGTAGGCTAGGTAGAGACATTTCTATAGAAATTCATATATCGCATTTATTCAGGCAGGCGTTTGTTTTCTCTTTTATATTCAGAATGAACTTCACCTCTGGTAACCAATTTTAAGCAAAGAGAGTTGTCAAAAGCTATGTCATTCCACTGTTCTTTAACCATTCATTCCTTGCAAATTCAATATGATTTCAATTTATTTATATTTATATCTAATTTAAATCAATACCATTGCCATGTACTAACTAATATTATCTACCTACCAACTAATTATTTTATAAGCATACATGAAAATAACAATCCATACCAATTAGCTACCTACCACAAATATCCCTACATACCAATCTAAAACACCTTAATTAAACACTAAACTCATGAAACTCACACCTACCTACTCGTCACCAAATAGGTAAGTACGCATAAGTATACAACCTCTTTGGGGGCGCGCCTCTGTATACAAAGTGACATTGGCTTTTCGCGTGAAACTGTTGCCCCTTAGCGCGAGGGGCGTGTCGGCAACTGTAGCGAGAAATGGCATTGGCGGGAACACGCCCAAGTCAGCTGTTTTGTTTTATAGATGGCAAGTAAAATGTCTATGGTTTTTGTAGGTAGGTACGTTAATTTAGTTATGTTATTTAAAATACCTACTAAATCTACATAGGTTTTGCTTATATCTACCGTACAACTAGTTTTATATCATCAAATCGTCATGTGAGTACCTACTTATGTACCTTTCTCAAACCTTAGGTATAATATGAAATTCTTGCGCATGGAAAAACTTAATTATTACAGAGCGATATGAATTTCTGAGCCGGTGTAAACAAATAAGTAATCACTACGTATTATTTTATAAGGTTTTCATATATCTATCGTGGGTTTTAATTAGTATTTTTTTTCAAACCCAGTTCTCAAGAAAATCAACAATAGCGACGCTGCCGGATCAGATAGGTACGTAGGTACTATTTTGGCACTATTTAGATTGGTCGAATGTATACATAAATCTTGTTATTTTATGTAAATAAATAAAATATACTACTACATACTAACTATTACATACATACTAACTATTCAATTACAAAAACAAGAGAAAGACAAACGCTTTCACTGCCCCTTGCGGGGTAGTCAGAGGTTCGCATGCCCATATCCGCAATTCCTCGAACTCACGCGTTGGCCAGATAGTCAGAACTTACTCAATGTGACAGGTGGTAAGCCGTGTCACCATTTACAAGGACTGAATATTATATCTTTACGATGTTTTCCCTCATCTTTATATTCGAAATATTTTAACAAAAGTTATTTACATAAATAAATATATCTTTACACCTACTTCACCAAAACCTCTTCAAGATTATATCCCTATCATTGACCTACCTATAGACTCTAAATACAATATCCTTGTGCCCCTCAGCAAGCCGTCACCCCATTCCAAAGAATGCGAGTCCCGTGCGTGTCCTTTTGTCTTAGTTCAGAATGTCTCAAAAGGTACCTCTTATTGGATCCTCGCTTTGTCTCAGTATGTGGGGTACAAGGCAATGCGGATATATGTGGAAGATAAAAATATATATAGATAAAAATACGTAGGAAAATGTACCTACTGTTAATTGCGCTGACGGAAAAACATCGTTAGGAAACCGACCTCGTACCCGAAAAGATAAAAGTCAGTGCTTGTAAATGGCGACACTGTCACTTTAGGTGCTATCTGGTTAACACGTGGAATCTAGAGGAACATAGAATCTAAAAACTATCCCGGCAATTGCAGAGATAGGAGAACCTTAGATTACTCCGCAAGCTTTACTGGTCTTGTGCGATTTACTGTTATTGATTATATCACATGCTATAAGATAGTATAAATATTTTTAATAATTGCGCATGGTAAATAAATCATTTAGTTATACCTCTAAGCTTTGTTCCACCACTATCTATTTAAGACACTACTTTTGTAAAATTATCTGAAGATTACATCTTAATTAAAGTTCTTTTTATAGAATAATACTCCCAATTTCTCCTAACTGTACTTGCCAACAATGGCGGGGGCAGGCGGCGCGCGGGAGGGGGGAAGCTCGATACGATATTCAAATTGCGAACATTTCATTTTAACGCTTTGCCAAGATATTCGCGTCGGCTCCCACGCCTACGAAATAGGGAAGGGGACACGGGTACCTGATATTACTTTATATCGATGATTGAGACGTATTTACAAGCTTTATTCTTTTCAAGCAATCTACAAAAAAGTGTAGTAAAGAGAAGCTTAACCGGGTTTTTATTCCTCTACGAACATTGTAACACTAGATGAGGCACCGATCGATTACGAGGTGCTTAAAATTAAAGTTACATGCTCACATAAAAATCGATCATCAAAAAGTCACAACTCAAAATTAAATTTCTGGCACATGAAAAGAGTTGTCTTCTCATTTACATTTATTACATTAGTTATGAAACCTTAACCGAGTGATATCAGTAGCTAGTTATCCATTGTACGAGTTTGATAAAATCTTTGAATGAATTCCTTTTAAAATGTCCTGACTAATATTTTTCTAACTTCTTACTCTAAGACAGTTAGTTTCAACCTTGATTCTTATTCATCACAAACTTAAACACAAGTTTATCGATATATTCCCAAACATCGACAAACCACCCCAACTCAACCGGTGTCAAGTTGAGACGTTAGCCAGATATTGTGAACATTTTCACGAATTGATCCCGAGCTGTGTGGAATCTCCCTTCCCCCACTTAGGGGGGTACAGGTGATTTCAGGACCTTATTATATTTATATAATACATACATACATATATATAAATATATATACAAAAGATTACAAACGCGACCATGTACCCTTGTGGGATAGTCAGAGGTACAGGTTTCTATCTCCGCAATTGTGAAGGTAATAATTCTGTGACCACCTCGTAATAACGTATTCATATACTCACGTCCTTTAATCTGTTTGGTGGTGGACAGAACCTTGGAGACGTGAATCTTCTTGGTCATTTATTAGCATGTATATTGGGATGTAATTGATGTAGTACGTGTTTATTAGGTATATTATTTATAACCTTATTTATGACGGAGAGATTATATAAATAAACATGTGACTTTTACCTATCAGATCGTAGTTACATTATATGTATGTATTTGTATATAAGTGTTTACTCTGTAGCATTTGAGTTATCCTGTAAACATAGATATTAGCTCTTATAATAATAAATAAATAATCATAAATAAGAAGATATAATTACGAAGGAGGTGATTTGTAAATGAGGTTTTATACGTGAAACACTATATTCACAACCAACTTCCCGACTGGATAGACAGACTCTTCATGCTATTATAGGCTTAATACTTAGAGATATGGTAATCGGATTTTTCAAAATACATGTAATAAAATAGATAAATAGATATTTAAATACATAGCAACTAACTGACCATCACATTTGATATCTTAAGGATAATAAAGCTAGCTTGGTACAACTAAAATAAAAACTTTGTGATATGAAATTATCGATACTTATTTTTAATTAATAAGGTACATAACACTAACCGTGTCAGGTAGTATTGTGTTGCCACCTTGTACATATAATGACTATTGCCTATATCTGTGAATAGGCAGACTTCCTCTCACAAATAATCCTCAATAGAGAAAATAATTAAGATAAACTATTTACCTACCTCCAATAGACATCGAACCTAGACCTTTCATACCCAAATAACCAAACTGAACTTTAAAACTCCGAACATTCCACGTAGCCATAGCGACGCCTCCAATTTCGTTGTATACAAGACAGATAATTACTTTGGCTCCCTGACACCCTCTATTGTCATTTAAATCGAATTCCCTCGACAACTAAATGGAAATATTTGTGCGACGCTCCGGTTGGATTACGATGTTTTATTCCGCAGTCACTTTGTACTTGTATATACGACCTTTAATCCCGTTTGGGCGGACAGAATGTTGGAGATATAGTTTCTTTTAAGTCGCTTTTTAGCATAAATATTGCGGTTATGATGTCAAAACCCAACATCCCACAAATGATTTTTTACAACAATTACTACTTAAATCACTAATAATTACGTAGATTCGAGGTAAGGTGGAAAAAAATTAACACCTCCGCGATTGCGTTTCCTTTTCCGCGATTCCTTTGTTTTTTTCGAATATCTATTTTGCATATTATTCTGAATATATGTATCTTAAAAACCCTCTATCCTTGCCGTGGCTTTTTATTTTCTCTTTCTTATTTTCTCTTTCTCTTCTATAGTTTCATATAAGTCCTAGACAATCGAGATACTTTATTTATATTTTATGTAATATGTAGTTCTACTATATATCTATTTTTATTACCGAAAACAAAAAAGTTTATGAATCTCGAGAGTTTATTATGTTCATGTGACCCTTTGCAGCTTAATTTTTTTCATCAATTCTTATAACTGAAAATAAATAGGTAAATAGTTAGTGCTTGTAAATGGCGACATGACTGACCCCCAGTCACATTGAGTACTGACTATCTGGTCAGCACGTGGCGTGGGTTCGAGGTGTCCATAGAATGACTACCTTCGCAATTGCGGAGATGGAAACCTGAATCCCTGACTATCCCGCAAGGGTTAATGGTCGTGAATGCGTTTGTCTTTATAACTGAAAATAGTTTATGAGGAAACAAATAGTCTACTCCAGAATAACTAGGAAAGACTATCAAAAACCATCCAAACAGGTCAATAGAATAATAAACCATTCGAAATGTTGTAGTAGGCACTCCATACGCGGCAAAAGGCCCAAATGGCAAACAAATCTATCGAAATATTCCATCTCCACATAATAATATCGCTTACATCAGCACACGGCCATTCGATCGCATTAAGAGTCCAACAATTGAACAAAACGAGAAAATAATAAATTCAAGAGTACCCGAACAACAAACAAACTTAATTGTGTTGTTTTTTCTTTTCATTGTATTCTATTCTATGCAACCTTTGTCCTTCAATAAAAGCTTGCTTCTCCAAAAAGCCACCTTTATAAATTAAGTTTCAGCATCTCATCTGACCAATCACAGCGTGGAGGCGTGTCGCAGCCGCGTTCCCATTGGCCCGCGCGAACCTCTCAGCTGTCAACATTTTATATAACCGGATGATACAACATATACAGTTAACACTTAGAGCGAGCGAGTGGGGTATACTGTGTCGTTTGCGCTCGCCCCGTCTCGCTCGCTCGATTCAGTTGCCGAAAAATGAAGCAACAGTGTCGTTCGGCTGTTTAGCGCGACTCGTCGCCTGTGTCTAGTAATGGCGGCTTACGAAGTGACGTTTCATTGACAGTTCTATAAAATTGAACTTTTTCGAGGGAAAATTGATTGGGAACTATATAAACTGAAGTTATTTGCAATATATTAGTTGGAAAGTGCTTCAAAATGTCTTTACCAAACGGGGTGGATGTGTCCCAACTAGTACAGCACCCGGTTTTGGCTGCTCTGCCACCATTCTTCTTGCGAGCGTCGGAGAGGTATCAAGTAAGTGGAGTTCGCAAATATTTATTCTTTTCTCTTACCTACCTGTTCTTCTTATTATGCTTACTAAGTAATAGAGGGGAGAGTCACTAGATTTTTTTGGGTCTTTATTAAAATAGTGCAAAGATTATGTAAGAATGCGTTTAATAGGTATAAACTAGGTGTAGATAAATATTATTCTATCGCGCAATAAATTCTTAGTCTATCAAAATTTTTGCGCGATATTCTCCTTTGCATGTCTTATGCGCAGAAAATATTTTCAATTAGAGCGGATTGAAACAAACGGATCTGTTTTTCACGTGAATTAAAAATTTAAGTTTCATTGGCAAATCAATAGTTAAAATATAAATTATAAGCGTAATAAAATATCTTGATTATACATACAGGTTGAACCTATAATGTTAGTTATAAATTGGTATTTGTGTATTAAAAATCATTAATATAATGACCGCCTTGAAAGGGATGAATAATCAAATTAATATATAATAAAAATTAAAAATTGGTGAACTAAATATATATGTGACTAATAATATAAAAGATGTAAAAAATACTATTAAAAATACCTACCTTGTAAAATACGTCAAAGAAATGAAACAGTTACTATTTCAACGTATGTAATCTATTCAAACCTACTCCATAATAATAACTTAAATAAATACATTTAACCCTCATTACATTTTAATCCAATATTCCTATTACACCAAATGCCATTTATTACAATACACTGTAATGGATACATCTTATTACAAATCTTTAACAACACATCCTGTAATAGGAGGCGTAAATTAAATGTTTCATTTACAAGTATTGTTTGTTACTTGTAACTAAATATTGGGGTAATGTAACTCGGGTTAATAGGGTAATTTAATAATACTAACATATTATTCACGAGCGTTACTTTTGTGATAGTTAGACGCTTGATTAACCTTTACTTCTCTCAGTCTTCTAGATTACACTAAATATCAGATTACTCAAATATTTAGTGACAAGTGATGAGTTTATTTTTTACCCGCGGTGATATATGATGAGTCCACGTTTACTGATACGGACTGATATGTAGGTACTTTAATAATATTAATTAGGAAGTTAATGAATATACTTACCTATCCTCAATCTATAAAAAGGTACTTTGAGCAAAGGTTTCGGAACACTACGGTTCTTTGGTAGATGAACATCTAACATTTTTTGATGTTAAGTAATTGTACATATTTAATAATGTTCAATGATTATAAATACAACGCTTCTAAATATACATCTACCATTTATTACGGGATTTAGTTGATTTGTTTTAATGTTAATGTTTTAAAAGCTACCGTTAAAATACCTGATTATTCCTCAAGGGTTTATTTACATTTTATTAAATAATTACAAACAAAAACTAAAATAATATTTTCAAACTTGAAACTAATTCAAATAATTACTTAAATAAAATAAATCAAAAAAATTGTTACTATCGTTGGAGCGCAGAGTGCCCAACATGCTGGCAGCGTTCCGCCTCTGAATAGCCAGACTAATTCTCTGGCAGAGGAAGCTACCAGCCCTGCGATCCCCACTGGACTCTTGCAGCCGATGGGCAAGATCCCGTATGACCCCGTGGGCCGCGTGCATCCATGGATACTTAATACTAATACTACTTAATATTACCGTAGCTTACGAGTAAGTTTAAGAAATATAGACGAGAATTTAGCCTACCTTTATTTCCTATATTAGTTACCTAAATAGGTCTTTAAATTAGGTAGGTTATGCAAAAGAAAAAAACACACCAATTATTGAATTTTGATTACTCTTAAGAAATAAAATTTTCCAATGTAGCAAATTAGAAGAGTATGAATCATTTTTTCTTTACACTTTCTGCAAATGAAATGTTTTACTCACGCAGCGTTAAACATTTGTTGCTTTATTATTGCATATTGTTTTAATAATTTTGTTCTTTAAATGTCTATAATTACGCTTTTATTTTCCTGCTTTCAGAACAACTAAATAAGCTTACATTTATTACAATTACCGATGCTAACATGTAAAAATTAGTTTATATCGCGCATATTTTGATAAATTGTCAAAATAATATGATTTTCAATTTCCGTCGGTCTTATCTTAATCTGCCAAAACACTACATTTATTGATATCAATAAGGTTATAAAATATTGTTATAAATAGGTTACTCTTAAGATTCTTCTTCAGTGTATCAATTGTGCATTAAATTGATTGTTTTGTTTAAAGTTCGAAATGGACAGAATATGGAAGATTTAATAAATTTCCGTGACTTATAACATCAACACCGCGATTCCTAGATTCTACGACGTAGCATTTTTTGTTCCAAACTCACATAATTATCAAGGTATTGTAAATGGATATGCCGCAGTACGATTTGATATTGCGGGTTTTTGCAAAAAACCTAGGCATTTTGCGAAAACACGGATAATAATTAAACAATGGTGACCAACTATTACAAAAGCGATTCGCTTCTGTTGATAAGTAACATAAGGATATGGTGTGATCACCATTGTCTAATTATCCGTGTTTTCGCAAAATGCCTAGGTTTTTTGCAAAAACCCGAAATATAAAATCAATCTGCTACATATAACATAAATGTTACATTTGAATCCTTTCATAGTTATTGCAATGAAAATTATATGATAAATGAACAATTATGTAATACGAACTTTGACGAAAATCAATCTATTTCTCCAAGAACAAGTAAAATAATAAATCAAAACAGTCTCTAGATAGCCTACTTATGAACGGAGCCTGGTCTACCATCTGACACTTTTAGTGCTGATTATCACTTTTTTATTTTTTTTCTTAATTTTGTGATCAGAATCATTTAGGTGAGTATGTACTCTATATTATTATGTTACATTAGTTGAGCATACCCACACTAAGCCAGTGGGCCTTGTGTCTTATATTAGGAGGTATGAGGTATTGTATGTACCGCCTTATTATTACTGAATAACCGTTCTTTCTTTTCTATCTGTTTAATTCGTAGGTTCGAGATGGCTATGAAATTACTATACCCCTTTTCGAAGATGCATATTTGCCTTGACTATCCCGCAGGGATTAAAATTCGTAAATATGATTGTTTTTGTTTTATTAGTGGAATAAGTTATTGTTTTTGTTAATAATTTTTTTGTTTTATTTAAGACTTATGTCTGCTTTTACGCCCTTACATCCCTTTCGGGATGGACAGAACCTCGGAGATTTAATATCTCCTAGGTCACTTCTTAAGTTGAACATAAGACTTTATGATGTCTTATGGCACAAAAATAGTGACTAGTTACTAGCCCATCGCTCAATACATTCCATTTACTCCTAGTCCCTTAATCACCTCCTACGACATGCCGGGAAGAAGCATCTAGTTCAATTTACGTCGTAGATACAACGGTAAAAATAATAATGTTGTTTTTTTATTTTGTTTCCCTCACAGCGGACTCCGAAATGCGCTCGAT
Source organism: Leucoptera coffeella (assembly GCA_030578115.1). Classification (NCBI taxonomy): domain Eukaryota; kingdom Metazoa; phylum Arthropoda; class Insecta; order Lepidoptera; family Lyonetiidae; genus Leucoptera; species Leucoptera coffeella. The sequence goes on along the minus strand of JAMBLF010000045.1, from coordinate 83,736 downwards.
GCCGCAATCACGGCGTGGTTTCCGCTCTGAAGGGACACAAGCGCTACTGTCGATGGCGGGACTGCGCCTGCGCCAAGTGCACTCTCATTGCGGAGCGACAGAGAGTCATGGCTGCCCAGGTAACATAGCTTTTATCCCTTTGGAGGTGGACAGATGAGTGGATATATAATGTAAGCTAGGTTACTGTTAGCATTAGTGTCATGCATAGATCTATTGGTGATATTTTCTTAGTTCCCTTTGTTATGGCGAGATGAAAGGCAGCTTGTTAGTATCCTAATAGGGAACTATATATTGTATACTTACTCTTTAGTTCTATTTCTCAATGATTTAAACTTATTAATATTAATGTAGAACAGTGGAAGCGGCTGTAGCCCAGTGGGTAAGACCTCGGACTTCTTATGAGAGAAATCCTAGGTTTGAATCCCGTCTCTGGCATGTACCAATGAATCAAATTTAAATGTGTTTTTCATTTACGTACATAATTTACAGTCGCTAACGGTGAGGGAAAACATCGTGAGGAAACCTGCCTATCCCTCAGGATAGGTAATAGTCAGTGCCTATATACGGCGATACGGTTCAGTACCTATCACGTTGGGTGCTGTCTATCTAGTGATACGCGGGCTTCGAATGACCCATGCCTAACATGCCTTCAAAATTTCGGAGATAGGCACTCAAGCCTCTGACTACCCCGCCATAATAAAAAAGGGAGTGTGAGACACAAGTCGTGAAGCGTATGTATGTAATATTAATGTATGTACCGTACCGGCGGCGTATTCATAGCATCTTGGTGAATCAGTTTCTTTTTAGGCATATAGATATTAGCTCTTCTGAGCTACAATTATACATGCATGTTTCCTTATATTAAAACAATAACTATTTTACTAACTTTTTTATCGTGATGGAGTAAAATAAACTACTGACTGATTTTCGTGCTATTTATATTTACGAAAATTGGTGATTTTGGCAACTGAGGCATTTTCTATGTATTTACTCAATGCTGACTTTTCTCTACTAGTTTCTCATATCATTAGGTGTGTGTTTCAAACTACTAAGATACCTTTTAACCCTAATCCCATAGGTGGCTCTCCGTCGACAGCAAGCCCAAGAAGAAAACGAGGCTCGGGAGCTCAACCTTTTATACGCCAGCGCACCCCCCCACCACTCGCATCCTTCCCACCAGTACGACATGGAGGATAGTCCTGGTAAGACTAGACTATAATGTTTATAATAATACATACATACGTACACATCACGCCTGATTCCCTGTAGAGGGGTAGGCAGATATCACGAATCCCCATTTGTCCCGATCCTGACAGACCACTTTCGCTTCATTGACATTCATACATCCTCTCATACACTCTCGACGGTTATAGGTACTCCTAACGTCACCTTTTTTCAATATAGCGCCTATTTGACTGTTATATGTCTTATTAGGCCGGCCTCTACGTAACGGCCCTTCCACTTCACTCATATACATATATTCCTTTTGTCAATCTGCTATCATTCATCCGCATAACATGTCCAAACCATCGAAGCATGCTCTTTTCAATCTTAGTCACTAAATCTTCTTTCAAACTATTTGGACATCATTACACCAATAGAACTAGCCCCTTGGTAATTTGGGTACATTTGAGACTTGTGTTAAGGGTGCTAGTCAACGTATATTTAAGAAATGTATGCATATTATATATATATAAATGCATATATGGCATATATAATCAACAACCAGACTGGAAAGCAGTAGAAAAGCGTAGTTCTTAACTCTGCCTCCATCGGGACCTCACGATTAGCGTTCAGGTGCTGAACCAATCGCGCCACGGAGGTCCCCATTATAAGTTAGTACCTTTAACAAAAGCCTAAGGAATAACCTAAACCATATTAAAATAGGGTGACGTTAGAAGTACCTATAACCGCCGAGTGTGTATGAGTGTCAATGAAGCGAAAGTGGTTTGTCGGGATCGAGATAGCAATTCGTGATCTTCAGGTTATCGGAAGCGATGTTTATGTATCACTACATAGTATAAAACAAAGTCGCTTTCTCTGTCTCTATGTCCCTTTTTATGCTTAAATCTTTGAAACTACGCAACGGATTTTGATGCGGTTTTTTTTAATAGAGTGATTCAAGAGGAAGGTTTATTATATGTATAATAACATCCATTAAAAAGCCAGAAGTGCGAAGCCGGAGCGGTATTTATAAACTAAAGTTCTGTTCCGTGCTAGTTTGGGTCGTTAAAAGGATTTAAACTAGTTGCCGTTCGTAAGAGGCGACTAAGAGACTAGGGGTAAACGGAATCTATTGGGCCAAGGGGTGGTTACCTCTCAGTAATGTTCAATGTACGTCACAACTAAAATGTTTAAGCTAAAAAGTGATTTAGGAGTGATTATATCTTTGGAGTTCTAAGCACCCTGAAAGGGATTGAAGAGCATGAATGTAAGAAAGAAAGAGTGGTGGGTTTTTTTCTCCCTTACCCTCAAATTTCAACTCTACTTGCGATTTTTATTCATTTTACAAGAAAACGGCTTATCAGACTTATCACGCATACTTTAAAAACAAAGTATTACCTTTGTCACCCGACGTTTCAGCCATGGTTTCGGGTCAACTACATCGGGTAACAAAGGTATTGCTTTGTTTATAAACTATACTCGATAAATCCAGTTTTCTTACCATATACGACTACCTACCTACTACCTACCTGTTCCCAGAACAGGTAATAGTAAATGCTTGTAAATGGCGACATGGTTTACCACCTGTCACATTGAGTACTAACTATCTGGTTAAAACGTGGGTTCAAGGTGGCCATAGAATTACTACCTTCGCAATTGCGGAGATAATTAGTAAGGGTTAATGGTCGTGAACGCGTACGTATGTGTACACATACGACTCTAAAACTAAAACTGACTCTTAAGTCTCAAACAGTCGTATCAGACAGTCAATTTAAGAGGAACTTAAACAGTGAGGCCCAATCCCCATGCACCGATGCGCAACATCTTAGCAGGAAACGCCCGAGGCCTTCGCAGATTGCTTTGACTCTGCTCGAGACAAGCAAGTGTAGTCCCTGCTAAGGAAATTGGCATTTTCTAGGGGGCTACTTTGGTTCAAGTTTGGTTCTACGTAAGTTTAAGATGTAAGGTTTTGTGTAAAATTTAACATACATGTACATCACGCATCATTCCCATTTGTACCGTGCCTAACAGACCACTTTCGCTTCATTGACACTTATACATCTTTTCATACGCACTCAACGGTTATAGGTGCTTCTAACGTCACCTTGTTTCAATATAGCGTCTATCTGACTGTCATGTGTTTTATTGGGCCAGCCCCTATGTAACCGGCCTTCCAAATTAAATAAGGAAATATGAAAAGATGTACTGGTATAAAGTAAATGTAAGACAGTTAAAAGTTTTATTCCCTTTGCCCTAAATTTGAATCGGGAAAGATGGAAATGTGTTATGTGAAAGAGTTTTTAGGTTAGGTTAGTGTTGACTACAAGAATTTGATTTCGTAGAATGATGGCTTTGAATAAATAATTTATTGTCAACTTAGAGTTTAAATCGCGTAGGATATTTAAGTTAGAACATATTCCAAATGTTCAATAAATACATTAATATTTTAATTTGACTTGTAAACCTCATATTAGTTTACCATCACGACAAATAACTACTGCACTTCTATCAAAACAACAATATCAATGCTAACTAACGACTGTTAATTGTTCAATTATCAACGAAAATCGTGAAAATTCAAAATGGCGAACTCAAGTGTCAAACCGGCAAAAAGCGCGCCAATTAGAAGGAAAGCAGCGGTGTTGCCAGCCGTGAAAAAATAAAAGTGTAAAAACTCACGGCAAGAGCAAAGAGGTCGCATTTCATAAAATAACAAGCCCCACAGACGGTTATTGTTAAAACAAACCACACTGCAGCCTTAGGGAGGCGTAGAGAAGGTTCTACTATTTTTTATTTGATCAACCACAAAAAACATTTTTTGAATACATTTAATAATGATAATTAATTCATGAAAACACTAACATACACTAAAAAAGCATAGAAGAAAATGTAATACAGTATATTGCTTGTTTATGTCATTACTCAGTGAAATGGCCCCAGCTTAAATTTATTATTACGTTAAAATCTAAACACTGATGTTATGCCGGAGTCAAAACAATTTTTTTTGTATTATTAATTTCTAAAATTGTATAATACACTTTTACGATTATAAAGGGCAAACGTGGCCGGCAGTGTCATGCCCAAATGCCTATTACAATTAATGTTGCAAAATCCATAAATATATGAACAATAGAAGCCATGCAATAAATTACCAAAAATACACAGTTATTTATTTATTCGGCATGTAAAGCCGATGACAGCCACTGTATCAAAAATAAAATAAAAGCAGCAGTACACAATTTGGAATTACAGTGTCATCCATAACATAATATGTTATCCATACTGTATGTACACTTGAAAAAAATCACATAGACAAAAAAAACATTAAAACTAAACACAATAATATTAAATTAACAAAAAAGCTATTAAAAATTATTATTACTTTTTGACCTAAAATTGTAACTGTAATGTTATCTATACAATTAGAATTCCATTGTCATTCACACGAAATCTTCAATTTTCGAATCTATCAATGGATGGAACCCAAAAAACACATACATATTAATTATTTAAACCAAATAATCTCCACTCATTTCTCTGTCCGGAAAAAACCTCGTTTGCGATACAGTAAAAGCATGTAAGGAAGCCTTTTTAGCGCTTTAAATACATTTTCTTTACTGGCAACACTGCTCGGGCACTTAGTTAACGACTAATGTGTGCTTTCGAGATTTTTCACTTTAATGCGGCAAAAAGGTTTCATGTGAGCAAACCTCCTTTGAATTTGTTAGGCGTTTAGCTTACATGGTTTTTAGTATTGCATTAAATAATGTCAAGTATTGTGATGTTTGTCGGTGTTTTAAGGAATAATACCCTATTGGACATATACATATTAAGAGTGTAGCAACAATATCATAAATATGAGACTAAATATCTTATCTCAAGATATCTTATATACCTTTCGAAGATCTTCTCGGGCACATTAAGTATTACCTAACTCAGTTATTAACCTAATACACTTTTAGCTATTCCTATAAATATATATCACAATATTCACTCTCACCTTAGCAAATCAAAAAAGTAACGACTCAGCTTGATGTATTACAATTAGACGCTGATATTATGTCAGAACCACAAAAGGGCAATTCTACATACATACGCTTCACGACCATAAACTTTTCAAGATATTTCTCGAGACAATATCTTTCATCCTCTCTTATTAATAACATAATAACTATAAACTTCACGACCACTAACCCTTGGGCTGTAGTTCAATTACAGCATTCTTTCCTAACCCTACATTGTGCATTTCATCTATAACCCGGCACATTCTAATGTCCCTCTATATAGTACATTTTAATACACCATTAAGTGTTATGTCGTTATGCGAGCTATGTGTGGAATGAGGGAGGCAACCGCTTAATAAAGGTCTTTTGAGGGATGCGTATTGAAATTAAATATCGTATTTATAAGATATTATATAGATACGACCCGCTCCGGCTTCGCACGGGTATAAAATATATAGCCTACTCCACTATTTAATGCATGTTATTATACATATAAACCTTCCTCTTGAATCACTCTATCTATTAAAAAAACCGCATCAAAATCCATTGCGTAGTTTCAATGATTTAAGCATACAACGGGACATAGGGACAGAGAAAAGCGGCTTTGTTTTATACTATGTCGTGATGAATTAAATAGACGCCATATTGGAAAAGGGTGACCTAAAAAGTTTATAATTGCTAAGTATGTATATAGAAGTGTATAAGTGTCAATAAAGCGAAGGTGGTTTGTCATGATCGGGACAGATGGGGATCCGTGATCTCTACCTACATATCTACAGGGAAACTGAAGTGATGTGTATGTATGTATGTAATTGGTTAGGTTAGATCAATCAATCAATCAATCAGCCTGTACTAGTCCACGGCTGGACGTAGGCCTCCCCAAGGGTACGCCACAAAAGGTTAGATACTACAAGTATATCTGATTTTAGAAGTTACGTTTATGTCCTTACATAGACAAATACGTAACTTTAATTAGTTTTAATGCTATGTTTGAACTCGACTTATCCAAATAAATTAGTACATTAAAAATAACTTATACAAACAGTTTGTATGACTTTGACCAAAACTTAAAATCATTTAATGAGTCAATATTACGAAGCAATGTTTAAGTTACGTCTTAAGGACAAGTATGTCGTTTGAGGAAAATATCGATCTTATTATTTTTATACGCACATAATACTTCGAAATCGCAATAAGTAATAATTGTACCGTAGGACGTAAAAAGAATGCTAACAAACTGCTGTTCATCCCTGTAAATGAAATCTATTGGGCGAAAGGCTAGCGATCTGTAACCAATGTTCAATATGATAGCAGATATTTGTAATAAAAAGTTTCCTAGGTGATATCATATCTCCAAGATTCTGTATACCTCGAAAGTAATTAAAGGACTTTTGAAGGATTTTTGTGACTAATTTCTATTCGCCATTCAATAGATTCGTCTCTTACTAAACGGCGGAAGTAAAGATTGCTAATTAGAATTACATAGTGGTACATTGACAACTATTTAAATCTTCCTGCAGATTAATTGCCTCAGATAAAGAAATATTTTCACAATTCATTAAAGATTCCATATATACGCTCATAACTAGTTTCATATTATACATACATATATTCAGACTTTTAGGATACGGAAGAGGAAGCGATTATCAATCACCACCTGGAACAATCCTGACTAATCTCTTGCTTCACTCACACCCATTAACCTTCTCATACATGCTCTTCTGTTCTTCACTACGTACACGCGCCTTGAGAAGAATGTCTCCAATTCGATCTGTATAAGCCCTACGCGACCTACACCGACCAATTGTACTGCACTTTGCTTATTATATTAATATGAATAACTTATTAAGTTTACTATAAAAGAATTAGCTCTCTTGTACAAAAATACCAGTTAAACAGTAGGATAATTTAATAACAATTAACAGGCGTTTTCGTCAATAATAATATCGAATGTCAAAGCGAAAAGCAGCGGGAGGTTTGACAAAGCATCGAATAAAACCTTTTTGTATGCAGCGCCTTCGTGGAGTATGGTGGGGTGGGTTTCTATTAGGGATGGGATAGTATTATACTGATATGGTCGGTAAAAGTACGAGTATATACGGAAAGTAGTGAATTGTGAATGATACTGGTATATTTAGGGGTAAATTATAGAATTAATAAAGTAATAAATAGGAAATATTCACGGGTTCTATAACTGAATAGTTGTTGAAATAGATTGTTACAACTTTTAACGCAATATTTGCAATCACCTTCTAAGTATAGCTTATAGTTAACCGTAATACCATCAACAAAAAATAACTTACGCATATGTTATCCTGATTTGAGTGATATATAGATAGTTATACCTGTTAATAAGGTGACAACTCAATCACATTGGATGTGCAATAATTAATTAACTAACTTATTTCTTAGGATTCAGGATACAGATTTCATTCAACAATTTAGTCATTATTACTTAACAGGACATAATTAAGATTGATATTCTAAGATTTATACTTAACTAATACAAGTAAATAACTAATACAAAATTTATAACCAACTATATAACCTATTCAAATCATTTCAAAAATCGATACCAATCTACCTCAGTAAATACTTACCCCATCCTTGCTCCGCACTAGAAAGGGCGCGTTTAGTTTTTAATTACACGATTGGTTTCGCTTATTGGATGACGTTTAACAGCACACGTGGCCCGGATTTGCGCCCGTTCTGCCACTGACATTACGTTTGACATTTCTTTCTTTTTGCACCACATCCTGTGCTTGAGGCTTGGATATGGATTTGGTAAGGTTCGGAATAATAATTGATTCAATTTAAATGTATTTAGATGCAAATGTGTGAGGGCGTAAACAAATTAAATTGGAAAGTAGTAAGACATATTAATTCCTGTTTACCCTAGGTTGAAAAGAGATTTTAGGTATAGCGTAAAACATATTGATACGGTGAGGGCATGCTAGTAAAAAGCTTACAGATTTATTAGAATCTAGATCCTATATAAGTCATAGCGATGTTGTTATATTTTGTATTAAATGGTTTAAAATAAAGTGCAACTTTGAGTTGTCAAAAACTTCGTAGTCATAACGGTGACCACTGAATATTCTGACTACACCTTCAAAAAATCAACTATGTTTTTAAAAAATGAACTATTTCTAAGAAAAATACGTTTTTTTTCTTTTAATTCAAGGTTAACACAAAAGAGTTCAAAGAAACCAATGTAACCTCCTTGTTATTACTTCCTGTCAAAAATATTTTTATTAAACAACCACTTCTTTCCATTCAGCTCGAAATCCGATATAAAGGTAACATAGTATACCGTGTTTTTGTGAAATTTTCCCCTCGACTGCATTTGAATGGCGATTTTCGCAATCTTCGGTCGAATTTAACATGGTAACACCACAGTATTATTGCCACACTAAATTTTTTGCTTCTTTTTATATTTTTTATTATGTTTACGGGCAATTAAACATTGTGATGGTTGCTAAATCGTATTAAGTAGATGTTATTGTTGTTATTCTTTTCGTAAAATGTCCTAAAACCGTAAAAAGTTTATTTATTAACAACTTTTTACTTTTTTTTCTTTTTCTTAGAACACGACCCGTGCCTTAGATACTTCTAATGGTTTTTGTTACTATTGTTGAATATTATGGTGCATTTGTATTTTTATAAATTCAATATTTCTATATTTCCTGTTGTTTTGCGTCATACGTCTTATTTGGACAGTGAAAAAAGCTGATATTAGTAATACTGTTAACTGCATACGTAGATCTCAATAAAACGTACGTGTTTGTCACGTACTATAACGTTCGTAAAAATGGGAATTCGTGATCTCTACTATACATCTATAGTACTGCAATTTACTGTCCACCCCATAGACATTAAAAGACACACATACTATCACGTCCTTTAATCCCTTTCGGAGTGAACTGAACCTTGGAATATTCAACATATCTCCTTGGTCACTTATTTGCATGAATATCATCGTCGTGATGTAATATGAATCATTGGTGAAAGGTTGCTGCCCATCGCCCAATAGATTCCATGACACTCATATACGTAATCTATATACGTAACTCAAAAACTTACAAAAACTATCCTTGGTGACGATATCCAATACCTATTAATAGAATAAATCAGCCATTAAAGTGACATTGTATACATTTTTTTCTAGAAAACCTACACAAAATATTGGGTTTCACATTGACATGTGCGTAATGACAATCTATTGACAGGACTGAGGTTGCGATTGACAGATGTCATTGGTTTCGTTATAATTGGGGTATATGTATGGAGACTTGGGGCTTTTTTAAACTCGTGGATAATTTATATGGTTAAAGATAAAGTTTTTTTCTTTTCGGGTTCGTTTTACTTTAAATAAGGTTATATACGCCATGCTTCTTACTTATAGTGTAGGATCAGAGATCATATATGTATAATTTTCCGAGTATATACATATAAAGCATTTTTCATCATATCCATACGCATCACGCTAATTTACCGATAAAGGCGTAAGCAATCCTCTTTAGTCTCGATCCTGACAAACCACGTTCGCTTTTTTGACATCCATACCACTCTTCATACACCCTCGATGGTTAGAGTTATTTCTAACTCCACCCTTTTTCTATGTGTCTTTTATCTTAAGCATAATTATAGCGTTAAGTACTCCGTAATAATAATATTCATCCACGTAAATAATTACGTAATAAATTTATAATTCATAACAGATACCCAAAGATTATCCCACAACAGACATCAGTCGTGATATATTTGCATGTTATTCAATAAATAAATTTATTTAAAAACCAACCCTTGCAAAATACACATCGTTATAACCTCAAATAGTTTGACACAAAGCATTTTTTTTCTCCAAGTGGTCAAGATACTTCCTAATTGTGCCTTTCAGCCACACGCACAAAGGTAACGGAATCCTATTAAAGAATATAAAACTCGAAACCTTTTTGCACTGAAACTCCTTTCTATCTAGTCAATTGAAAATTCCCTTACGATATTCCTGAGTTATTCTGAACCTTATCTGAAAGGGTTAGAGTGCATTTTGGTCTGGTAAATGTATGTTTTTCTACTTTTCGTCAAGTACCCTTGTCGAGTACGGATCAGGTTAATGGTTGCCCTCGTGTTATTTGTGAATAGCTTTTGCGATTTATAAATGCATTGCCTGGAAATGTATGTACGTAGTTTAACCAAGTAGGTTTCATTCACAAACTTTACGTCTTTTTATAGGAAAAGATCATACTATTTCATCATTTTGACAATCCTGGGACTATTTTCCTTTATTGACATCTTAATTAATTTAAATGCCTTGTTAATAAGTATGTAAGAAACATTCTTCTCAAGGCGGGTGTACGTAGAGTGAATAACAGAAAAGCATGTATGAGAAGGTTAATGGGTGTGAGTGAAGCAAGAGAGATTTATGAGGATCGTAGAAAGTAGCGAGCGATAATCTCTACCTATACCGTGGGGAAGTGGTGGCTTGAATATATGTATGTAAGAGATGATTAATGTAACTAACCTTATCTGCAATATCTTGTAGGCCCTTTTCTTCGGTTATGTATATTATAATATATTAATATAGTAAGTATATTAAGTACTTGATAAGAATATTCCATTAATTAATATGTATTTAGATAATTAATTATATAGGAGATGTTATATCTCCAAGGTTCTGACCACCCGAAAAGCAATTAATGAAATGAATGTTTTCTATGTATAGTGATATATTTCTGTAATATTTACATTATATCACTCAATCTCCTGTTATTATTACTCGCAATATCTATACCAATAGTACCTACATTGATACCACATATTAAAGTTACTGCTATTGCACCACATATTAAACTATCATCTCTAAACTGAATAGGGCTGAATAGAACCAAGTTGATATGGGGTAATAATTGATTGTTGCACTGTAAGTCTAATTTATACGGTAGTTGATTGAAGGAGTTTTGTATTGCTTAATGCTGTCTACCTTTTCAGTATTTTTTAAGATAATGTTAAGATATCGCTGTCAATGAAATAGTTTTTCTATATAATAAAATAAGTCCCATACTGAATATAGGTTAATAGAATGCTAACTAGCTTTTTTCGACATATAATACATAGAAAAACACTTAGCGATGAGAAATCATTAAAATCCAATGGAAATATTGGCTGGCAAGCTGTCCCCAATATAATTATAAAAATAACGAATAAATATTTTTATTTGTGGTTCCTGATGGTAAATATTATATATACATTAACATCACTGACCTATTAATACCTTTGAAAAACTGAGTGAGTACAGATATGAGGAATCTTTGATTCAAGCATAGATTTCATTGTAAGCAATATATGTACCTAGTTTATTTATCAAATATATAATTTTCTATACAGTAGCCTTACTAATTACAGAAACGAACATTAGTAGCGACTTTGTAAATGAACATTAATTTTCTGTAAACACCAAAGAGTATGTACACCAAACCTAATTTAGCAATAAGTCTTCACAATCACGAGAGCTATCTTGCCAAGGGGCTGTTTATTGAAAAAAAAACAAAACAAAGAGAAGAGAAAAAAGCAAATAAACTCATACAAGTGCGCGTGTAACTCGAAACGCTAGCACAAATAGATTGTATTGAGAGAAACGAAAGAATATTGTGTTTGGAAAATGTTGACTGGCCCTGCCTTGGAGATGTGAGAAATGTTGACTACCCCTGGCTTTGAGCTTACTTAGAAATGAAATTTCTGTATTATTATGACTGACTTTATTTCTAAGATGGGATCTTATTTTATTAATTTATTTAAACTAATGTAGTATAAGAAGTAAGTTAGTTTTTATATTAATGTCAATACAGTTGTTTCGAAATCATGAAGAACTCTGTTATCCCCCCAAGTTTATTTTACACACAGCACCTAAGATTAAAAGTCACCTAAAATCCCTTTTAAAATATTATTCACTAGCAAAAATCAAACAACTAATTCCTCTTAATCACATTACCAATATCATTTATTCTTTCATCAATACTTTTCTATCCAATTATAAAATCCTACCCGCTACTTTATGGTCACCCCATTTTAAACTAACAATTGTATTGTACCCCATCCTATTTGTTGATAGTCCGATAATGACTGAAACACTCCAGTCCTGATAAGGCTAACTCAATTAGTAGTTAAGAGGTGAATAAGGGAGTAAGGTTGGTATGAAATTATAGTATAATGGGTGTGAGTGAAGCAAGCGATTGGTTCCAGATGGGTAAGTGTCTGCCTAGCCTGTTAGGGAGTTAGAGGCGTGAATATATGTATGTATTAGTATCTTTATGTAGTCTGCAACACTTGCTAGTAACATTATAAAAGAACAAGGTAGTTATCATATCTATCATCATCAAATTAAAATTTTGAAACAAATACAAATAATATTAATGCCAATAAATAAATTATTATTTGAAAAAAAATTGTACCGATAACTGATAGGAAAAATCTAGATATCAGTTAACTTTTCACATCTATAATAACTAATAACATCCTTGTACTTTATACAAAATAAACCCTTTTTCTATTTTTAACTTCACCTTTGTGAATATTATACAAATATTTTACTTTAATGACACAATATTTTTGACTCACAAAAACATCTGTTACTCTAAATATATCATTGAACTAAATCACATTATCTGTACATATTAAATTTAACCTTATTACCACCTTAACCTTCCAAACAAAATCATCACCATGGTGATTTGTAGACCCCACCCTTCAATACAAAGGTTAATCATTTTAAATTCTAATCCCATTGCTTTTCAATAGAGGAGGCAAGGAATGTGCTGTGACAAAGTTTAATATAAATTCTGAAAGGTCTTTTATTACGTTGAATTAAGTTATAAAACACGCTGGGTAGAGTTTTAATTAATGGTGAGAGTAATGGAGCTATAAATGTAGTGTGTGTATGTAGTGTGCAGATAGCAGTTTGATAATTATACATACATATTACGCCCGTTTCCCTTTAGGGGGAAGGCAGAGATCAAGGATCCGTAATATTATCTCTAATTTTTGTTCTTTTCTGTATAATTTTGAATATTTACGAGAGTTAAAAATAACGCTTTCCAGTCTAGTTGTTGATTATGTATACTATATATGCGTCTATCTATATATAATAAGTATGTATATATTTCTTAAATATACGTTGGCTATAGTACCCGTAACACAAGTCTTAAATGAACTTACCAGGGGACTGGTTCAATTGGTATAGTAGTGTCTCAAAATATTATTAACTACATACTCATATAGAAAGGACATATTCGTATGTTACTAAAGTTTATTGAGACATATTTCTTATATCTCTTCAATGATGATATGCATGAATATATGACCGATAATATATTGTGCTAGTACACTATAATCCTATAACCCCCAATTAATTAAAAGGGTGAATATGTGATAGGGCAGTGGTAGAAAAGATTAAGTGGTATTAGGATTATTGGAATCGTATTTCAATGAGCAATGGGGTGACAAACGAGTTAAGCATTGCGACCGTATATCCTTTTGGGGTAGACAGGATTCTGTAACCACTTTTAAAGTGTAATGGTTTAAGGTCATTTAAAGTTAATTTTTCAACAAAAAGTCAAAATTATGATGATAATATTCGCGTTGATAGATTATTATTTAATTTTATCCTCAAATAAATTGTCTATCTAGTGGAATGCAGTTGAATAGCTCATACCTAACATGCTTTCGAAATTTCGGAGATGGGCACTCAAGTCTCTGAATACATAGTCTCTGATACAAATCATGAATTGAATGTATGTTATTACAAATTCAGGAACTGATAGGTTAAAATTTTCTATTGATAGGTTCTTAATTTTAAGAGGATTTTTTTTTCTATTATCTTGTTTTTAACGGATCTGAAAAACATAATTGTAATAAATGTAATAGTTATCTCCTAGGTCACTTTTAGTAAATTTTTTGCTTTGCTTTTCTTAATAATTAGCATTAGTAATAGATTGATTGCATTTCTTCCTATAGATTCCATTTAACCCTAGTCCCTTAGTCGCCTCCTACGACATGCCAAAAAGAACAGCTCGTTAACATTCTCTTCACATAAAACTTAAACTCTATACTCTACCCCTTCCTTCACGAATTAAATTCGTGAATATATGTATCAATAAATAAGTACCAGGGCAACATAGATGCTAAATCACGGTGCAGTGCCATGTGCACAAACGCATAAATTGTCCGCGAACAATAGGTGGCGTTGCATTGTTGTCCGATACATCCTGCTTACCCCTGCGGTTATGGGGATTGAATTGTTCCGATACTTGTGTTATGATCTTTGATGTTAATATTGTGTTGTTTAATTGGTATAGTAATTATTTAGTAATAGTTTTTATACATACATTCATGTTCTTTAATCCATTTCGGGGTGGACTGAACCTCGGTGATAGTATATCTCCTAGGTCACTTTTTCGCATGAATATTGGGGTTAGAATATTGGTAGAATAATATCAGATGATAGATGATTTATAGATATATGGCCTTATACATATATAAACATCACGCCTGATTGTCCCGATCCAGACCACTTTCGCTTCATTGACACTCATACATCTTTTAATTCACACTCGGCGATTATAGGTACTCCTAACGTCATATATATTTAGATCTTTAGTCACCTAGAACCCAGTATATACCGGAAAAAAGCAGGTAATTAGAATTTTATTCACGTATCAAATTAAGTACTTAACCATCAAAACAACAAATCAAGTACATCAAAGAAAATTACGAAAAAAAACAAATTAACAAAACTTATAGCGGAAAATTAGCATAATATCCAAACCAGAAATTCACTTAAAAACAAATCTGCGGCTTAAGCTAATGACCGTTGCCCACCCCTGTATAAAATAAAAATAAAAAGAGAGAAGTTAGCAACACAGAGCACGGTGGCTGTTAATTAGTCTGTGGCGCCCTTTTTAAGTTTTTAGATTTTTCGAGCTTATAATAGCGCCTTTATGGCTATTTAACTCAATAGGGTGACTATTATTTTTAATTTCTTTGGTATTCTTTTTAAATTATTTACTTTATTATTGTTGGGATGTATTATAATGCTAATTGATGTAATTGTAGTAGGAGGAGCATAAATTATCGTTCCTTGAAGGCTTTAAGATACTTATAATAAAGCGTTTATTCACAGCCACATAAAAATACTCAATATGAAAAGATTACAATTAAATGTTACAAACTAATGGTACGTTACAGTTTTAAGAGATTCGCGAATGAAGTTACCTTTATTACCTATATGCATCTTTAAATATGCATCGTCTGCCCGTGACCATGGCTGCTGCAACGTAGCCGAAACGTCGGGTTAATAAAGGTAACTTTATTATATAAAAATATACGCGATAAGTCCCGTTAGTTATTAATCTAATGGTACATGTTGTGCATATTCCAAAAAGCTTCCAACTCAATACGTTAATCAAGTTCCCCAATAAATGTGACGAAAAGCTCACTGGATTCTTGCCTTCTGCCTACCTTTTGGGGTTTTCATTGCATCACTATGGACAAAGAACAAAAAAAACTTATAATGATTTTGTGTATTTGGGAACACTATTTACTAGTAGCGGAAAGTGTGAGGGAGATATTGATCGTAGTGTGTACAGGTAATAAGATTAATGGGGCCGTGTATAGTGTTATGGGTAGCCAGTTGATTTCTCAATCGGCACGTATGGCTATTGATAGGGCTGTGCTAGTTTCAACGTTGACTTATGGTAGCGAAAGTTGGGTATGGCAAAAGAAGCATGAAAGTAGAATCAATGTCGTAGAAACGGGCGTTTTGTGTATATGTGTATATATGTATGTTTATCAGTAATAATAATTCCTAATTTCTTACATCAAATTCACTATTGAAACGAAAAGTACTACGGAACCTTGCTATCTGCTTTTTGGATATTAATTACGTATCTAATTATTAGTTACAAATGAAAGCTCCTTTACAAAGAAACCACAAAATCGCTACCACGAATTATAATTTCTAAAAAACTCCGCCCTTTTTATATTGTATGCAATACACACCCCATTTTTAATGTATTTATTTTCCTCCGCAACAAATATCCGATATCAATATTATTGCTAAACAAATATTGTAATTGAGTACAATGGGCTTCACAAGTGGTTTATAACAAAACATATTCGAGGCAGATGTTTCTATATCATCGTGTGTCTATCTCTTTCTTTGTCGAACAAAAATTTTTCCTCTCTGTCTCACACGTAATGATATTCAAAATGGACAGTGTACAACGATTGTAAGCTCTTAAAAATGGCGTATTATTTTAATGAAATCTTTTAACGAGATCGTTCTTTATTCAGAACAAAGAGGTTTTTTTTCCTTTTAGTAAACGTTATAACATTTAAGGCCTTTGAAACTTGGGTTCTTACAAATGTTCCTTACTGAGGCTCCGTTTTGTGCTTTTGAATGAGTTCGAGGTTTTGTTTTTAATGAGTCGACGCTCGGTTGTTTTGTGAAACAAAATGGCGGATGTATAGTTAAAGAGAATCTGAAAGAAATCTGATATCTATCAATTTAGTTTTTACTGTATGTCTGTTTATTTTTTGTTAATAAACTATACTCTTTTTATATGTTTAAAGAGGTACATTCTTTCAATGAATAGATTGTTTTGTCCATTATGAAATGAATCCTTCCAGACAAGGATGCTGATATAACCCGCATTTATGGGTCTTGTCAATTCTACAGTATTTTTATTATTCGTATGTTTATCGTTACTTAACATACTGTGGCTGCATCATGTTGTAAATATTACATCAGAAAAATAAATTGAAATACATATGTATGGGAACTTGTCATTACAACTTTTAAAAAGAGACCAAAAATCAATCAACTTACAACTACAAATCACACGCAAACCCATTAAATTTAAACACAAAATAAAACGTGTAAACCCGACCGCGTTCCGTTTCCAATCAATCAATATTTCCACTCCCGTCCTTTATATACCCTCCCCCCACTCCAGGCAGGCGGCCATTAAATTCGCACACGCGACTGGAACCACACTTAAAACACTTTAATTACACGAAACATAATCACTTTTGTGCGCCACTGTACGTCGAGTGCGGTCCAAATTGATTTTCGGTTTCCACGACAGAAGCTTGTTTCGCTCGGATTTATAACTGGATTTAATTGTTCCGCGCTTAATGTGGACTGGACGAAATTAAGAAATATTCGCAGGCAAAATTGGTTTAATTGTGCCACTGATTTTAAAACGTATATGCAGTAATGCTATATATGTATTTATTTATATATAATAAGTATATTTCTTAAATATACGTTGACTAGTACCCTTAACACAAGTCTTAAATGAACTAACCAAGGGGCTAGTTCAATTCGTGTAAAAGTGTCCTAAATATTAGATATTATTAGTAATTATTTCTTGGGAAATGGTAATTAATAGCCAAGGAGATGTTTTGATGTTTTCAAAGTTCTGTTTGTGAAAGAGTTAAAAGGACGTGAGTGTATATGTATGCAATAATTCCTTTTTATGTCATATGAAGCCGACTGTAATATTTTTCGGGGTCTTAGTACCTGCAATGACATTTCCTTATAAATATGAGGCTTAGGGCGGATTGACCATTAGTATGGGCTTAACAATGATCAATCTTTAATATCTCTATCTCTTACTTAATGTATTGTACATTAAAACTAGTCACAAAAGAACGACTCCGTATATTTACACACTATATCAGTATACAAATAGTCCCTTTAATGTCCTTCATTACTAAGTAAACTTTTCTTTGTCAACAGCGCAAAAGCGAGCAAGAATCACCGAAGTAAACAGTAGTCCATCACCTGAACAGCCTTCTGACATCAAAACCCCAACACCACCAGCCCGCACGCCCCCTAGAAGTCCTCAATCTGACCACGACCTTGACGTGGAAGATGAAATAGAAGACCCTGACTCTTCCAACCTTACCCCTGAGAACCTCTCCCTCAAGGAACCCAGGATAGCTCAAGTGAAGAAAGAAGAAGAGAAATGGGAAGCGAATGAGTATAAATACAAGATGTACAATCGTAAAGAACGGAAAGAAAGAGAGTGTAACGTTAGGGAAGAAACCCCTGAAGAATTGACTCCTCCTCACCAGAAATCTCCTGTAGATGTCCTGACTAAGGTCTTTCCTACACGAAGAAGGTCTGATATAGAAGCTATACTCTCCCGGTGCAAGGGAGACGTGGTAGCCGCGATGGAGATGATGTTATCAGGGTCAGAAATGAACCCGTACCTCCAAGAATCTCCACCTTACCTCCAGAATCAATTCCAGAACAAATCCGCGTTCTCTCCGTTGACCAATCAAAGCTTTAAGTTCTCTCCTTCTAGAAGATTCTTGACCCCACCGTATAGTGGCACTGGGTACCTACCAACAGTGATTAGACCACCACCAGATTACTTATCTTCTTTTCTTCCTCCATCAGACTTGGTTTATGGGAGACCAATGCAATCTCCTACTCACTCACCAAGGTCGGATAATACGAATAATGAGGGGTTTTCCGATTAGGGGTTCTCGGGACACTGGACTGTACTGTAGTCTAGTGTGAGTTGATTAGTCAAATGTATATTAAAATGTAGGTAAGTGGTTTTAAAATAGATACGGTCTATTAGATTCTTAAGGCGGATCATGAAGAACAGAAGAGCATGTATGAGAAGGTTCATGGGTATGAAACAAGGGAGATTTGTCGGGATTGTTCCTGCTGACGATTGATTGTCTCTATCTATTCCTTGAGGGATGTAGAGGCGTGAAAACTATAATATATATGTATATATGAACGGAATATAATCTGATATACGGTTGGATGTAATACAAAAGCTAACTTCTTAATAACAGTGGTAGTTGTACTGGCGTTTATACTAAGCGACGTCAATATTGCTTCATCTTATTATGTATCAACAAGAAGAGGATTATAATGTTAGTGAAAATAGTTTGCTATCGATTCTGCCACATCTTTAGAGAGCTGGATAAGTCACATATCTGATCTGGTTATCACTGAATGAGCATAGTGCAAAGAATGTTCTATAGTATTAGTCCAGAACTGGAAACAATAATGCTAAAAAGAGAAAATTATGTCATCTTTGATGTTTGTATTCATCTTGTATTGTAACAGTTTTATCGAATTCAAATCTTCTTTGAATTCAAAATGGCTGACGCTATAAAATGGCGGTATATTAAACAGCTTTGATATGTCAGTCACTGTATAGTTTAATAATTAAGACATTGTAATATGATGGTTTATAATGACACCCATTCTATTTGGTGTTTAAATCGATATTCAACTAGATAAGTACTAAATTGATACATTCCCAATAAATGTTTGCTGTGTATATGTTTTTAATTCTTGTACATATTATGAAATAAACGTAAGAATAATCACGTAAAAGGATACTATACTTATTAAAATTAGCATGTATGTAGCTACAAACTTCAACAGTCCGAAGTATTAAGCAAAAAACGTTACAATATTGTTAAATTTACAGGTTCAAACAATATTAACGCTTTGTGTAAATAATGTTCTTATATAATAATAATTAGTTCTTTAATACGCATATTATGACATACTCACAGACAGGAACCTTCTTCATAAGTCATCTACGGCTGTTGCTACGAATATTATCATTTACTACGATTTTTAACGTCATAATGTCACCGATTTTAAACTAGAAAATGTTTTAAGAATTGGTCTAAGGTTACTTAGTATTTATCCATACACGAAAGCTGTATTCATTTTGACCAACAAAATTAAGGTATATACAATTATTATACAGTTTATCTTTTCGATTTTAGTAAACTTAAGAATATTCTTTAGTGATTTGCTGAGGGCCTCGAATGATCGTCATTTGCGGCGTACCCTTGGGGAGGCCTATGTCCAGCAGTGGACTGCAATAGGCTGATTCATTGATTCTTTATTTAGTTACACAATCCTAATACATAAAAATAAGCATAGATTGTATTATAGCTTTCTTCATTGCTTTAGAAATTCTTAATATAAACGTAATAAGTATGCACCAATAATTAGATATGATAAGTAAAAACTATGTAAATAGGTTTAAAGGTTGATGCGGTATATTAAATACGTAATTAGATTTAGTAGATAGATATAATTAATCAATATTATAATATAGTTTTAAGAGATTCGCGATTTATACTCATGATTAATAACAAACGGGACTTATCGCGTATGTTTTAAATAATAAAGTTACCTTTATTAACCCGACGTTTCGGCAGTCTGCCCGTGACCATGGCTGCTGCAACGTAGCCGAAACGTCGGGTTAATAAAGGTAACTTTATTATTTAAAACATACGCGATAAGTCCCGTTTGTTATTAATCATGAATATTATAATATGTATTAAGATGATAAAATGTTTTAATGAAATCATGATAAAGGTAATAGTCATAAACTATGCATATTTATAAAAATAGTCTTTTGTCTTGAACGTCAATAGAATGCGAACTAGCTACCTTTCTTCACGGCTTAGTTAAGGAGGCGATCTATGTCTGGAATGGAATTTATTTGGCGGACTTAACGTTTGATCATTGTGAATTATATTCCAAACCTAATAGTAATCTTAAAGATGATTACGGATATATTATATTTCCAATGTATTGTAAAGTATGGACGCAACAATATACGAATAGTTACTTTTAAACATTCGCGATTTATACTGATTTTATTTACCATGTGAGACCGGGTCATATCACGATAAATTTTAATTAATAAAAATATAAAAACCTTTATTTCACCCGACGTTGCGACCCAGTTGCATAGGCCGTGGTCGTGGGAAGACTGGCGTTTCAGCTAATACTCGTATCTTTCTACCCTCACAATTGAAATTTTTGTTTTTTCATAGTACGACACACTACAGTTACACTATCCGAAGACACATCTGCAGTCTTGTGGTGTAACTGAAATATACGAGTATTTCATAAATGATGTATATCAAATCTTTTAAAATAGATACCCTATTAGATACATAACATGAAAAAATCATGTAGTAACGGTTATAGCCAAGTGGTTAAGACCTCTGACTTCTTATTAGACGTCTTAGGTTCAAATCTCGGCTCTGGCATGTACCAATGATTGAAAGTTAAAAATGAGTTTTTCATTGACATATGTAATTTACATACACTGTTTGTAAGGAAAATGTTAAGAGGAAATCTGCCTATCTCTCTAAATAGGCAATAGCGATTCGGATATATAACAACAAAAAAGGTAGTGTATTTACACAAGTCGCAACGCGTATCTACATTATAATATGCTTTATAGATGTATAACCTAATATCCTGATTGTATATTTGCTTCATACCTAGGTTAGGTTAGTGCTTGTAAAAAGCTGAAATTCACGAATACTCAAGTACTAGATTTAGTGACACGTACTTAAACACTATATCATGTAGAAATTAGTACTAAGGTAACAAATATACGAGAATCTTTAATGTAATATGAAATATTATGTAACTTTTCATTTTGTGCTATTATAGTATTAGATGTGCTCAATAAAATGTTTAAATTATCTCTAATAGTGATTTTTATTTACTAACTAGTGACCCGCTCCGGCTTTGCATGGGTATAAAATATATAGCCTACTCCACTATTTAATGGATGTTAAACCTTCCTCTTGAATTACTCTATCTATTAAAAAAACCGCATCAAAATCCGTTGCGTAATTTTAAAGATTTAAGCATACAAAGGGACATATGGACAAAGAAAGCGACTTTGTTTTATACTATGTAGTGATAACCCATATAACACACTTTGAAAGTCATTAAGATCCCTATTTATACGATGGGCTAGCAACTAGTCACCAATATAATATATCATCCATCCATTCATCATCAATTACTTTTCCGTCAGTTTTGCTAAAAGTAACTAAGATGTTAAATCTTTCGAGGTACTGTCCGCCTCGAAAGGGATTTAGGTACGTAAATGTGTATGTAACTATGTATGTATTTTATAAAATTAATATAATTACATTTATTTAAGATTTACTGTGCATCCACGTGTAGGAATCAAGAGGTGTATAAAGGATGTCAATAAAGAGAAAGTGGTTTGCCGGGGTTGGAAATGGGGATTCTTGACGACCTCCGTGGCACGATCGGTTAGACACCCGAACGCTAATCGTGGGGTCCCGGATTCCATTCCCGGTGGTGGCAGAGTTAAGAACAACGCTTTTCTACTGCTTTCCAGTCTGGTCGTTGATCATATTTGCTATATCTGTATTGATCTATATATAATATGTATTAATTTCTTAAATATACTTTGACTAGTTCCCTTAACACAAGTCGCTCGTTTAGAAATGAACAGACTTAATCCAAAAAATAGAGTTTGGAGAAAATGACAAATTAAGTTTGCATTATTATCGACTTTCACTTTCATGGTCAATATTTCAGTATTTTTGTTAATAAATAGCAAATATTATGTTATTAAATGAATGGGTATCTATTTATCTCCCAGTTAACAGAAAAATATGTAAAAAGAAGCCTTGTAATTTAATTAAAATAACGTTTTTTTTATGTAGTTTAATTAGGTCTTTACTTTAATAAATAAGAAAATAAGTCCTTTGTGTTTTGGAGCTGATAGAGAATCTCATTTTAGGTCATTTTATGACAATAAGCCACAATCACAAATTTTTGGATTAAGTCTGTTCATTTCTGAACGAGCGAAGTCTTAAATGTACTTAGCAAGGGGCTAGTTCAATTGGTGTAATAATGTCAAAATATTATTATTATTATTTGATTTCTGTCTACCTCTCTGTAAAGAAGTGGATTTGAAATATTAGTATGTATTAAAACTACACTTGATGGTAGATCAATTAGTAAATTACTAACTTTTAAACACTAGTTGTTAAAAATTTTCGTACTATACATAATATTACATTCATTACCTGTTCATATCGGGTTCGATTCCCAGTGGAGGCAAAGTTAAGAACTACGCTTTTGTTCTTCTTTTCAGTCTGGTCGTTGATTATACATGCTATATATGTATTTATCTATACATAATAATTTCTTAATCTATACAAAATATTTGTGGACTAGTACCCTTAACACAAGTCTTAAATGTACTTAGCAAGGGGCTAATTCAATTGGTGTAATAATGTCCAAATATTATAACAAATATGTATTAATATATTACTTATAATATTTTACTACGTGCCTATTAGGCGGAAGACATAGTATCCCTATAGACATTATTAAAACGATCGTGTATGGAATTATAAATATTAGTTTATCAATAAACGATTCTAGTTATCTTTACCCCTTTAGTATTGTTTACAAACAACTGGAAAGAACGGCAGCTAGTTAGCATTCAATTTACGTCCCAGGGACAGATTATTAAACGCTTGATGAGAAAAAAAACCCTTAAATTTTCCCGCGAACCGAATGTGAATTTAATTATTAATCAGATTTTAAACCCGGTAGGGCAAGGAAATGTATTCATTCGGCTTTAGAGCCACAGAAGTCACGTGTCACACACACTCCCTTCATTTATAAATCGTTGGTCCGATTCTATTTTTGTTTAGTGTTAATTCGAATTGACGTTTTAATTTCACAATGGACGTAATAAGCTTAATTCGATCGAAATGCCTGGAGCAGACGTTTTGGTCACTAATTCGGTTTGTTATAAATAAAGTGTGTGATGTCGAAAAGTGGGTTTAACTTTTTTTTTATTTGCGGATATCGCCTTGTTAATTTTATTCAATGACCCGTGCTAGTCTAGGACGCTATGAATGCTAACTAGCTGCCTTTCTTCCAACCATGTTGTAGGAAGCGACTAAGGTACTAGGGGTACATGGAATCTATTGGGCGATGGTTAGACAAATTGTCACTATGTACATATAAATTCACGTCCTTCAATTCCTTTCGGGGTGGACAGAACCTCAGACATTTACGATCTCCTAGGTCACTTTTTAGCATAAATATTGGAGTTTTGATGCTAAAATTATCCTTTCTGTATCCAACTACTATCTCCTATTAAATTACCTAAATTTCTACCTCCAAAATCCGCCATATTGTTTCTTGCATGCGTCTCCACAATGCAACTCCAGTGGACCGTTCCTTTGACAGATGTCAAAGGCCTTTGTCTCTGTGGGGTGACGTCTGAGTCAGTGCTTTGGTGGATGAAGAGAGGGATTGAAAATGGAGATACTGCAATGACTGTCTTGTAGCATTTATATGCGTACAGAATTCTCTGGCTATAAAGTTTGTACTTTAAGATTAGATTTAAGATATTTTTTTCACTATCACTAGTAGTTAGGTTTTATTAGAGGATGTATACAGGAGCATAATAAACCATATTACCTGGTAAGTAACTGATTTATTGTAATAAATATTTAAGACACAAAGTGTTTTTGAATTTAGCAAAGTATTAAACGGAGTTTTTTTTTCAAGTGTTAAATACATAATTGTATTTAAAACCCTTTAGATTGCTCTCGATACCTTAAACTTCTTCTGTTTTGCATTCGACAACTAACCAGTATTTCTTGCGTCAGCCATTTTCAATCCCACTTTTTAATTGACAAGTATGTCACGATAATTGTCAGATATATTTGTGTTTGTACACTGATTAAACTAACCCCAGTTTTGAGTACTGACTATGTAAAGGACTATTGGTGGTGGAATATTATGCGATGGACTTTTAGTAGCTAAACACTGTCGCAGTGTTGTCACTGGTAGTCACTAGACACTGGTACAGTTATTATTATTATTATAGAGACAGTAATTAGTAGGTTCATCCTAGCGCTGGAGTCAGACAGGGGTGCATAATATCGCCGCTTTTGTTCAACATATACACTGAACTCATTATGCGTATTACCCTAGAAGACTGGACGGACGGTGTTACTATTGGTGGATATAAAATTGCCAACTTGCGCTATGCAGACGACACAACCTTATTTGCCACAAGCAGTGACCGCATGGAAGAACTTCTCCTTAAAATGGAACGTGTCAGCATGGAGTTTGGTTTAAAAATTAATCGCAGCAAAACCAAGATTATGGTGGTCGATAGGGCGAACAACTTGCCACAGCACACCAAGATGGCCAATTGTGACGTCGTTCCGTCTTATACATATCTTGGGGCTCTTATCTCGAACCAAGGCGGCTGCATCGATGAAGTTAAGCGACGGATGGCCATGTCTAGGAATGCAATGGATAAGCTGAAGAAAATATGGAGAAACAAACGCATAACCAAGGCTACGAAAACCAGACTAGTAAGAACGCTGGTGTTTCCCATTTTTCTGTACGCTTCTGAAACTTGGACCTTGCGGCAACTAGAGTCCAAAAGGATAGATGCTTTGGAGATGTGGTGCTGGAGGAGAATGCTCGGAGTGTCATGGACTGAATTCCGCACTAACGCTTCAATCCTTGAAGAGCTAGGCATCCAGCAGCGTTTATCTGCATTGGTCCGTGGGCGCATTTTAAGCTTCTTTGGCCACATCAGTCGACGCGGGAATTGCTCCATTGAACGCCTCGTTGTGCAAGGAAAGGTGGAGGGAACAAGACCTCGTGGTAGGTCGTCGATGCGGTGGACAGACCAGATCAAGGCTGCCGTTTGTGCCCCGGTACACGAATGCACCCGCATGACGGCCAACAGGCAGAGGTGGCGGGAGGTTGTGCGGCGAACCATGTCGGCTGCTCAAGATGCCACGTCATGAAGACCACGACCGCTCTGATAAGAGCGTAACGATTGAGAAGAAGAATTAGTAGGTAAATCTAGGAAATACTAGGAATAATAGGAGAAATACACATATACATCGATACCCTTCGCGATTGTGAACAGAAGTACATAGGTATCCTCCAAAATAAATTGTAATCCTCCAAAATAATTGTAATTTTACATTTGTTATGGATAAATATATAAGAAAGTCAAGGATATCTTGGCTTGATCTTGATTGCCTTCTTAGTCTTTTTAATCTGTTGAATCTCCTAGTCACCTTATATTAAGTCACTTTCACATCCTGAATTTGGAAAAAAATATCTTTTCTTTAATCTGTACTAATATTATAAAGCTGAAGAGTTTGTTTGTTTGTTTGAACGCGCTAATCTCAGGAACTGCAGGTTCGAATTCAAAAATTATTTTTGTGATAGATAGACCATTTATTGAGGAAGGCTTTAGGCAATAATATATAACATCATCCTGCTACTAATAGTAGTAAAGAATTTAATATAAAAATCAAATTATAATTACAGTGCCATCTATGTTTTATGAAATGAAAACTTAAAATGTGGCAAATTATTTGACATTGCTTGTTCTTAATAAACCACAAACAAACACACATCTAAACACTGCCACATCTCAACCTTTTAAAGCACAGGCCTGGACATTAGGACAATCAGGCCATCCAAAACGTCCCGACCACAGAGGTCGGAGTGGCAGCCATCATCTCGAATCGACTGGTCATTGTCAACGGGATGAGGGCATGCGATCGGCATGCGAGATTGAGTGTCTTTGTCATGTTAGGAATATTGGAGGGTATAAGCTGACCTAAGCTAGGGATGGAAATAGAATGCTAACTAGCTGCCGTTCTTCCCGGCGTGTTGTAGACTGTATGAGCGATGGGTTAGCAACATGTTATATTTGTTACATTGTGACATCGCAACCCCATTCATGCTAATAAGTGACCTAGGATATATTATCTACGATTTTCACATCGAAAGGGATTAAAGGACGTGGATTTATATGACTACTGAACTATTTAAGACTATAGTTAAAGGCCGACTAGTGCGGGGCGCTTACTACGCGATGGCAATGAGTGCATCTAAGCTATATGTGCAAAGATAATTGTTTTTGTATACATAATTTGTTTTTATAACTGGCACTGGGCAAAAAATCCTGAAAGCCGGAGTTTCTTGTTGGTTCTACTCCGAGCCAGGGCTTCCGAACCAACTGTAGAATTTCAATGCTAAGAGACAACTACCAGACCAGTGTCAGGCAAATGTTTTGACTTTCAATGAATGTACTGTACTTGTACTTATGTTGAATAAAATCATTTGACTTTACTTTTGAATGCTAACTAACTTCCGTTCTTCCCGGCGTGTTGTAGAATATATAGGCGATGAGTTAGCAACCACCGATCTTATATTATGACATCGCAACCCCATTCATGCTAATAAGTGACCTAGGAGATTAAGGGACGGAATGTATATGCATGTATCGGGTAGGTATGGTTTAGGTAAGTAAGAGAATATTAGTATTATGCAGTGGTTTGGATACAGAAAAATGTGATCGAAATAAATAGGTTCAATATCTAACGATGGAAATTTATATGGATAATTTATCGATCTAATTTACTTGGCAGGTAAACGGTTACGTCTTCGGTGAAAACACTATAGCTTCTCAATTATCCTATTTGCCTTTTTGGCGACATAAAAAGATCCCATTAATTTTGGTTTTTATATGGCGAAAAGTAAGTTTGTGTGCCTTGGACCCATTTCAAATTTAAAATTTCTTAATCTCTATCACCTGAACTCTGATCAACCCTTATTAGAGTTTCACTCAATATTATCCCATAATTAGTCATAATTAACTGCAAAACAATGACCAAAACTTAAAATAATTTACTAAAAACAATTCGAGTTTCAACATGGCGCCAAAATTGCGTATGACGTTTGAAAACCAATAAATCGAGGCCACGGTTCCACGGGATTCAGCCATTCAGCCAGTTATGCCAGACAATAGCGCGGTCCAACTTGGGACAATAAATTTCAGACATACAGCCAACTTTAACTGTTATGCCGACGAAATAATACCGTGAAAAGGGGTACAAAGTGAGGAAATTCAGTATCTAAATCATATTTAAAGTCCTTTTAGATCAACCATGCGGACAAAATTTTATATTGTTCATATAATTTATGGATAATATAATACACCGTTAATTTTATTAAAAATTACGGAATAGATATGTCCAAAATTTTGTTTACCCCGAATGGGATTAATGGACGTGATCGTATATCTGCGTAATTAAAAAGTTTTGTAGAAAAAAATTATGAAAGTCTCTCGTGTATATTTTTTAACCTTTAGATTGTTATTATTTATTAAAATACGGATTACAATTCATTTATTGATATAGAATATTTGTAACAGGTTGCTAACCAATCGCATAAATAGACTCCATTGGCCCCTAACCTACCTGTTCCCCGAACAGGTAATAGTGCTTGTAAATGGTGACATGGCTTACCACCTGTCACATTGACTCTTGACTATGGTCAACACGTGGGTTCGAGGTGTCCTTAGAATGACAGCTTTCGCAATTGCAGAGATGGACACGTGAACTTCTGACTACCCCGCTAGGGTTAATGGTCGTGAACGCGTTTGGCAGCGCGTAACTACTACATTTATATTGGATAAAAAGGCAGCTAGTTAGCCTTGTATAAGGTCCCAATACGAAGACATATTATTTATGTACCAATATTGATAATGGTGAGATGTGTCAGGTTCGATTACCAGTGGATGCAGAGATAAAAATAATGCTTTTCTTGATTATTATCATAGATATACATTATTTATACTCGTACTAACTATATTATTTACACATGTTTATCTTAAATATACACATTGACTTTTATTACCTTTAACACAACTTTTAATTAAACTTAATAAAGGGCTAGTTCAATCGGTGCTACCGTTCCAAAATTTGAAAAAAATAGAGATTTAAATAAACAAAATTTATTTTTATTTAATCACATTGAGGATGTAGGCAAAGATAAGTTTTAACCAGCCCTTTTGTGCCGGTAATAGACTCCGTGGAGAGCCCTCGCCATAATAAAAATAATTACCATCGCGGAGTGCCACTGACACTTGCTCTTTGGCCCCGCTGGGGTGGACAGGGACTATTTGAATTTATTATATGGCTAGGAAAAACGTTGTGAGGAAATCTGCCTATTTCTCGAATTAGGTAATAATCAATAAGTATACAGCGACATAATTTGACCTGTTAAGTTGAATGCTGACAAAAAAAATCTCCAACTACTAATGCGTTTTATCAGAATTGTAGTTTAATAACACTTTAACAATAGTGGTGAATTAGCAAAAGTGCCATATTTTACCATTAGTTAATGCAAAAGAGTAAAATTTCGCCTTCAAAATGGGGAAATTTGTCATTTTTGTTATTCCACGAAATGATATTGAACTATGATTTTGTTAAAAGCGTTAGTGGATTTGGTTACTGGTAAATACAGGGTTTTAAGTGGCTTAATACTATTATCATGCTCACTTATGATACTGGACAATAAATATTACATTGATTATATGTTTTGCATTAATTTTCTGCTGTATGTATTCATTTAAATATGAATAAAGCATGTTATAAGCAACTAGTCGCTAGAGAAAAATTAATTTGATAACGAACTAGCATGTATAGTGCCGAAGGGATATTAAAATATTTCCAAGTTTCGATTCAATCAATATTTAGTTAGTCAACGGTTGCTAGCACATTGCTAAGTTAATTCCATTTAAACCCCATCTCATACATTCTAGATAGAAAGGCACCTTTTTATTATATTATTCACGTACCTACATAGCAAAAAGACAAAAGACAAACTAGTTCACGACCATAAACCCATTCAGGGTAGTTAGAGGTTCAGATTTCCATCCCCGTCTTTGCGAAGGTAGTAAATCTATGGCCACCGCGAGCCCACGTGTTGACCAGATAGTTAGTACTCAATGTGACAGGTGGTAAGCCATGTCGCCACTTTCAAGCACTATCTATTTATTAACTGTTCGGGGAACAGGTAGGTTTCCTCATAATGTAATCCCTCACCGTAATATTCGACGCATTTCGTTAATGTATTTTTATTACGAAAATGTACATAGAAATTCATTAAGCAAAAAGCACAATAACTATATATAAATTCGTAATACATACATATGTTTATATACATACACACACATAACGCCCGTACCCCTAAAAAAGGGTAGGTAGAAACCACGGAAGCTAATATAATAAAGAAGCCTTTTCCACAGAGGATTAGCAGACTCTTTGAATACAAAATGAGTAAAGAGAGACGATGGTGTCGCCAACTAAGACACAGATTACTAAGTTCCTTTTCCAATTATAATAACAGGAAAAATGACTATTTGCATAGGTTATAGTCCTGACTATTGACTATTAAAATAAGACATTTCATAAAGGAAATTCCAGATATCGTCACATCTATAGAACAGAGTCGGA
Organism: Leucoptera coffeella; assembly: GCA_030578115.1. Taxonomy (NCBI): domain Eukaryota; kingdom Metazoa; phylum Arthropoda; class Insecta; order Lepidoptera; family Lyonetiidae; genus Leucoptera; species Leucoptera coffeella. The sequence continues at coordinate 53,359 of JAMBLF010000045.1, read as the reverse complement.
TTTTCATTTTCCTTGCTTTATAGGAGGCATTGAAGTTTTTCAATCACTTTTGCACTCCAATATAATATAATAAGTAATAAAATAGCTAATATAATGCAAAAATATTTTTAAACTGAAAAATCATCATAATTTATGCACCGTGTTCTACGATTACTACGATATGTTTAAAGATCAATTCCATATACATTCACGTCCCATTCGAGGTAGACAGAACCTCAGAGTATACACATCACTGTAGAGGGGTAGGCAGAGATCACGGACACCCATTTGTCCAGATCCTGACAGAACACTTTCGCTTCATACACACTCGGCGGTTATAGGTACTTCTAACGTCACTCTTTTTCAATATAGCGGTTATCTGACTTAGACCTTAGAAATAAAATTAAATACATAGTTAGTAAATCACTACATAGTATAAAACAAAGTCGCTTTCTCTGTCCCTATGTCCCTTTGTATGCTTAAATCTTTGAAACTACTCAACGGATTTTGATGCGGTTTTTCTTAATAGATAGAGTGATTCAAGAGGAAGGTTTATATGTATAATAACATCCATAAAATCGTGGAGTATACTAGGCTATATATTTTATACCCGTGCAAAGCCGGAGCGGGTCACTAGTTACAAATTAAATCTAATTCCGGTGTCAAAACACAATGACAGGGCGGGAAACAATTGTTTTTTCTAGTCCCGAGACCACAGTTTCGCTAGGGTTCAGCCGAAGGGTTGTTTACAATTGGCGTGTCAACCGCAGAGGCACTTAGTAACAGTGCAAGTGGTTAGCTATCTATCTATTTATCGATGCGAAAGGGTCGATTCGAGTGGACGGGTAGAATTGTGCTGTATGGGTTGTTTATGGTAATATATTGTTATATGTGGCAATACTAATGCTGATAGGTCAAACAAAATGTCGAGGTAATAAGAAGAAAAGCATTTATGTATAAATGAAAATTTTGAAAAGTTCATTTACGTACATAATTTACATTTCGCTAACGGTAATGGAAAACATTGTGAGGAAACCTGCCTATCCCTCGGGACAAGTAATAGACCTAACATGCCTTAGAAATTTTGGAGATGGGCACTGAAGCCTCTGACTACCCCGCCAAAATAAAAAAGGGAGTGTGCAAACACATGACGTGAAGCGTAAGTTAGGTTATATTTTAAGTCATTTACTAACATTCAGCCTAGTACCGAACCAATAAATTCAAACAGAAAGTCGTAGAAACATATCCGTGGGAAAAACGTAAACTTTATAGTAAACCTTTTTACTCCAACCTCTTTGAGACGTCAGGTGCTATTTTTTAGTAAGTAGCCAAGATAAGGCTTTGTCAAAGCCCTTTATGCCAGACAAAGGTGTGTTTACACAGGCACAATAGAAAAGAAACTTTGTAAGCGCACTTGTGGTTGATATCGGTTGCATAATCACATTATGCCCACCCCGCGGGTAGAACAAGTGGTTCATACGTACAAACCATAGACTAGATAGATGTGGGTGATACATTCACAGGGTTACAGATATAAGATACCTTATTCAACTTCAAAAATTTAACATTGTAAAAATTGCACAAAAATACTAATAACATGTATTTTATAATATAAACATAACATAACATACGCTTCACGACTTGTGTATACACACTCCCTTTTTTATTATGGCGGGGTAGTCAGAGTCATTCGAAGCCCGCGTACCACTAGATAGACAGCACCCGACGTGATAGGTAGTGAACAGTATCGTCGTATATAGGCACTGACTATTACCTATCCTGAGGGATAGGCAGGTTTCCTCACGATGTTTTCCCTCACCGTTAGCGACTGTAAATTATGTACGTAAATGAAAAACACATATTTAAATTTCATTCATTGGTACATGCCAGAGTCGGGATTCGAACCTAGGACCTTTCTCATACGAAGTCCGAGGTCTTACCCACTGGTCTTTTATAATATAGTATGTAAAAAAATCATAATTTGACAACCACGTTCGTCTCGAACGTTACCTGAATGACAAAACAAAATAATTATACTGATTGCAAATTGACGACATGCGCATAATTCAGATTATGAAGTATTTTGTTAAATTCTAATGACTTTCACAGAAACATCACGGTTGATATTGTTTATATGGTTGGGGGTAGTGATAATTCTACAACTTTGCGTCAAATTTCCAATTTGTCCCTTGTTATTTCGGATCAGTTTTTTCTCTTCATCATTTTGTGTTCTCTGTGAGACATATTTATGGTAATGAGCGCATTTATTTTCCTATGTATCCTTGTTTTTATGTATTTATTTTCTGCGTTTACCCTTAGTCGCTTTTTTAGATATATTTGTTTAATATCGTTATACTTAACTATGAAAGTAATGAAAAAGGTTTTAAAAATGTTTAAAAACGCAACACTTTGTTTTATCAATTACGAACATCAATGTGTTTGTATATGTAAATAATTTTATGTCTTCTTCCTATCAACGACATACCAATTACAAATTACAAACGATTTATATTGCAATATATGTACTTAAAATCCTACTATATACTTACCTAACAAAGCAGAGAGCCATACTGCTATAATACGCCAATCACCAGCCACACAATAACACAAAGAATATCACCCACTAAACAAATCCATTCACAAACCAAGTACACCGCATGATACCGTAATACATTTTAAATTTAAGTGATTTGAAAACGTTTTTCAAAAGCATACACACTTATTAAACCATATTATTCAACTATTGTTTGTATTATTCGACAACAATGGCCGAAAGTTAGCGCGCTTTTGAGAAAATTATACAAAAATATCCCCCCGATTCTCAAAACCAATACAACTTGAACTATAATCCCGAACAAATACTTCCAAACCATAGGTCTTTACAAAATGGTGCCAAAAACAATTGCCTACACACGCATTACACCAAAACAATCAACTGACGCTACAACGTTTGACGTTTAGTTCTTTATTCTAAAGCGGGCGGGGCAATGGTAACTGAAATTCTGCCAATCAATAAAAGGTCATTATATTGATTGATATTTTAATAGTAGTGTTGGGTTACGATGATTCGATAACTAGTTTATTGCTGTTATTAAATAATGATGTTTTTTTTAATTTTATTTTCATTTACTTACATAATTTACAGTTCCGTAACGGTGACAGAAAACATCGTGAGAAAACCTGCCTTATCCCTCGGGATAGGTAATAGCCAGTGCCTGTAACTAGGATACCGTTGACTACATATCACGTTGGGTGCTGTCTATCTAGTGTAACGCGGATTTTGAGACGCGCATATCTAACATGCTACTGATCTAAATATTATTATTTTAAATTATAACGGGGGCTTCTAATGGCAGACTCTGATCTCTGACTACCCCTGAAGGGTTAATGATCTTGAAACGTATGTGTCTATGTATATATCTTTAATCAAACAATCATTTTATTGCAATTTTCTGTCAACGAAAAATGTGAAAGTAAAAATATAGAAAAAAACTTCAAGTGAAACCAATATACAAAAATAATTACTGTCATTTATTGCATCTTAGTAATTTGATAGTACCAAATTAAAAAAAGAAAGTAAGTACACACAATACGTAAAAGAATAAAGAAAATCCCGGAAAACCTTTCACTAAACAACCTAAAACCACTTTTATTAAAAAAAAAACAATTAAAATACAATTTGAAAAGGGTTAGTATTTTTTATTTATATCTCGTTATGACAATGAAACTGTCATTCTATACTCGACATGCTCAGCTGTGAGCCCTTAAACCACAATTACTACCAATTCGCATAAAAAGCATACAAAAAGAATATACCAGGTAGCTAAATCGCCCAAATTTATAAGACCTACGATTTTCTTGTGAATCGATACATATATTAGCTCAAGAAATACTGGGTTCCAAATTATTCGAATCAACTCGTATCGATTACGCATTGTTGCGTAAAACCTTTTTTTTCCAACCTCTTTGAGGTCACAATAGGATATATTTATTTAAGCTGTTATGCTTAGGCTTGGAATTTTATTGAGTGAATAATATGTAAAATAATATCTTTAGAGGTTGAGAATGCATAAATAAGTTTGTTATAAAGATCCTTTATGTCTGCTAATGTTTGAGGTTTTTATTGTGTAGAAACAGCGTGAGGAAACCTGCCTATTTGTTGGAATATATTATAGTCAGAGTTCCAAGTCTACTAATGCGTTTTAGCACATTCGTAGTTCAATATCAGATCAGTAATAGTGTGAAGTTGGTAGTGGATGGGCAAAAGTGTTAATTTTCACCATTAATATGTATCAACAAAAGTGTTAAGTATCGCTTCAAAAATTGCGAAATTTGTCACTTTTGCTAATCCACTACCAACTTCACACTGTTACTAATATATCAAAATGATATCTTACAAAAAGCATTAGTGGAGTAGAGTTCCTGATCAGGTTATTATCACGTGAGTTCGAATTAGCCATAGAAACGTGTCACCACCTATCACGTTAAACGCTGACTATTCGATACCAAATTTATTTCGAAGGATAATGATTAACCTCAGACTAACCCTAAAAAATATCCTTTAGGGCAGTAGTGATTCGTTTTGAGCGATCTTTAAGGACAGTACTGATTAATTTAATTAATATAACATAACATACGCTTCACGACTTGTGTATACACACTCCCTTTTTTATTGGGTAGGGGTAGTCAAAGGCTTGAGTGCCCGTCCCGAAATTTCGAAGACATGTTAGGTATGAACCACTCAAAATATAATTAATAGACTTCGACTTTTTATTTCTAACTCTCCCCGCGACCACGGCTTATGCAACTGGCTCGAAACGTCGGCTGATATAATGGTATCTATATTTTTATTTAATTTTATCGTGATAAGACCCGGTCTCATATAGTTATTAAATATGAGTACAAATCGCGAGAGAAATATAAAACTTACACAAAATCTTTTTTATTACGAACAAACCCTCGCTTTTAACTAGTATACCCTAGAGTGCGTTTAGTGGCCGTCTACCGCAAACAGCCTGTGACATGCCGCCGTGTCAACACTGCCCACTTGACTGCTATCCCGGCTACGGTATATGGCCACTATACCCAATTGCCTCTGTTTAGATAGTGGAGTGGGCAATGACAAAAAATGTAGGTATGTTGAAAGTACGTACACTTATATAATAATAATATATACTGTTTCTTGTATTTCATTTTAATTTTAGATATTCGTTGTAACTGAGTCTTTGGGGCTTGACTCTGTATCAGTGGGTACAGGGTTCAAACCTCGGAGCAAATTAATTTTTCTGTTTTTTTATGTATACATGTACAATTTTGCAAAACAAAGAGATTTACGAAATACTCCGATTAAGACGGTGAGGGAAAACATCGTGAGATAACCAACTTATTCCCCGAACAGGTAATAGTCAGTGCTGTAAATTGGGACACGGCTTACCACCTGTCACATTGAGTACTGACTATCTGGGGCCTTAGACTATAGACGCCATATTGAAAAAGGGTAACGTTAGACGTACCTATAACCACCGAGTGTGTATGAGCAGGAGTCTTAGTCCACTAATGCGTTTTAGCACAAAAGCAGTTCAATAGTAATTCAGATCTAACGTTAAAAAAAGTGATGACGAAAAGTTCAAATTTCACAATTCAATTTAAAATCAGCAAGTGTCAAATTTCGCTAACAAAATGCCAAAATTTCTGACTTTTCGTAATCCACTACCAACTTCACACTATTACTAATCTGATATTGAACTGTTATTTAGCAAAAAGCATTGGTGGCCTAAGGGCCCAGTTCTATGAGTGTCATTAAAGCAAAAGTGGTCTGTCAGGATCGGGACAAACGGGGATCCGTGATCTCTGCCTAACAGGGAATCAGGCGTGATCTGTATGTATCTAGGTAATCGTTAGGACTTGCACCGAGGTATGGTTTACCATGTGGCACGTTGGATTCTTATTATCAGGTAAAAAGTGGGGTTCCAGTGGCCAAAGACCATTAGTCACTTATATATAACCTTTAAATTAATGCTCAGTTGGTACCCTCTGACTACCCAGTAAGGGTTAATGTGTGTTAATACTAGATACATATATAAAAACGGCTGTATCCCAGTGGGTAAGACCTCTTACTTAAGACAGATTATTATTATATATTTATATTATATAGATAGGGATTAGAGATTTAAATGTATTTTTCATTATCGTACATAATTTACAGTCCCTAACGGTCAGAGAAAACATCGTAAGGAAATCTGCCTATCCCTCGGTATAGGTGATAGCCAGTGCCTATATACGGCGACACGGTTCATTAGCTATCTTAGCTTTGAGTGACCCATACCTAACATGCTTTCTAAATTTCCGAATTGGGCACGCAAGCCTCTGACTACCTAGCCAGTCAAGAAAGGGAGTGTGCATACGTATTCAAGTCGTGGAATACACATTAATATGGAACATTGGTGACAGATTGCTAGCCCATCGCTCAATACATTCCATTTACCTTACCCCTTTTGCCCGCCATATGCCGTGAAGGACGGCAGCTAGTTAATTCTTTTTAGTTCTTACACAAAACTTAGATAGTATCTACCACGTATGTATACACACTTATATCTCTCGAACCCCGTACTCCTGTCCGTCCTTATTAAGATTGCAAGCATGACTATTCAATGGAGGTAAACAGAGGCCACCCAGAAGCGATGGGTCGGCAGCCCTTTGCACAGCAGTGGTCAAACAAGAGACGAGAGCAAACTCTTCAGGAAAGTACTCTACGTTCACGCTCATAATCCTAGTTGAGGTGAATAGGAGGTTAGGATACATATATTTAGGATACATTTTGACGACCTGCGTGGCGTGATCGGTTAGGTTAGGTTAATAATCAACGACCAGACTGGAAAGCAGTAGAAAAGCGTAATTCTTAACTCTGCCTCCACCGGGAATCGAACCCGGGACCTCACGATTAGCGTTCAGGTGTCTAACCGATCGCGCCACGGAAGTCACCAACATATATATATGATTATTCGCGATGTATGTAAGTTTTAATTACAACCTTTAAGCCTTTCGGTGTAGTCAGAGTTTTGAGTGTAAATAGTTGTCTAATAACCGAACAATACAAATGATGATGGAATAATAATAATAATATTTGGACATTATAACACCAATTGAACTAGCCTCTTGGTAAGTACATTTAAGACTTGTGTTAAGGTTACTAGTCAACGCATATTTAAGAAATACGTACTTATGATATATAGATAAATACATATATATAGCATATATAATCAACGACCAGACTGGAAAGCAGTATAAAAGCGTAGTTCTTAATTCTGCCTCCACCGGGAATTGAACCCGGGACCTCACGATTAGCGTTCAGGCGTCTAACCGATAGCGCCACGGAGGTCGTCGAAATAACTACCGATCACATTAGATACTGTGTCCCTAGTGACATTTGGGTATTGAATGTCACTTAACTTTTGCAAATGTCAGTGAGTGGTCACTCAAAACTCTACCTACCCCGAAAGGGTTAGACGTCTCGCGTGTTTTTAATAATACATACATACACATCACACTCGTTTTCCTACGGGGTAGGCAGAGATCACGGATTCCCATTTGTCCCTAACCTGGCAAACACACTCGGCGGTTAAAGGTACGATTTTTAATACGTCGTGTTTTATCCGGTGTGGTGGGTTAGTAACCTGTCACCAATGTTCCTTATGAAATGACAACCCCAATATTATAGTTTTAAGAGATTCGCGATTTATACTCATAATTAATAACTAACGGGACTTATCGCGTATGCTTTAATATAATAAAGTTACCTTTATTAACCCGACGTTTCGGCTACGTTGCAGCAGCCATGGTCACGGGCAGACTTTATTATATAAACTTTATTATTAACTTTATTATGTAAAAACATACGCGATAAGTCCCGCTAGTTATTAATCACAACCCCAATATTCCTGATAAAAAGTGACCTAGGAGATATTACCGTGTCTCCAAGGTTCTGTCCACCCTGAAAGTGATTAAAGATGATTACATGCAAGTATGAATAATTATAGATTTTATGTTAAAAGTGATAACAGTACGTTAAAAGGAGTTGGACACTATATATAATTATAACCATTTAGTGTGTATATATAAAATTTAGTTCCCTAGCCTCTGCCTACCCTATAAAGATCTTCATATTCATATATAAACAAGAGTTTCCCACCAAGGAGGTCGCATACTATTAAACTCTTTAAAACAAACAAAAGTGACAAGTGCGTGTCGTCACTGTTGGCATAGCTAATGGCGATTCCAAATCAATAATAAAAAAACATGACATTTCGGTGACAGTTTAAAAAAGTAGGTTTCTTTTTATTTATTTCGGTTGGCAAACAGATGGCTCAAAGGCAAATATCCAAGTGTACACATCGGTTAAGGGTGATGCTATACTAGAGATAGAATATTTTATTATATTTTTCCCTGTATAATAAACCATACAATAATAATAAGCAATGCTCTAATAGTGGTACAATTTTATTAACTATGTGAGCTCGGGTCATATCATGATTTTAGAAAGATATCTGATATATATATATATATATATATATATATATATATATATATATATCTTTATTTTGCCCGACGTTTCGAGCTAGTTGCATAGGCCGTGGTCGCGGGAAGACTAGCTCTAGTCTCAGCAAATATCTGTCTACCCTTACAATGAGTATAAATCGCGAGTGTTTAAAAATAACTAGTGGTACAATATACTAAACTATACTACTTAGTACAAGTATAATTAAACATAATTATTATAATAAGTGGTAAGACCTGTGACTTCTTATGAAAAAGGTCCTAGGTTCAAATCCCGGCTCTGGCATGTACCAAATAAAGAAATTTAAATTTGTGTGTTCCACGTACATAATGAACAATCGCTAACGGTGAGGGAAAACATCGTCAAACCTGCCTATCCCTCGGGATAGATAATAGCCAGTGCCTATATATGGCGATACGGTACACTAGCTATCACACTGGGTGCTGTCTATCTAGTGAAACGCGGGCTTCGAGTAACCTATGCCTAACATGGCTTCAAAATTTCAAAAATGGGCAATTAAGCCTCCGACTACCCCGCCACATTAAAAAGGGAGTGTGTATACAGCTTGGCAAAAACGTCTAGAAACGTAAACTTTTATTTGTGATCTTGCAACCTTAAAAAAATAATTATGTAAACAAAGTGATGTCAAATTTCCAAATATTTGTTTCAAATAAACTCTTAACATAAAACGGTTATTTAAATACGTAGAAAGTTAATTAAAATGAATAAGACTATCCGAAGTGATGTCAGGAGTGTGATTTACAAAGTTTATAATAAATGTCTGGCGGAAAAAAAGGACAAATCTATTCTTTCGGTTGTGGACGATGTTTATCAAAGAACTGCTAAAATGACCGGTATCTGAACGTTTATTTTGTTGTATATAGTTGGTAAATGCATTACTTGATGAACTATAAACCATTGTGAATTGCTTGCATACGAGATAAGTGTAATATTATACATTAAACTTCGAACACGAAGGTTATGTTTACATCTTTGTTCAGTACTGTGGCGCGCATTAATGAAGTTGATACTTTTGAGTATTTTTAATTATTTTAGTATTTTTAGTATACATTAAACACTAAATATAAAATAACACTAAATATAAAAAATATAAATTAAAATGTCGGACACGCCTTAGCTAAAATGTGTTTTTTTTGTCTCCCTTTTAATTCCTATGAATTACGATGATTATGACGACTAGGTTCAGGAAAAAGCGCATATTCACATTTTTGGATGAAAAAGCTTCAAATGAAGAGGCTTAAAGGATAAACGGTCATGAATGCCCATAATGTTACACAAATAATACTTCTATGTACTAAGTACCAATACTAGGTTGTCCACTTTAAGGGTTGCTATGAAAAAACTCAGTGGCGCCCCCATTATTTTCTACTCTTTTTTGCCAAGCTGTCGTCTGTTTTGACAAGTCGCGAAGCGTGTGTTGTATTATTAGAATAAAATTAATTGAGTATCTCACTGTTACAGACGTGTCATTAATCCTTTTTTAATTCTATATCAGCCCCGATAGTAATATTCAAAACTTTGAATATTAGTAACCCCTAAACGGAAAATATTATGACTCTGATCAAAGAGTCCATTCTCCACATTATATTGAATATTCTTAACCTAATATAACATAAGTAATATAAAATTAATGCGTATGAGTGAAGCAAGGGACATTTGTCAGGATCGATCCAGGTGGCGATCGATAGTCTCTGCCTATACATAATATAACGTAAAAAACCTCTCTTACGACATACCAGGAAGAAAAGCCGCTTATTATACCTATTTAGTGTAGCAATGCCCTTACCAACCACTAAAAATCAAGCCTGTCTAATCTACAAGCTAAAATAATTTCTAGTATCTTAAAAATAAGACTGAAATTGGCATAAACACTATAAGTATTATTGAAAATTAACAAACAGTAGAATTTTATACATATTAGGAAAACGTGATTGAAGCAAAGTTAAAATTGAATTGGTGTTTGAATTGAATTGAGTACATAGAGTACCCGCCACATACGGTGGCAGTAGCCAAACTTGGAACTAAATTTGACGTTTCCGCCATTGCGTGTTATTTTGTATGAAAAGTAAATTTAGTATTACCAGCGTTGTGTTTTTTGCCCACTCTTTGTAATTTTTATGTTTGTTAAGGGTGATTATAATAAATTGATTTCTGGAGTTTCTTGTTAGTTCTTCTCCAAGGGTCTCCGCTGAACTTCTTCTTCTCAATCGTTACGCTCTTATCAGAGCGGTCGTGGTCTTCATGACGTGGCATCTTGAGCAGCCGAAATGGTTGGTGAACTAACCTCGGTAAAAATATGTAAAGACAATGCTCAGTTCCATGTTTGAAATAGTTTTTTTACATACATACATACACATCACGCCTGATTCCCTGTAGAGGGGTAGGCAGAGATCACGGATCCCCATTTGTCCCGATCCTGACAGACCACTTTCGCTTCATTGATATTCTTACATTCTCTAATACACTCTCGGCGGTTATAGGTACTCCTAACGTCACCTTTTTTCAATATAGCGTCTATCTGACTGTTACATATATGTCTTATTAGGCCGGCCCCTACGTAACCGCCCTTCCACTTCACTCATATATATTCCTTTTGTCAATATATAGTTTTTTTAATTTGTACTTAGATCATAAAATAACTTTCAAAGAGAGCTTATGATAGGGGATTTTGAATAAAAATATTTTGACTTTTGACTTTGGTATATTAATTTGTTTTATTTGAGTTTATAGCTCTGCAACCAAAGATCGTTACAAATGAAACCTCAATATAATGTATCGAGCCGTATGGCACAGTGAGTGCTAGTTTTGGCGTGTTTACTGGCAACACTGGATTACGCGACTGTGGCGACGCCTCCAACTGCCACCTTATGTGGCGGGTACTCTATGTATTTTATCTGTTTGCTGCCATTCAAACTTTATGCAAGGTGTCACACTTCATTACGTACACAGACTAGCTAATGAAAAAATACAGCAATGGCGTAAACTCTGTTTTGTAGTATTGTAATATTTAGAGTACCCGCCACATAAGGTGGCAGTAGCCAAACTTGGAACTAAATTTGACGTTTCCGCCATTGCGTGTTATTTTGTATGAAAGGTAAATTTAGTATTACCAGCGTTGTGTTTTTTGCCCACTCTTTGTAATTTTTATGTTTGTTAAGGGTGATTATAATAAATTGATTTCTGGAGTTTCTTGTTAGTTCTTCTCCAAGGGTCTCCGCTGAACTTCTTCTTCTCAATCGTTACGCTCTTATCAGAGCGGTCGTGGTCTTCATGACGTGGCATCTTGAGCAGCCGAAATGGTTGGTGAACTAACCTCGGTAAAAATATGTAAAGACAATGCTCAGTGCCATGTTTGAAATAGTTTTTTTACATACATACATACACATCACGCCTGATTCCCTGTAGAGGGGTAGGCAAAGATCACGGATCCCCATTTGTCCCGATCCTGACAGACCACTTTCGCTTCATTGACATTCATACATTCTCTAATACACTCTCGGCGGTTATAGGTACTCCTAACGTCACCTTTTTTCAATATAGCGTCTATCTGACTGTTACATATATGTCTTATTAGGCCGGCCCCTACGTAACCGCCCTTCCACTTCACTCATATATATTCCTTTTGTCAATATATAGTTTTTTTAATTTGTACTTAGATCATAAAATAACTTTCAAAGAGAGCTTATGATAGGGCCTATTTTGAATAAAAATATTTTGACTTTTGACTTTGGTATATTAATTTGTTTTATTTGAGTTTATAGCTCTGCAACCAAAGATCGTTACAAATGAAACCTCAATATAATGTATCGAGCCGTATGGCACAGTGAGTGCTAGTTTTGGCGTGTTTACTGGCAACACTGGATTACGCGACTGTGGCGACGCCTCCAACTGCCACCTTATGTGGCGGGTACTCTAGCTTAGAATTTCGGTAATTGACACGAATCTGTCGCGTGATAGTCTGGGATGTAAAAAAAGCTATTATCTGCCTTTTTCCTTGTTTATATAAATTTTTTATTCGTTAATAAGCCATTTACCACTAGGGTTATGTCGGCTCAAGTACCAACACTGATGCCACGGCGTTTGCACTTCTTGTTCTTGGGTTCGTTCCAGTTGATCCAAATATAATCCCAAAGCAAAAATATTTAGCCAGTTCGGCATCACAATTGACTAAATATTCAGCCGAAACTAATTATTTATATTATTAACTTTCACTGAGCTGATGACTTTCTTGACGAACCATAGACGTTTGTTTTTCCTTGTTAATATGACAACTTTAAGAAAAGAAAGAAAGAAAAATAGTTTATTCACTGCATACAGTAGGACACAATACAAACATTACAACAACAAAATGGTAACCTTGATGCAGTGAAAAGGTGCTGTCACAGTATACGATGCAGCTAGGCATCACTGGTCCTCCGGCAGCACCCGATTCAGAATCAGTCACAAGTTATAAATAATAATCATACACAAAATAATATACTTATAATAAAACATCATAGCAATAACAGATATAGTATAACTAGTACATAAAATTGATAATCTATAATTCTTTAACGACCATTAACCCTTGCGGGATAGTCAGAGGTCGTGATGTGTATGTATGTTTTTATGTATTTAACATTTGATCAGATACTATTTACAATAATTATCTCCAATCTTCTACGGGGTAAACAGAACCATGAAAACATAAACTCCTTCAATCACTTAATAATAACTGGAGTATAGATTAACTCTTAAATTTAGTAATAGGTTGCTAGCTCATTTATTTCCTCAATAAAAACGCTTGAAATTGGTGAATTAATATACGCTCTTGAGTTAAGGGTGCTTGAAGATTTGAAGACGTGTATACGAACCCCTGATTTCTAAAATATTATTTATTTATTTCATTTTGGGTCTCAAAAATTAGGTAACCTAAAATTCCTTTTGCAATCAATTATACGGTTAGAATACGAAAGAATTTCAATGCTAAGAGATAACTATTGTTGTACATGTTATGCAGATGAATGATGGCAAATTGACAAAAGAAAATATATGAGTGAAGTGGAAGGGCGGTTACGTAAGGGCCGACCTAATAAGACATATAACAGTCAGATAAACGCTATATTGATAAAAGTTGGCGTTAGGAGTACCTATAACCGCCGAGTGTGTATGAGAAGATGTATGAGTGTCAATGAAGGGAAAGTGGTCTGTCAGGATCGGGACAAATGGGGATCCGTGATCTCTGCCTACCCCTCTACAGGGAATCAGGCGTGAAGAGTATGTATGTATGTAAGAGACAACCAGCGTCAGGCAAATGCTTTGACTTTCAATGAAAGTACTGTACTTGTACTTATGTTGAATAAAAACATTTGACTTTGACTTTATACAAAAGTCCCTTAATCGTTTTAGATGCTAGAAAGAAAGTCAGAAACATATTCTTTATGACCATTCGGCTGTCCCAAACCAAAACCTAGTAAAAGCAATTTTGTTTCCAAACCCGTTTTGTTCGATCTTTCTTAATTTAATATAAAACTGCGTCTAATGTAGAAAGGATAGTGTTAAAAGGAACATCAGATAATACTCACACTCCTAAATTACTGAATTGTACACCAAAATAATACAGTCCCAACCCAAACCTAACCTTTACATCGTTTAGCTATATTTTGGTGTACATTTAAGTATTTTTGATGTGCATTCAATTATTTTCCATGCAAAAATACAGGCTGCTCTAACGCACTCAGAACTAAAGTTTATTATTACTATTATAGCTTCATACTTTTTGACAGGCACGTCATTGAGTTTGTTTTGTTTCTCCTGTAAAATTTTCTAAAGCGCTCTTACTAGGTTTTGTTAGTACTTGTGTTAGTGGGTTTCGAATGTCTAACTCCGCTCATTTATAGTTATTCGTGATAGGTGGAGTCCAAAATCCATAAAAATGCCGAAGAATGGTCAGGTTTTTACGCGATTTGTCCTGTATCCCACGAAAAGAAATTATAAAAATTAAAAAAAACTAAAAAAAAATTTGTTTTTATACAATTTACTTACATACACCACCAACATTTACTATCTTATATATTCATATATCTAAGCTACTAGTTCATCACCCAATAACTATATTACACGAAGAAACACATACATTTCTTCTCGTTATTCCCGCCTAAAATGAGACTCAGTTGTTATTATTATTTTTTTATGTGACGCCCCACGGAATAGCGTCGAAGTGCTTGCGTTTTATGACTTTTTTATTTCGCCTTAACTGCTTGTAAAAGTTGCAAGGGACATCCTTATCTGGGGTAGGGTTGGTACACAATGAATAAATATTATTTAATTACTTTAAACATAAATAAATTAAAATTAAAATTACGGCATAAGACAGAAAAAAAACATATAACTAATCAAAAGTTTTACGCGATAAGGCCCATTTGTTGACATAAAATCTTACAGTTTCTTTGCCTTAATATTTAAATGTATTCTAAAAGTCCACTAGAAGCATTGGTTTCCTAATTTTTACTTTTAGCGTAGAGAGTCACTGCTATACATAAACATACGTTCGTATACACACTACAATAATTAATAGTCAGCGCTCATATACATATGTACATACACGGTGACATAAAATAATGCCTAAATAAAATGAATGAATAAAATAATGAAAGTTCACAATAATTAGTTAATATTATCCACATATAACGGAAATAATTCACTTACCTATTCAAAATAAATGTGGAGAAAGCCACGCTAATCTCTATCTACCTAAAGGAAATAACAGTCGTGATATGTACATTTTTAAGCTCCATAAATCCAGTCCATATTACTTAACTGTTTTAAAATCTAACTATAATTAAATAAAATTATAGATAGATGTTATTTTCTTAATATTGGCAACCCTATAAAATATCGCAATATCGAAACCATACGTCAAACACAAGACTTCATAATATTACTTTCATTTAAATAATTCTATCTCGCCAAAGCAATTAACTATAAAGACGTTAGAAATTACTCATAACCGCCGAGTGTATATGTGGAGATGTATAGTGAATGAAACTAAAGTGGTTTGCAAGGATTGGGAAAAAAGGTATCCGTGATCTCTGTCTACCCCTACAATAAATCTAGTTTTGACTATTTGGACGATAGATAGTTTATTTCTGTATTAGATAAATATTAAATATATTAGATCATACAATCAATTTTAGCTAAACACATCAATTTTACGGTGAGGGAAAAAGCGTGAAAACACCAGATTAATCTTTTTGAAATAATAGACGAATTATAGTTACTTACACATGTAACATTTTGTTGACATTTAAAACTACCTAACTATAACGTTATACTAGCGACCCGCTCCGGTTTCGCACTTCTGGCTATTTAATTGATGATAATTTAATGATGTTATTATACATATAAACCTTTCTCTTGAATCACTCTATCTATTAAAAAAACCGCATCAAAATCCGTTGCGTAGTTTCAAAGATTTAAGCATACAAAGGGACATAGGTACAGAGAAAGCGACTTTATTTTATACTTTGTAATGATGCCGACTATGTGAGAAAAAGTATATAAGATATAATTCAACTGGGAAGATGTATCTATATTAAACAGAAGACCCTATGATACACCCGCTAGATAAAATTGTGAATTCTAGTTACATAAATATGTACCTACCGCCATTAAAACGTAATTTCAAAATAAGTAAGTGATTGTAGATTTGTGAACCAATATTAGTACTATTTATATTAAGAGCCCACCTTGATAGGTAATTAAATAATCCTACATGCGACACAATGATGCTATCTAAGATGATAAATTAAAGACGATATTCATATCCACCCCAATTTCAAACGACCCAAGTCTCAAGATCGAAATCTTGTTAACTGAAACGTCTTTTTCAGACCTTTGTTTAAAATTAGCTTCTTTGATGGAACATTGAACAATGGAGCCAAGTTTAAAGTGCTTTTATCTTTCCTTTGACGATATTATTACTACTTCAGAGAGCGTGATAATGTGTGTTGCTTAGCGACATCTGTGTTACGTTTTCTAAAAGTTATAGTTCTGCTATTCGATACTAGATGTCAGTGTAAAATTTATATAATTATAACTTTAGATGGCGCTATCATACAAATGTTTATTAATATTTATAGGTTGTAAGTGTAGATATATTATGAAGACAACCAAACTCATTTTTTCAAAACGTCACGTGCGTAATCATTGTGAGGTAGACAGACAGTCAATAGTACGCACATACACATCACGCCTGATTCCCTGTAGAGGGGTAGGCAGAGATCACGGATCCCCATTTGTCCCGATCCTGACAGACCACTTTCGCTTCATTGACATTCATACATCTTCTCATACACTCTCGACGGTTATAGGTACACCTAACGTAACCTTTTTTCAATATAGCGTCTATCTGACTGTTATATGTCTTATTAGGCCGGCCTCTATGTAACCGCCCTTCCACTTCATTCATAGATATGTATTAGTCAATAGTACCTACAATATATCTGTGCACGTTATTGTAAACCACAGGATACACTAAATAAGGTTCTGGCCACCCCGAAAGATAAAGTTTACGTGAATGTGTATGTACATATACATATGTATGTTTATAGAAACATAATTAATTACAGTAATTAATTGATTCCTAACCCTAATAATATAGTTAGTCTACTCTTAAATTAGTGCCTTTATTATTTTATAATGGATAGAACATAAACATAGAAATGAAATTTACTATTTCCATTAACCTTTAGCAAAATAATCAAGGTTGTGATTGGTGGTATGTTTATCGCTCACTGTATAATAGATTTTACGAACCTGCCATATTCATATCTCACAAATACCTTTATTACCTGTTAATTAATATCCAAAGTGTCTTTTCTCTTCATAATATTTTAAGTTCTTATTATCACCGTTGCCATACAGTGGTTTTAACATGATATCAACGCTGTTTGTCGTCAAAAGAGAATCTTTTTGCTACAAAAATAACATACACAAGTGATACACCCTAATATGAATGTTATAATGTAAAATAGATTATAATCTATATGTTATAACTGTAAATATATTGTATATGTTTTTGTAAAAACTTTACCTAGCTGCTGTTCTTCCCGGCATGTCGTAGGAGGCGACTAAGGAACTAGGGTTCAATGGAATATATAGGGCGATGCACTAGTTGCATTGTGACAAGGAAACCCCAATATTCATGCTAAAAAGTGACCTAGGAGATGTTATATCTCCGAGGTTCTGTCCACCCTGAAAAGGATTAAAGGACGTGTCTGTAAATGTTTTGGTGACTTTTATTATTAGAGAACGCTTCGTAAGACATTCTAGGAAGAAAGGCGTTTAATATCATTCTATTATCATCCTACGGGCTAGCACTTCAGATTTAAATTCTCTTTCAATAAATTAGAAAATTAAGGTTTCACTACACTGAAGAACGAAAGAATTACTTTTACCGTTCACAAAATACATTTATTTTCTAAAATTAAGCTTTTATAGGGCTATATTATATTCTGCTTATTGTAATTTATACCTATGCCATTTAGTTAGTTTCGTCAATAAGCGAACTAACCATTAGCGCCGATAAATTTACATCATTATTTACATATATTGATTAACATAAGATACAGATTACTTGTTAATCTAGTGAATGACAGATATAACTCTTTCTTACCCCCGCACAAAAAATACGTTACTATTTTTCCTTATGAATTGTTTAGAATATCTTAAAAGACAATGAACGAATTATTGATTTAAATCTCTCCACTTTTAATACACACTCTCACAGTGTATTAGCCTTGCTCGTGAGTGGATTAAATAACTATTTTACAATGAATTAACCCTTTATATAATTTACATACATATACATTCACGTTCTTTAATCCCTTTGAGACTTGACTTGGAACTGAACCTTGGTCATACAATGTTATCTTTATCAGTTTTTTGAATCAAAATTGTGGTTGTGTTGTTGGTAACAGGTCTTTAGCCCATCGCCTACGACATGTCGGGAAGAACGGCAGCTACTTAGCATCTTGTTACATCTCAGACTATTACGGAATTATATATTTTTTCATTATAATTTTCCATCCTCCGCAACATACATTTTAGTCAAGTGCAAGCTAGCCTTTACGCAGATTTATTTAAAGCCAGAATGCGGATATCAGATGCGCTGAGACTGAAATATCGACGAACCATCGAGTAGTATGATGGTATGATACGAGTGATTTTAATTTCATACATTCACATCATGCCTGTTTCCCTGTAGAGGGGTATGATGAGATTACGAATTCCCATCTGTCCCGATCCTGACAAACCATTTTCGCTTCATTGACACTCATACAACTTCCTATACACACTTGGCGGTTATTCGTATTTCTAACGTCACTCTTTTTCAATATGGCGTCTATCTATCTGTCATATGGGCCTTAATCATCTACATTCTTTATTGGTATTTTAGTACATTATACTACTACTTTTTCATAAAATGAACTATTCGTTATATTAAATTTCATAATGTATGTTAACATTATGTATATACAAACAATTTACAGATCCCAATATCCTTAACAACTAATATTGACCCATACAACTAAACACATAATAATTAGTAATCTGTATTCATATCACAGTATTAGTGATAAATCTTAAAGGCGGATGTACGCAGTGTGAAGAACAGAAGAGCATGTATGAGAAGGTTAATGGGTGTGAGTGAAGCTAGAGAGATTTGTCACCCGTTCCAGGTGGCCTTTTAGTCTCTGCCTATCCCGTTGGGGATTATATGTATGTATGTATCATCGTTTTAGTGATAAATTTTCAGCATATGATAAAGGTGATAACATATTATTGTGCCGTGTCCCTTAAGATATTGAAGGACGTTTATGTACCTATATCACTGGATACATACATACATATGTATGTACTCATATGGACCAGTTCAGAATATCTTATCAATGTTCTTTCTTGAGTGTTGATTTCACTACCAAAAAGACAAACGCGTTCACGATCATTAACCCTTTAGTTAGTTGCTCAGGTTTCCATCTCCGCAATTGCGAAGGTAGTAGGTAATTCTATGGCACCCTCGAACCCACGTGTTGGCCATATAGTACTTAATGTGACAGGTGGTAAGCCATGTCGCCATTTAAAAACACTCACATTATTTGTGCGGGGAACAGATAAGTTTCCTCATGATGTTTTCTCTTACCGTACTTTTTGGTGTATTTCACAAACGTTTTTTTATTGTGAAAATGTACGCACAAATTCATTAAACTTCATTTCCATTGGTACATCCTCAAGCGTTATTTGAACCCTGTACCCACTGATACAGAGTCAAGTCCCAAACAACTGAGCTACGACGATATTATGTAATGTAGTGACGAATATGGTAGTAGGAGAAGTAAAACCTATGTCCCAGTACATTTATGTTTGTTTATTTATTACAAGATCTATATTCTAGAGATCCCGCCATATAAATTGGCAGTTGGGGGCGTCGCCACAGTCGCGTAATTCAGTGTTACCAGTAAACACGCCAAAACTAGCACTCACTGTGCCATACGGCTCGGTACATTATAGGTTTCATTTGTAACGGTCTTTGGTTGCAGAGCTATAAACTCAAATAAAACAAATTAATATATCAAAGTCTAAATATGTTTATTTAAAATAGGCCCTATCACAAGCCCTCTTTGAATGTTATCTTATGATCTAAGTATAAATTAAAAAAACTATTTCAAACATGGCACTGAGCATTGTCTTTACATATTTTTTACCGAGGTTAGATCAGCGGAGACCCTAGCTTGGAGAAGAACTAACAAGAAACTCCGGAAATCAATTTATTATAATCACCCTTAACAAACATAAAATTACAAAGAGTGGGCAAAAAACACAACGCTGGTAATACTAAATTTACCTTTCATACACGCAATGGCGAAAACGTCAAATTTAGTTCCAAGTTTGGCTACTGCCAATTTATGTGGCGGGATCTCTAACCTGAATCGAAACGGTTAGTAGAATAGAGGTTTTTATCTTCGCATGCAATGAATCTTTGTTTTTTACTGCCTTTACAAGACATATGTATGTTTGTGGGTGTATGTTTAGTATATCTGATTAGGTCACACTCTGAATAAGTTAGTAAACACTCGATGGTTATAAAGAACACTTGAATTTTAAAATCTGCTTAAAGTTTTTTTAATATAAGTTTTCGTGAGGTTTTTTGTGAAGCCTTTTGAATTAATTGCAATATATCTTTAATTTACAATACGCAAAACGATATATAATTGTGTTTGTTAATTCTTTTTTGATACAACAATAAAATAATCTCTAGAAAAAGACCTATATTACAAAACGTTACTCTTAATCTTAATTTTATATTATAAAATGCAATCACGAGTTTCAATTCTCTTAGTTTTTGCTGTAGTTACATTAGTTCTAACATGCAGGTAAGTTAATAGTCATACTATTTAAAACATCCCTGCCTATCCCTCGGGATAGGTAATAACCAGTGCCTGTATACGGCGATACGATTACTACCTATCACGTTGGGCGCTGTCTCTCTAGTAAAACGTGTCCCGATCGTAATAAACATAATTCATTTCAGGGTAGTCTTCGAAGTATGCGTGGTCTAACATTACATACATAACTATCTTGAATGTCAAACCTTATTGACAAATAGACACACGCTTTCCCGGCCACTAACCGTTGCGGGGTAGTCAGAGGTTCAGGTTTTCATCTATGCAGTCACAAAGATTCTATGGCCACCTCGAACCCACGCGTTGACCATAGTCGGTATTCAATGTGACACGTGCCCTTACAGAGATGTTATAGTCCTTAATCACCTCTGACATTCATTATATACACCTAAATGTATTATACTTATATGTTATCCTATACCATAGAAGCACAGAGTATCTACAATCACTAAGTGTGTATGGAGGAGATTGAATGTCAATAAAGCGAAAGTACTTAGCTAAGATCTCTTAAAATGTGTATTCGTTACCTCTGCGTACCTTTGTAGGGAAACAAGGGCCGAAGTCGTAATTTTAGCACAATCGCAGTTCAATATCACTTCAGTAATAATGTGAAGTTAGTACCCAGTGGATTAGCAAAAGCGTCAACAGTGCCTTAAGAATTGAGAAATTTGTCACCTTCGATATTCCACGAACAGCTGGTACTGAAGTGACATTGAACTGATATTTTCCAAAAAGCTAGTGGACTTGGCTCCAGGTAATGTATACATACATACACATCACGCCTGATTCCCTGTAGAGGGATAGACAAAGATCACGAATCCCGATTTGTCATTTTGGTGATGTATTTATAAAAGTAGTATTCTCATATTTTACAGCACCAACGCCGAAAGTGTTATCTCAACTCATATTTTGGACACGACCCTCGGGAAACCAGCTCCTAATGTCCAAATAGACCTGGCGGAACGAAAGGCAGATAGTTGGGTGTCCTTACATTCCTCGCTTACTAATGATGATGGTAGACTGCAGTTTCCGTTTACAGAAGAGACTGTGAAAAGCGCGGTGTATAAGTTGAAGTTTTATACTGGAGAGTATTTTAAAAAGCGTGATTTGGAAACTATCTATCCATATGTTGAGGTAAGGTTTACTTAATCGCCGTTTACATGTAAAAAGAAAAGAAAGCACTTTATTCACTGCACTAAATAACATAATATAATAATATTTGCACATTATTACACCAATTGAACTAGGCCCTTGGTAAGTACATTTAAGACTTGTGTTGGATACTAGTCAACGTATATTTAAGATATATATATATACTTATTATATATATAGATAAATACATAAATAGCAAATATAATCAACGACCAGACTGGAAAGCAGTAAGCGTAGTTCTTTACTCTGCCTCCACCGGGAATCGAATCCGGGACCTCACGAGTAGCGTTCAGATGTCTAACCGATCGCGTCATGGAGGTCGTCAAACATCAAGAATGAAAACCGTTGATGCAGTGAAAAGGTGCTGCCTCAGTATACGATGAAGCTAGGCTGCATCACTGGTCCTCCGGCAGCACCCGATTCGAAAACTGTCACAAGCTACATATCATTATAATAAAAAGAATAAACGTACACACAATAATATAATTATAATAAACATCGCAACAATTACTTACATACATAACTTTTTTATAATATATTTATAAATATATATACAAACACATGTATAAATATACATAAATGTCTTTTATACTTTTGAAAGAGGGATAAGAATCGGGGAGACATAATATCTCTTGTGAAGAACAGAAGAGCATGTATGAGAAGGTTAAGGGGTGTGAGTGAAAGAAGAATGATTTGTCAGGATCGTTCCAGGTGGCGATCTATAGTCTCAGCCTATTCCTTTGGGGACGTATAGCGTCTATCTGGCTGTCATATTAAGACATATTGGGCCGGCCCCTACGTAACCGTCTTTAAGTCGTTCCCCCTTAGTTCCTTAGTCGCCTGCTGGTATGAATGGCAGCTAGTTAGCATTAGTATTGTAATAGCGTATATTTAGAGGTTATGAATTTATTTTTGCTTTCAGGTGGTATTCAATGTGAAGGAAGGGGAACATTACCACATCCCACTTCTGATTACCCCCTTCTCTTATTCTACGTATAGAGGTAGCTAGAAGACTTATAGCATTATATTATCTGTGCTTATAGTATAGACTGTATAGTATTATATTATCTGTGGTATAGATAAGCTACTATGTAAAAATAATACATTCTATATTGTATTCAAAATGTTACGACATTTGTTTTTATTCTTTATTAAGTCATTCACCACTAAGGTTATATCGGCGAAATTACAAACACTCATGCCATGACGTTTGCACTTGTTGTTCAGTCGCCATGGTTACACCAACGCCGCCAGCCGCTACAACCGAAGAGAAACGAAGTCGAAGCTGCAATTCTGCTCTTCCAAATGTTATCCCAGAACGAACATATTTAGTCAGTTCGGCATTACAATTGACTAAATATTCTGCCGAAAATAAATACTTGTATTTTCAACTTTCACTGAGCTGCTGACTTTGTTGACAATCCATAGACGACTGTTACAATGTTTTGTGGTTTTTTTTTAATCCGAACTCAACTCATTTCATTCCCCCAGAAGCTCAGAAATACATTTTGTCGGTCAGTATAACCCATGACTATAAATAAATATCGGGGTTGTGATGCCCAAAAAAAGACAAACGCATTCACGACCATTAACCCTTGCGGGGTAGTCAGAGGTTCAGGTTTCCATCTCCGCAATTGCGAAGATAGTAATTTTATGGACACCTCGAACCCACGTGATGACCAGATAGTCAGCAGGTACTCAATGTGACAGGTGGTCAGGCATGTCACCATTTACAAGCACTAACTTACCTGTTTGACGAACAGGTAGGTTTCCTTACAATGTTTTCCCTCACCTTATAATTCGATGCATTTCGTAAATGTGTTTTTATTACGAAAATGTACATAGAAATTTATTAAACTTCATTTCCATTGGTACATGCTCAAGCGGGATTTGAACCCTGTACTCACTGATACAGAGCCAAGCCCCAAACAACTAAGCTACGTCGATTTTTGTGATGGTTGTGATGACTTGTATTATAAATAAGACTGTTAGATCGCTATCCCATCGCCCAATAGATTCCATTGACCTCAGTTCTATTTACGTACCAGCGCGGGATGTCGTATTTGAAACTCACTTTTATTTCTGTATGTTTAGGTATGTATTGATTTTATTCCAAATGAAAATGTTTCAATGTGTCAAACAGGTAACTATTTATGGCTACTAGACACGAAATGAATCAATTAACTAATTGTATCTTGGATTTTATGAAGATTTAATGCCATTCATTATATACCACTAGTGACCCACTCCGGCTTCGCACGAATATAAAATATATAGCCTATTCCACTATTTAATGAATGTTATTATACATATAAACCTTCCTATTGAATCACTCTATCTATTAAAAAAACCGCATTAAAATCCGTTGCGTAGTTTCAAAGATTTAAGCATACAAAGGGACAAAGAAAGCGACTTTGTTTTATACTATGTAGTGATAAGGCAGCTATGCTGATCATTGCATAAAACAAGGTTCAAATCCCGCTTGAGCATGTACCAATGGAAATGAAGTTGAATGAATTTCTATGTACATTTTCGTAATAAAAACACATTTACGAAATGCACGAATTACGGTGAAGGAAAACATCGTGAGGGAACCTACCTGTTCGTCGAACAGGTAATAGTTAGAGCTTGTAAATGGCGACATGGTTGAGCACCTGTCACATTGAGTACTGACTATCTGGTCAACGCGTGGGTTCGAGGTGTCCATAAAATGACTACCTTCGCAATTGCGGAGATGGAAACCTGAACCTCTGACTACCCAGCAAGGGTTAATGGTCGTGAATGCGTCATCCTTTAGATACCATAAATATACATATATGTTATATTTATAAATTTTTAACATACAACTTACACAGATCAAATTGGAGACATTCTGCTCAAGGGTGTACGTAGTGTGAAGAACAGAAAAGCATGTATGAGACGGTTAATGGGTGTGAGTGAAGCAAGAGATTTGTTAGGATCGTACCAGGTGGCGATCGAGTCTCTGCATATGCCGTTAGGGACGAAGAGGCGTGAATATATGTATTACACTTTATCACAAAGCTTTAATGAAAACATGAGTCCTTGAAAACTATTTGATACACTGTAAAGCGAAGAGCTATGTAGTAACCTTAACCTATTTTCTATTTAGAAGCGAGTCTGGAATAGTCTGTGACGTAGAATCATTTCGTTATTACACGCTCTTGACCGCATTTTAAAACAGCTGTTATATTATTACATGTTACTGTAAATAGTAATTGCTAAAAATATATAAATACTACAGTGAGGGAAAACATCGTGAGGAAACTTACCTGTTCCCCGAACGGGTAAGTTAGTGCTTGTAAATGGCGTCATGGCTTGCCACCTGTCACATTGAGTATTATCTGGTCAACACGTGAGTTCGAGGTGGCCATAGAATTACTACCTCCGCGATTGCGGAGATAGAAACCTGAACCTCTGACTACCCCGCAAGGGTTAATGGTCGTGAACGCGTTTGTCTTTATAAAATATGTGCTCATCTTATACTACACCTGTTCTTTACCTCGTGCTAGCATGTTAGGCAAAAGAATGCTAACTAGCTACCGTTCTTCCCACTATATTGTAGAATAACATAACTAAGAGACTGGACTCAATAAAGTGATAGACTAGCAACCTCCCACTAATGTTAATGGACTTGATAATTAGCAGCCAATGTTTTGTGTATGAATTGAGATATTTCAGATGTAGTAGGCAAATGGGTGTGCATTGAATAATTCCCCTATTTTTATTATATACCAAACGTGATCAAGGTATTCCTGTGTTTCATTTATATTGAAAAAGGGTTTCTTTAAAAGTACTTATAACCGGCGAGTGTGTATTAATAGGTGTATATTATCAATGACGGTAATTGATTTGTGGTGTACCTTACAATCTGTAATATTCACGCATAGCATAAGGATCAAAACAAGTGGGGATCCGTGAACTTTGTCTATCTCTCTATAGGGAAACAGGATGTATGTATATTTGTTTACTATGTTTAATGTATTCGTTATAAGTATCATAATTATATGATAATAAGAGAAATAAAACAACAACAATTAACATCTTTCTTTTATTAGAAAACCCTAGACTAAAATAGTGCTTTATCAATTAAAGAATCAATTAGGTATATATTAACAATATTTACAACCAACTTAAAACTTAATGGAATATTTTGACTTACTCATTATTATTTTTAAACACTAGTATTTACATTTAAATAGATATAATACCTAAGTCTTTTTACCTTAATTTTAAAATAAAAAAAACGGCGATACGTTACCACCTATCACGTTGGGTGCTGTCTTTAGTGAAACGCGGGCTTTGAGTGGCTCATACCTAACATGGCTTTGAAATTACGGAGATGGGCACTCAAGCCTCTGACTACACTGCTACTATAAAAAAGGGAGTGTACATACACAAGTCGTGAAGCGTATGTTAATGTTCCAAAATATACAACAGGGATAGTCTAACACATACTGATTTTTATATAGTTCATTCGTCATTTTATTTAACACTAACAACTAATGTTATTTGGAGTAAATTATAGTCCGATGATCACTCTTTTGGTAACTTAAAACTCACTTCTTATTAGACAATCTGGCACCCAATATGACAGGTAGTAAGTTGGTAATGTTATGGAATTACAAATGATTATGGAATTACTGTATTCAAATTATGTGAAATAAAAACTAACAACATTGAAAAACATTACTCTTACCTACCTAAGGTACTAAACGTAATGTAAGGGTTTTCGAAAACTGAAGTTAACTCAGCGTTGAATATAAACTTAAATAGTATATAGTTGTCTTCATACAACCTACATCAAATATCTTTTTAGCTTACATACATAGATATCTTTTATATATAATGCGGTATGAGAAAAAATAATTAGGAAGTACATTAAACTAAAATTTCATTCATCTTTGTTCAAATAATATAACAGAAACTAACAAGATAATTCAAGAACTAAAATTATGTAATATTAATGAAAAATTATATATTAATTTATTTAAGATATAGGTACCTAATTACGATATTATTCCTTGGATACCTAGATCAATATTCTAGACATGTATTCACTGAAAAGGTTAAAATATACTGAATATTAAACCTAGAATATTTCTAAGCACTAATTTATATAACCTTAAAATTATCCTCTTTTTGATCCTTACAATCCAATATTAAGAAGAAATACCAATATGAAACACAACCTTAGAATCAGGAAGCAAGTATTTTCAAACTAACATAACATTGAAATGAAATAAGTATTTATTAGAAGTACTTTTAACAATCATCCTGATGAAATATACTTAACATAACTTTTAATTATCTCTAAAGAGTAATGTTAAAGTTTAATATTTTCGAAATCTTCATACTTCATTTATATTCATTTAAATACAAAGCAAGCATATACCTGAAGCATTAAACATAAATTCACAAATCAATGATTAAATTGACATGAATGAACCTATGTTTATATTCATCCTGTTCACTTTTTTCACTATATAGTTTGAATTTTAAGCAACATATACGTATGAAGAAACTATTTGATCCTATAGGTACCTTTGTATGATTAAAACTGTTAATTGATGTTCTTAAAGTGAATTTATAAACTCATATAATAACTGGACACAATCAAAAACAGTAAGAACTCCAAACTACTGTGAAGATCAACAACTGGATATCTTTATGTTAGTCACTTGTTGTATGTAGTCTAATTCAATATTGATCACAAGATTAAATTAAGATGTAATTCATATGAAATTCTGAAGCTTAATACCAAAATCATGCACACAAAACATAATCAAATGGAATTGTATAAACCTACTCCATAAAACATAAATATATACCTATGATTTATTAATAACCTTAAAGATTTCCCTTCATAACATCTCTTATATAAAAGATAGCTCCTATGTTCCAATACAAATGAATATTATCCTGATTTATAATAACATAACATGTAACAAAAAACGTTTTATCATCTTATCTAATCAATGCAGGTTTTATGAGTTCAAGACTATATAGGCCACATATAAATAGATAACATAATATACACGGAGAATACCTATGTTAAAACTGGTCATATTAACTCCACTACACACACTACTAAATGATGCTACTTGATATATACAAGAATAGTGGACACTGATATATTCGGTGTTCGTTGAGCCCACAGGTTTTCTGTAATGTAAACATTCAATAACGTCAGTTCATTATAAAAACGCCACCTTTCATTATACCGGCAAAAGCACAGTCTTTACACTATTAAAAAAGAGATCGCTATTCACTATCTTCACAAACCTGTTGGAAAATAAAATCTAACAAATCCAGGTACCTGTAAAAGAGACTTATTCATGACGGTGTAATAACTATTTAACATTAGTTTAACTTACCAATGGACGAGTAGCGCAGTCAAAGATTGAACAGGCCCACCGCATCTATTCAATTACAAAATCATTCCTTATTAGTAATTTATATTTACAAACCCTTTC
Source organism: Leucoptera coffeella (assembly GCA_030578115.1). Lineage (NCBI taxonomy): Eukaryota > Metazoa > Arthropoda > Insecta > Lepidoptera > Lyonetiidae > Leucoptera > Leucoptera coffeella. Next base: position 24,716 of record JAMBLF010000045.1, on the reverse strand, counting down.
ATCCTGTCGAATTATCAGATCAGATCAGATTTATCAATATTAGTCTTATAAACTATGTTACATTCACAAAAACATGTCAATATTCTAAGGAATTCATATTTTGATCAGTCCTTCACACTAAAACTTCCCTATTTTGCAATTTAGCTTATATTATGTGTAATAAATAAGCAAATATGTAAATAAGCACTAAATTTAACCCTGTTAGGGGATAATTCCATTATATATGTTATTTTATATATTGTGGAAGCAACTGAATTAAATGTAATAAAACATTGAATTTGCTAGTTCATTGTTTTCAAGCAAAATTGTCTTTATTACAATGAAATAAAGCTATTATATGTTGAAGTAGTTAGCATAAATTATGTCCGGAGATAATTACTAGTATTAGTTGTTAACAAACCAAATAATTATGCTTAAACAAACACAAAAAACAACAAAAATAATTATTAAATTAGGTAATAAAAAAATAACTAAATCTAGTAGATTTATATTATTATGATCAGTTAAAACCTGAAAATATAGAATAAATTATAGCCAGTCTGAACTCTGACTATCATTTATTCTCAAAACTTGCAAACTCAAGTATATAAGATTAATCTAGAAACTTCTAACTTCCAGACTACTGAATAACATTATTCCAAATTCTTCATTCATAGCATGAGATCCAAACTTGACTAATATAATTAGATGGCATATAATATCTCATACAAATCCATAGAACACTTAACCAAAAACTGTCAGTTTCATAGATTCACATACACACTACATCTTTAATCACTAAATAGTTGACTAGATGAGTATAAAATATTTAATTAGAGGAATATTTTCTGCATTTAATAATAGATACGGCAATATGGTTCACAACCTATCACATTGGGTGCTGTCTATCTAGTGAAACGCAGGCTTTGAATGGATCTTACTTAACATGCTTTTGAAATTCTGGAAATAGGCCCTCAAGCCTCTAACTACCTCGCCACAATAAAAAAAGGGAGTGTGATACACCATTAGAGAAGTGTACGTTAATAAAAGACTGTAACTTCACCACTAATATCCAGTCAATATCACTCAACTCATTGTAACTATTACAAAACTCAACTAACTATCAACGTAAAAGCGAGATGATTAATCTTTATTCCGTCTTTTACGACACTGTAACGGGGCCAAGGTAAGCCTGGACGGTGTAAACCTTGGTATTCATAACAGAGATGCTCGTCTCAAAATAGATGCTCTTAACCTAAAACTATGTTGCCACTACTATGACTGTTGAGTTCAGTACTTTAATATAAACTAAGCAGTTATTACTGTAACCGAGTGTATTATGTCTTCTTACGTAGGAGAGTAAGTAATCTATATACTATGCTAACGCTGGTCTCGTTTTCTAGTAATATATTTTCAAACATACATTATTTTATATGTTTATAGTTCTTTATAGAGATATGATCTTTACAGAGAGATGGTAAAATCTTTGTAAAGTCTGAAGGACCATTTTTGCAGCATTATCATTCATACATCAATACACACTTGGCATTTATAGACAGTTCTATTGAGCACCATTATTCACTATATCACATACAGAACTAGGAGTTCACATTTAAAAATAATAAAAATATCACAGAATGCAATGAACTCAAAAAAGAACAATAGTTAGTTAATGTAATTGCATAAAACGTAAAAACAATAACTAAAATATCAGGTGTTACCTACATGTACAAAATAAAACAAATATCTGTGTCAAGTCAATATAAAGCTAAGCAATTATTTGACTTGAAACACAGGCTTGGCACCAATTAGTTACTAATAAAAAGTAATGGTTTAAAATATTGGTGAAAGAGTTTTAAAATGTACATAAATGGTCACATAGAGGGAACATTTTATATGGATTCAGTGATAGTGATGAATGATATCACAGAGTATGATAAACAGTGAATATAGATAAGTTGATAACTATAGGACTTGACCAAAAGTGATCAAGTTCAATAAATGTGTTTCTTTTCAGGAAACATTTGGAATATATTTTACGTATATTTGACTAAAACTAATAAATAATTTAATTAAATAAGATGATTAAGTAATTAGTAATAAAATAACAGGGAAAATAAAATCTATTATAGATTAATCACATACTTTCATACAAAGTGAAAATTTGGGGAAAATTTGACACTCAAAAATTGAAGTTCAAAATATTAGTTATCACAGTCAGTTCATTCCCTAGGATACTCAAAATTGCCCTAAATGGTTTTACGACATGTAAAATAACAGGTACTAATAATAGCTTAACCTACATTTATTTGTACTAAAAATAGCATAATGCATATAAAATATGTAAAAACCTTAAAACATAATAAAATCTATCACTATTCATACATAACTATTCTGACATACAATCACCATATAACAAAACTCACCTAATCCTCCTGTCCGACCACCTCCTTATATCTTGCTATCATCAGCTTCTTCACCGTATCCCGGTACGTCTCCCCAGGAGTCGGAGTATAAATGCCACGTTTCGTGCCCAAGCCTGCCAGCGCTGGCCTGGACGCTGCTTCAATCGGAGCCGTCCTACCCTGGCCTTCCCTTCCCAAACCTAAACCTTCTTGCCAGCCCATTTTCTGTAGCATTTTACCCCCTATCGTCTCTACTACAGCTTGAGGTGGAGGCGGCACTATCACTGAGGGTTTCGGTGGTGACATTCTTCTCTTAACCGGGGCATCATCTTCGCCAAACTTGAGTCTACGTTCCGCAGCACGGTCCCTATACTGTTGTGGCCCAGCTGACTCCCCACGTAGCTTTTCCAAGTTCTGTTTGTGTAGTTCCGACATCGTTTTGTGCTTGATCAGAACTTCGCTTGAAGGGAACTTGCGTTTACATAGCAAACACATGAGTTTAGACCAGTCTATCACGTCTTCATCATCGTATTCTACCACATTTAGAACCGGTGCTGGTTCCTCGTTAATCACCAGAGGAGAGGTTACAGGTGGCGGTGCTCCGAGTACCGTGAACCCTATGTCAGCGGAACCTACAGGGTTTGAAGTATCAGTCTCTGGGGTAGGGTTTACCGCTGTGACACTCCGTTCTTTCTTCTGATTGAGCGCCTTAGCCCACCGTTCCATGTCTTTCGCGATCTTTTTTGCCACTTTCACTTTATCTTCTTTATTCTCTTTCTTTTTCTTCTCTTCTGGCGGTTTCAGATCTTCCTCTAGAGTTTCTGGTTTATTCTCTACCGTTGGGGTGTCCGGAGCTGTTTCTGACGTTGAAGCTGTTTGTGGTGCCTGGATATACGTGCTTGTAGTACCATCCCAATACATATATTTCGCTATTTGGTTGTTGTAGAAGTACTGTGTGTTTGAATCATAGTACAACCCAGTTGCTGGATCATAATAGTACCCAGACGTTTCATCGTATAAGAACGACCTTGTGTCTGGGGCTGAGTATACGGTACTACCATCGCCTGTGGGGATATTGGCTACTTGTACAACGGGGTACGAAGCCTGTCTCGCCTGGGCTGCGGCCATTGCTGACTGCGCCACCGCTGCAGCAGCATTCACTCGATCAGCCTCAGACAACGACCGTGTACTACCCGTGAACGCAGCTTGATGGTGGTATTTATTATAATCATGGCTTGTCTTTTTCGGTGGGTCGTTATAGTAGGATATAAGGACGAAACGTCCATCTATTACTAAAGCAGGTCTTAGGGAGAGCAATTCGGAATGTGCAGCAGTGGATTCAGAGATGGAATTGAAGTTTAGGTAGGCTAAGCACTTGGAGGCACCCGTTAAAGGTTCCCTCCCTACTGTAATGCCTACGATTGAGTCTACTAGGGTTTTTGAGCACCGTTCTTTGAGTACATCCAGGATTTTCTCCTCCGTAGTAAGCGCATCAAGACGCCGGAACAACAACCGTTTAGTAATACCAGGTTCTGGTGGCTTGTTTGCTGGTTCCCCACCGCAAACAGCTCCGTCCACCTTCATACCTGGGCAGTTGGTCCGGTAACACATTTGTCTGCGCTTAAAGTTGAAGGAATGGCACACACTACAGTACCAGTCTCCGGGAGACACTCCTTCTGGTGGGACTTGGCCCATTTCCTGATTATACCCATCTTGTCTGTTACCATCTTCGCCTTGGTACTTTTCATGTATGTCAAAGTCTCTATCGTTGTTGCTATCTTGAGATGTTGACCTCTCTCGTTTGTTACGTACCATCGGTGAGCTTATCCTGGGTGGCGAAGGAGGTTCTGGGGTCCGTTCATTATGTCCAGGACTCCTGTTCTGATCTGGTGACCCCTGGTCGTAGTCTGACGATCTGTGGTCTTGGTCTGACCAGGGTTGTCGGCCAGCTTGCCATGGTTGGCGTTCTGGCGATCTTTGCGGGCGATCGTAGCGTTGTTGACGGTCGTGCATCCTTTGGTTGTCGGGGCTCCATCTGCGCTCTCTTTGGAAGTCGTGCCGCTGGTCGCGATTGGGTCTCTGGTTCTCCCAAGGACATATTGGTGATCGGGAACGGCCACCGCCGCCGCCCCCACGCGAAAAACCGCGGCCTCCACCCCCACGGCGTGGAAACCCTCGCTGGTTATTGTTGAACCCACGCTGGTCGTTGAACCTGTCAATCCTATTGCGCCAAGCCATCACGAACACTGTAATAATCAAACATCATTTACTATACAAGTCACAATGCGCGTCATTTTTTCGAACTATCTAGAACGAATGAGGAGCGATATTTTTCGTGGTTTCTACTGGCAACGAGGACACTCGTGATTTTTTCAATATCGTTTATAAGTGGAACAGTTTAAGGCAGTAGATAAGTATTACACGGAAATACTTTCTTGACTAAATACACGAGCATGTTGAAGCCAGAACATACCTCATACGTTTACTTCACAATTAACATCAATAACTAATTATTCAGTATTTGCAAACTTTGGTTCTGTACGAAGCAATATTTTATGGATAGAATTATTAATTACTAGCTTTTATCTCTAAAATTAACATTACGAACACGCTTCACAATCACAAAATGTGAGAATGAATGAATGAAAAAGCTTAGCCAGATGACGCTAGACTGACATAAATGACTGACGGGCTTTTTTTATTTGGCTTAATAAATATAGTACCCGCCACATAAGGTGGCAGTAGCCAAACTTGGAACTAAATTTGACGTTTCCGCCATTGCGTGTTATTTTGTATGAAAGGTAAATTTAGTATTACCAGCGTTGTGTTTTTTGCCCACTCTTTGTAATTTTTATGTTTGTTAAGGGTGATTATAATAAATTGATTTCTGGAGTTTCTTGTTAGTTCTTCTCCAAGGGTCTCCGCTGAACTTCTTCTTCTCAATCGTTACGCTCTTATCAGAGCGGTCGTGGTCTTCATGACGTGGCATCTTGAGCAGCCGAAATGGTTGATGAACTAACCTCGGTAAAAATATGTAAAGACAATGCTCAGTGCCATGTTTGAAATAGTTTTTTTACATACATACATACACATCACGCCTGATTCCCTGTAGAGGGGTAGGCAGAGATCACGGATCCCCATTTGTCCCGATCCTGACAGACCACTTTCGCTTCATTGACATTCATACATTCTCTAATACACTCTCGGCGGTTATAGGTACTCCTAACGTCACCTTTTTTCAATATAGCGTCTATCTGACTGTTACATATATGTCTTATTAGGCCGGCCCCTACGTAACCGCCCTTCCACTTCACTCATATATATTCCTTTTGTCAATATATAGTTTTTTAATTTGTACTTAGATCATAAAATAACTTTCAAAGAGAGCTTATGATAGGGCCTATTTTGAATAAAAATATTTTGACTTTTGACTTTGGTATATTAATTTGTTTTATTTGAGTTTATAGCTCTGCAACCAAAGATCGTTACAAATGAAACCTCAATATAATGTATCGAGCCGTATGGCACAGTGAGTGCTAGTTTTGGCGTGTTTACTGGCAACACTGGATTACGCGACTGTGGCGACGCCTCCAACTGCCACCTTATGTGGCGGGTACTCTAGTGATTGTATTCTTTACTCAATCGATAACTATCATTCGATACTACTATCAACTTTACAAAGCATTCACTTATAGCTTATAGCAAAGTCAATTTGTTCAATGGTATTATTTACCATATTGAAAAAGTACCTATAACCGCAGAGTATTATGAGGAACATGTATGAGTTTAATTGAAGCGAAACTTATTTGTCAGGATTGGGCCAGATGGAGATCCGTAATCTCTGAGTTCCCTATACAGAAAATCGGGCTTGATGTCCGTGTATGTATTATTATTACTAAAATTATCCATATGTATGTGTCGTAGTACACGCACGGGTGATGCATAGTAAGGAAGTTGCTTATTCTTTTAACTAAGGGACAGGGAATAGTCAGTTAGGAGGTCTGTGTTTGACGATAGTCAGTTTAATATGTTTGTGATAGATATGTAGGTAGTGAAACGTGAGATTTCAGTGGAATAAAATAGCAGAAAGTATTTTAAATATTAACATTCTATTTCACACTCAAAGTTATAATATCTTTACTTACATTGTAGTCGTTAAATTAAGGATATTTCATTTATATCTATATTTGAATGCCTACTGGGTATAACACTATACTGTATGTTTTACTTACCATCTCTGTACAGGTTATTAGCAAATAAATGAATTTGTTACCGGCTCTTCCACAAAGGTTAAGGGTTGATAAGTAAAAATAAAACCATATTTCAGCAACAATTGAACATTATTTAATTAAGTAAATAGTTATTTTAATACATATTTTTTTCTAATTAAGTGCAATCGTAACATTTTAATCTTATCTTATAATGTCTAATACTATTACTAATAAATAAAATGCCGCAACAAAAAGCGCGACATACTTTTCTGACCCGGTGGCAAAATAAGGAACTAAAAATTTCCATACGCCTTTAAAGGGAATGGTTTTAAACCGAGGACAATAAAGACGACAAAAGCGACGCTGCCACCAGGACAGATAAATTTGTTACTCATATATGTATTAATATATTCAGGATTTTGAAACGAGAATAATTTGACAAAGAGTATACAAAGAACAGAAATGTCAGTCTAAGAAAATATCAATCAGCCTGTGTCAGTCCACTGCTGGACGTAGGCCTCCCTAAGAATACGCCACAAAACACGATCACTCGTGGCCCTCATCCAACCACTACCAGCGACCTTCTTGAGGTCATCGGTCCATCTAGCAGGGGGTTAAGAAGCTAAGGATATGCCTAATTAATAAGTTCCTCAGTATATTGATCTTGAAATTGCAATTACATTAAATTATAATATACGTAATTTAAAATATTCGCGAAAGTTAATTACTAATGATATTTTTCAAAGTTTTTGAAGTAAATATTTGACTCTTTTTTTAATTTCCTACTATTTGATATTGATAAAGTTTTTCGGTAAAAATAGGCGAAACGACACATGGCCTAATATGGTCATATGAAGCAGAACGTTAGATGAACATATTCCTTTCATAATATGAATCATCTTAATTTGGTAATATGGCCGTTCATTTTTGAGAACGGTAAACAAACATTCATCGTTCACTTTGCATTTTTGACAGATGAATTTGTTTTTGTACGTAAAATGGTAATATGGCTGATCGGACTATTCACCTCAAACGTCAAAATAGAGGAACAAAAGCATGAATGTAAATACGTTCATCTTTTATTCTCCCTAGCCAGTTGTTCGAGTTTTATGGCTATTTAAAACTCTGGCCAAGTTTTGCCAGCACTTAGTAACCTTTTGCCTAGTAGTATTTGATGAGTTTTTATATCCAGCAATGATGGTTTGTTATTGTTGCTATTTAGTTTGTTATTTATTTATATGCATCACGGGGTGACAGCCCATTATAATAGTATTACCATTATAAAAAAAAATTAAATTTAAATAAGCTGGAGGTACTTACCTACAATAAATTAATAAAAATGTTATGAAAGCATAATAAGAACAATTTATTTTATCAAAACTGGTGAGTAAAATGCATCAAATGCGCTTTTATAATAATCGGTACAGGTTCTCGTGTCCCGTATCGCTTTTGATTTTTAATTACGGCAACACAAACCAAAAGAGGAATGAATGATTTTACGAAAGATATCCGAACGAATGATGAAACGAAAGGCGAAGCGTCCATATTACGGCCAATTAGCAACTTCTGCTTTCGTTCTCCTTTCAAACAGGATTCATTTTACCTTTGCTTCATATGACCATATTAGCCCCACAGAACTTTACTAATAATACAGGCAAAACAAATTAAGCTTTATATCATAGTCATTCATAAGCCACTAACAACAATATATCTTGATTGCATAATGAATACTTACAGTAAATTTTTATATAACCTTTCAAAATTCTCTACAATAAAACTAACTACATATTCTCCATATAATTTATGTATTGCACACAGTCAAAGCACATTTAATACTTAATAACTATAGTAAAATCTACTTATATAACTATAGTAAAATGTATTGAAATTTGGAACTTCTCGTGTTTGACTACAATTAATAGAATACTAACTAGCTATAGCTATATCTTTCTCAAAGCGGGTGTACGTAGTGAAGAACAGAAGAGCATGTATGAGAAAGAATGTATGTATGAAAAGAAAAAGAGCATTTATCGTTACCTCTACAGAGAATCAGGCGTGATGTGTATGTATGTTTCGACCCAGTTGCATAGGCCGTGGTCGCGGGAAGCCCTATCTCATAAAGCGAATAAACTGAGTACAAATCGAGTGTTTAAAAAGAATGCATTTGTGTACGTTTTATTTCTTCCTACCCTTCTTGGGTAAGTCTTTCTTCAAGTTATGTATCTCTCTATCAATGTTGTCCCTCGCTTGACTTTCGAAAGAGTCGAATTCTGGCGTATGGAATATACGGGGAATCTTCGAAAACTGTTGTAGTATCTGCAAAAGAAATAAATACATATACATTAACGTCCTTTAATCACTTTCGAAGTGGATAGAACCTTGGGGATATAATATCTGTGGGTCACTTTATATTGCCACTAACGTAATTCGATGTAGCTCAGTTGTTAAGTGGCTTGACTCTGAATCATGTACCAATGGAAATGAAGTTTCTTAATAAAAATACATCTACGAAATACACCGAATATTACGGGAGGGAAAACGCCGTTAGGAAACCTACCTGTTCTCCCCAGAGTTAATAGTCAGTGCTTGTAAATGGCGTATAATGATAACACCTTTAATTCCATTTTGTGTACATTTTCGTAATAAAAATACTTTTTTGAAATGTGTCGAATACTACAGTGAAAGAAAACATCGTGAGAAAACCTAATGCTTGTAAATAGCGACATGGCTTACCACCTGTCACTTTGAGTACTTGACTATCTGATTAACATGTGGGTTCGAGCTGGCCATAGAATTACTACTCCTATTAAGTTTATTATTATATAATTATTATTAATTTCTCCGCGATTGGATGGAATACCGAACCTCTGACTACCCCGCGAGGGTTAGTGGTGTTGAATGCGTTTGTCTTTACTTTGTATATGTCGGAGGATGATTTGATATTTCGGGTTTTTGCAAAAAACCTAGGCATTTTGCGAAAACACGTATAAACAAAGGTGCTAAACTATTAAAAAAGCGATTCGCTTCTGTTGTTTATCATATACTAAGCTAACCTAACCTACTTAGATTTCTGTTGGTGAGTAACATAAGGAACTGGAATTATCGCAATGGCCACATTGTTTTAGTTCCAAATTGGTGGCGCTGTAGTCAACGGAGACCTATTTGTTAACATCTATTTGTTAAATAATTTAATTAAACATACGTATTATTAAATTATTTTAAATAAATAATAAATTAAACATACATACTTTTCCGACATTTTTATCATAAACAACGTTGAACTATTGATAAACAAATAGATTATTAGAAAATGATTAGAAATTGACTTTTAACAGGTCTCCATTCTCACTAGCGCCCCTGGCGGGATAAAAAAGTGAGGAATGCTGCCATTGTCTAATTATCCGTATTTTCTCCAAATGGCTAGGTTTTTTCAAAAACCCGAAATATCAAACCATTCTGCGATATATATTACCTTGACCCTCAACTCCAGATAGTGGTGGTCAGCGATGGCGGCGTACTCAGCCCTGACGAGGTGCGCGTGGTTGTCGTACTCCTGGGCCGAAGCCGCCAGGATGGCCAGCTCCAGATCGCCGAAGAGTTGAAGGTCACGGACGGGAGCTGGGCTGGGGGGACCTACAAGATATATGTACATACTACTATACATACAGATAGGACTATCATATCGCACCTTCGGGACCAAACTCGCACTTGTGCAACTTTTTACGAAAATGACTTAAGTATACAGAATTAACCGCGATAATCGACTTCATATACACAGCAAAAAGTTTTAAAATCTTTTGAAAAATGGAGCGGTGAGGCGGGGGAGTATGTTATGTCATTACGCGTAATTGTAAGAGAATTTTAGAGTAAAAAATCGCTCTCCTGTAAAATTAGGTTTGTTGCATAAGTGCGAGTTTGGTCCCGAAGGTGCGATATATATTACACACACAGCCAAGCCAGTATTACAACGGGTCGAACTGTTGGTCAGTTCAGAACTCGTTGAGGCATACATACATACACATCACGCCTGCTTCCCTGTAGAGGGGTAGGCTAAGATCAGGGATCCCCATTTGTCCCACTGACAGACCACTTTCGCTTCATTGACATTCATACATCTTCTCATACACTTTCGGCGGTTATAGGTACCCCTAACGTCACCTTGTTTCAATATAGCGTCTATATGACTATAAATATATGTCTATGTATATTAAAAGGGACATAGGGCCTTCAAAGCACGCCACCTTAGTCTATTCTGAGTAATGACTTCAATCTCAGCCCATGCTAAGCCAAGACCGAGAGCCTCGGATTCGGATCGGCCCAGGGGGCCTACCACAAGCTTTATTAAAACAGACCAAACGCAGAGCAGTTCAGTTTAGGTTCCTAAACTGAATCGCAATATTTGGTACCACAAGCTCTTTAAAACAAGTCTGCTTTTGAATCGCAACGCGATCGATGAACGACTCATTATTCGTTTTCGTTCAACCAGCTAGCTTGGCCTCCAAAATACATAGAGCTCCCAACTTAGAGAGTTCATTATTTATTGGACTACTATTGCCGTGAGCCGCAAGCGTTCGAAAGTCTAAATGTAGATATTTAAAATGTTGTAAATAAAATATAATTTTGAAGAATCTATTATTATTTTGAAATTTGTTTTTAGTAAATTAATATTGACCATCTATTTCATGTCTACGACATTATTAAAACTATTAATTGTTTTTTTCTCTCTCAGAGTTATGTTTGATAATATATATGTTTTGAACGTTTGTTATTGTTTCTTCGAAATTCATAAGTTTCAACTTTTGTAAATAATCGAAAAAGTGCGTCTTGGTGTAACAGTGTTGTATTGTATACTTAGGAGTTTTCTTCAGAAAATATATATACAAATATGAGGTAAGTAATACTTATAGTATAAATAACTCTGAATAGGTGTACAAATATGATATTTGAAAAATATAAAAAGAAAAATATTCACATTATTCTTTCAATGGTATTTTTCTATAAATAGAAACTCAAGTGCACTTCTTTGGAATTTCAGTGAAGGTTCGCGACGCAGGGTAACCTTTAGGCAACTTGAGACCCTATGGGAACTACTAAACTCCCATAGAAGTTTGGCCACAGGGTACAATAAAAACGCGCAAGCCAGGGAGAATTTGCGCTTACTTTGGACTCGGGGCGCAGAAACGCTAAATGCACACGGTGATGGCGCCGTCAAAGACTGGAAGGGGTGGTGCAAGGCAAGTGTCTTGGTATAAGTATAATAGTAATAACATTTACGACATACATTCTCACTAGGCCCTTGGTTCATTTAAGATTTTTTTAAAGGGACTTTTATAAGGGGACTAGCCTATGGATATTTAAGAAATATATACATAGATCAATAAATAATTAAATAACATCAGTAATAAAGACCCAGATCGGAAAGCAGATGAAAAGCATATTTCTTGACTGTGTGAAATTCCAATCTGTATCAAACAAACCTTGAGAAATAGTAGTAAAAGTATAATAATAAATCTTCTATTCTTCCTGGCATAGTGTAGAATGCAACTAAGGAAGTCATTGTTGTGACTTATGTATGTGTATATTTATGATAGATATATATTCAATACCTCAGATAATTATTACATTCATCTTTTTCAGTATTGGAATGACTATAAGTCAAAGTTAAAAAGCAGGGTGGCCAGTGTACGGTCTTCGAGTAGCCGCACAGGAGGTGGGCCGTCCTGCACAAAGCCTTTGACTGATGTGGAATTAAAATTCCTACACATCTTAGGCGATGGATTTGGCACTGGCATTGAAGGTGCTAGAGTGGAACCATTTGACGTGGTTAGTATATTTATTTCTGTAATAGCATAAATAGAATCCTTATACCAAAATAATAATATTTATTTCCACTATAGGGCATAGAAGCACTGGACACAGCCACCGACAGCACTGAACCAGGCCCTTCCTCCGCCATTCTTTTCCAACTTCCCACCACAGCACACTCACAACATACACCCCACCATTCACCTCAAACACCACATACACCTCAAAGATCACATACACCATATCATTCACCTCAACACCAGCAAACACCCCACTGCAGACCACAAAGATCTCCCAGAACACCCCTTCACTCTCCACGTCAGCCTAGAAGGCGGAGACAGAGGGAGCCAGTGCTGACTCATGAGGCAGCAAGGAGGCGGTTGGTACAATTAGCTGAAAGAAGAGAGGCCAACGAACATCAGTTATTAGCAATTTTACAAACAATTGCTAGTGAGCTCAGGGAGATAAAAGAAAGGTGACTTCATTGTGAATTCCTTATATTTTAGATTACATTTTAGTTTACAGTGTCCTTTATATTAAACATCAAATTCTCAGCACATCCTTAGTCACTAAACTTATACTAAATGATACATACATTTTCTTATTTTTATAACTATAATTTTTACCCTATAAAATGCATTAGGTTCCTATATTTGTTTAAAAGAATTTGTGTAAATCTTCTTTAGGATGCCTCCCAGAGCCGAGTAACAAGTGCTGCTCGTGTTGCTCTTCCCAGCTGCAGCGCATGGCTACCATCTTCATGGAACGCAGTTGATCCTGACCCTGATGATTGCGGTACAGTGGTCTCCATATCAGAAAAAGGAATATTGTTTTGTATGCATATGTTATGAAGTATAACACATGCATTTACAATGGATGCAGCGACTGTAGGAGAATAATGCAAAACTCGGTGTGACAAGAGACAGCGAAATCTTGCCTTAAGAAGGCCAATTGTTCTTTCAATAATATTCCTTGTTCTGAGATGTAGTTCCATGTAATGTGCCTCTGGTGAGCCTGGAACTGCTCCCTCTATGGGCGTCATCAGGTATCTCCGGAGAGGATATCCTGAGTCACCTATAAAACACCAAAGAAAAATAAGTTATTTGGAATACTTAAGAACATAATATATTTGTATAATATTTCTCAAAATAATTATATTTTATATTAAGCTAGTAAATATTATATGTAGCATAGATTTTGAAATTGTCAATTATTAAGTAGTTTAGTTAGTATTTTTCATTATTATTACAAGACAATATTACCCAGGAGCCATGTGTTTTCATTTAATTGAGCTAAATGTTCTTTAACTGGATGAGTGTTCCAAATAAAAGAATCATGAGTGTTGCCACCATGGCTAGCATCAACACTCATGATTTTCATATTGGAGTCGCATATCTGGAACAAACATGAAATATTACATTATAATAATATTAATACTTTTGACATATACAAATAAAATTATAGAACAACAGTTTGCTCTTAGTTATTTATGTTCTTAGAATCTAACTGTTATTTAAAGTCTGTTTTAAATTAAAACTTGATTACTCACCAACTGAACGTTCAGTGAATGATAATGCTTTCTACAAAAGTATCGCTCTTCGTTCAATTTTGGTCTTATGATTGCAACATGAGTGCAATCAATACATCCTAGCACACCAGGGATTCCAAACTTTGAATAAAACCTGTAACAAGGTGAAGACTTTATTATAGATTAAAATTATTACAACTTATTACTATACATGTATATACCTCACGCCCCACTTTACTGAAAAATTGCATCCTTATCCCATTAAGTTTTTATCTACAATTGGGGAGTGAATTAATTGCCAATTAACTGAAACACTTCTCAGCATGTCATATCAATGTGCATGTCATTTTGGGCCAATGGGGTTTGGGGTTTTACAAACTTACTCTGTTCTTATAGTGTTTCTTTCAGCTAAAGTTTGTGGAAATCGTATATATTTCCTCCTTAATTCTGGAGAGTTCAAATATGCGGTGACTTGTGCCAAGACTGATGATACTGTCTGTTGAGCCATGGAATGTGCAGATATCCCGCCAATAGGTCTTTGGTAGGATCCATTGGCATAAAATGCCAAAGCAGTCAAGACCTAGAAGTAAAAAATTACAATTATTCTAAAAGCACAAACTATATGTGAATTCAAAGGCTATAATGATGTTCTGGGTGCCTATAAGTTGTAACCTAGGAGCGCAAAATGGTTTTGCTAACATTAAAATACACAATGCTAAATCACAATTCAATTTCCAACGTGTTATTGTTATGATTTTCTAAATTTTTATAGTAATATTTATTGCTTCTATTGACGCATGTTTAGGAGAAGTAAAGAGGATACATACCTTCGTTTCTACGGATAAATCTGTAGATCGCCGAGTAATGCGAAACTTTGGCCTCAATTCGTCACACAAGTCTGCACACACTTTTTTCGAGAGACGATATTGTTGAACAAACTCATTGTCATTCAATAGAAAGGGGTCCATTTGTTCGCGAATATGCATCCTCTGCATTTTTCTCCTGTTATTATATTCATAATCACTCTCCAGAAACTCTAAGTTAATCAATTCGTCACACATTTTGTTGCTAATGCAAATAATAATGATCCGAAATGTTAACAAGGGATGCGCAATATGTAAACGTTATGGGAATGAGCTAAAAATAGATATTTTTAGCCAATTTAAACGTATGAAAAAGTTGAGAAACTTCTCGGAATTCGTAATAGGCCGCGGCCGAGGAACTTTTTTTGGTCTGCTAGTTTTGACAGTTGAGCGATTCTTTTTAGGTTTGCAATCTGTCAAATAAGAGGTCATGGTACGAAATGAGTGAACGATTTCGGCTGGTCGGCTTTTAGCGAGCGAGCCAGTTTAGGTTCTGCTAATATGAGGTCGTGGTACGAAATTGCGAAGCAGTTCAGAATAGGTCGTAAACTGAATCGCTATAAGAGCTTGTGGTAGGCCCCCTGGTCTGTTTCGACCTTTCGAAAATATACATGTATGTATGTGGCAGTGTGTGTGTGTGTGTGTGTGTGTGTGTGTGTGTGTGTGTGTGTGTGTGTGTGTGTGTGTGTGTGTGTGAGTGTAAAAGTAACATTGAATCCTCTTTTCAATATTGCCTGTTCAAAATGTATAAGAATAATATTTATATTCAGTCGTCTTTTGACTGACTGATTGACAATAAAGTCAGCAGCTCAGTGAAAGTTGAAAATACAAATATTTATTTGCGGCAGAATATTTAGTGAATAGTGATGCCAAACTCACTAAATATGTTAGCTTAGGGATAAGATTTGGATCCTCAACTGAAACGAACCGATGAATAATGTAGTGAAGAGTTGGAGCTTTGACTTCGTTTTTTTTTCGGTTGTAGCGGCTGGCGGCGTTGGCATAACCATGGCAATAGAATAACAAGAAGTGCAAACGCCATTGCATCAGTGTTTGTATTTTCGCAGACAAAGTAAAAAAAAAATCTGTATAGCAAGCACCGTTAGGGTATGTCTCTGTATCAGTGGAATCCCAAATGTCCAAATCTCGTCTTAGTATATACCAATCAAAAAAAATACCTTTTTAAATTTCTATGCACCGACTATTGTGAAGGAAAACATCGTGAGGAAACCTACTTAAACAACAACCTGTACAATTGAGTACTATCCATCTGGTCAACACGTGGGTTCGAGGTGGCCATAGAATCTAATCTAAATCTACCATTGCAGAGATGGGCACGCGAACCATATCTTACAGGCGATATTGAGTGAAGTGTATGTTTCATTTAAGATATAAGATCAGCGCAGTGATTGTACTTCAATCATTGTATATATGCTGAGCTGGGACCATTTTACTGGGCAATGACATGCATATGTAGGATTTAATAACTTACTTGTATAAACTCCTTTTCTCTTTTTTTATTTTCCTGTCTGTGTATGTCAAGGTGTTTCTATGAATAAAGCTTATTATTATTATAAGTAAAATTTCATAAAAACTTACGTAATGTCTTATCCTTAGCAGCCTCCGATGTTTCTGGATGTTCGGATATAGCATCATCATCCGTTAACAGAGCCAATATATACGACATCAAATCACGCTGAAATAACATAGGTAAAGTTTCAATAATGATAGGAATTATAGCTAGAATTCAAAACAAAAATATTAGTTATTTTTAAACACTCGCGATTTATACTATATTTATTTACTATTGTACTAAAAAATTTACTTTTTTAAGTCGTGAAGCGTATGTTATTTACTATGTGAGACCGGGTCATATCACGATAAATTAATAAAGATATAGTATAATATAACTATAATATAGTATAATAGTCTTCCCGCGACCACGGCCTATGCAACTGGGTCGAAACGTCGGGCAAAATAAAGGTAATCAGATATTTTTATTAATTTATCGTGATATGACCAGGTCTCACATAGTAAATAAAACAAAAATATTTGCAGTTACGTACATAATTTACAGTCGCTAACGGTGAGGGAAAAAACATCGTGATGCAACCTGCATATTCCTCAGGATAGGTAATAGCCAGTGGCTGTATACTGCGATACGGTTCACTGCCTATCACGTTGGGTACTATCTATATAGAGAAACGCGGGCTTTTACCTATTTTTACCTATGTTAGGTATGAGCCAAACACTTGTGTATACACACTCCGTTTTTTATTGTGACGGGGTAGTCAGACGCTCGAGTGCCCTTCTCCGAAACTTATCCGTAAATATACATACACATCACGCCTGAATCCCTGTAGAAGGGTAGGCAGAGATCACGGATTCCCATCTGTTCCGCTCCTGACAGACCACATTCTCTTCATTGACACTCATACATCTTCTCATACACACTCGGATGTTTTAGGTACTATTAACCTCACCATTTTTCAATATAGCATCCATCTCAGTGTCATGTCTTATTGGGCCGGCCCCTACGTAACCGCCCTTAACGTAATATTAGCAAATGTACGTATATACTCAATATAGTTACTCAAATTAGTTATAGTTAGTAACGGAGTTTCTTGTTGCTTCTTCTCCGAGCCAGGGCTTCCGAACCAACGGTATAATTTCAATGCTAAGACAACCAGTGTCAGGCAAATGTTTTGACTTTCAATGAATGTACTGTACTTGTACTTATTGAATAAAAACATTTGACTTTGACTTTATAACTTACCGCCTGCTCTTGTCCATTCAATATGTCCCTGAGTACAGATATGGCGACCTCTGCTGGCGTGTGCCTCATAACGATAGCCAGTTTGAACGCTTCAGGAACTTCTACTTCATCCAGTCCAGTTAATTGGAGATTCTGCCATACGCCTGCCTGAATAGATGGGATTAATAATATAGATATGTTTTTTTTACTTTCAATGAGTGATTTTATGATCCTTACGTTGAATAAAAAGTTTTTCATTTTCATTCTTTCACTTCATTCATTCATTCAGATGTTTGTTTCATAACAACGATAATTCGGCGTAGCTCAGTTGTTAGGGGCTTGACTCTGTATCGATGGTACAGGGTTCAAATCCCGCTTGAGCATGTACCAATGGAAATGAAGTTGAATGAATTTCTATGTACAATTTCGTAATAAAAACACATTTAAGAAATGCATCGAATTATACGGTGAGGGAAAACATCGTGAGGAAACCTACGTGTTCGCTGAACAGGTAAGTGCTTGTAAATGGCGACATGGCTTAGCACCTGTCACATTGAGTACTGACTATCTGGTCTACACGTGGGTTTGAGGTGGCAATACACTTGCAATTGCGGACACCTGAACCTCTGACTACCCCACAAGGTTAATGATCGTGAACGTGTTTCTCTTATTTTTTTATTTAGGATTGTATTGTAAGTGCATATTTGGAACGACACCGTAAGGTTCCCTGTTGTAAGAGTACATTGAAGTTGAAATAACAAAGTTTGGTGTATCTCGGTCATAATTATTTGTAAGTTCAAGGTACAAATCAATTGAAATTAAGTGGTCTGCTTTTCCATGTTATATTACTTAAGCAATAATTTTCTTCTCAAGGATGCAGCGTTAAGAACAGAAAAGTATGTATGAGAAGGTTAATGGGTGTGTATGCAACAAGAAGATTTGTCAGGATTGTTCCAGGTAGCGATTGATTGTCTCTGCCTATCCTGATAGGGACACAGAGAAAAATATCTCTCTATGTATTTTTGCAATGAAATATATGTGTTTCCAAATGCACCAACTGATTTTCTCATGATGTTGTCCCTTGTAGTCTAAACTGTCAATTCAATAGTCTACCATACCTGGTAAGCAACACAGTTCTTCAACGAATGCCAGAGACTGTCCGGTGGTGACGCAGCAACCACTTGCTGCCACAACTCTTCGGCTGAAGTCACTTCAAATGCAGTGCAGGCGGAAAAGAACATCCGACTGGCTGCATCGTCATTCGCTGCAATATAATACATTCACAGCCTTAAATCTAAGAATGAATGTGGGCTTAACTTTGGAGACATGTAATATCTATAAATTCGACATAGCTCAGTTGTTTGGGGCTTGACTATGTATCAGTGGGTACAAGGTTCAAATCCCGCTTGAGCATGTACCAATGGAAATGAAGTTTAATGAATTTCTATCTACATTTTCGTCATAAAAATACATTTACAAAATGCGTCGAATACTACAGTGAGGGAAAACATTGTGAGGAAACCTACATGTTCATCGAACAGGTAATAGTGCTTGTAAATGGCAACATGGCTGACCACCTGTCACATTGAGTACTGACTATCTGGTCAACACATGGCTTTGAGGTGGCCATAGAATTACTACCTTCACAATTGCGGACATGAAAACCTGAACCTCTGACTATCCCACAAGGGTTAATGTTCGTGAATGTGTTTGTTTTGTTTTATACATTCACATCTGTAAATCTTAGAATAAATGTGGGCTTAACTTTGGGGACATGTAATATATTTCTGTTACTGTTTAGCATGGTTTTGATGACACTTGGAACATTGGTGAAGAAGATTCAATTAGAGGAGTAAAACTGTGTAAATAATGATCAAGTAACATACTAAAGTGCCTATATACGGCGATACGGTTCACTACCTATCAAGTTGGGTGCTGTCTATCTAGTGATATGCGGGCTTCGAATGACCCATACCTAACATGCCTTCGAAATTTTGGAGATAGGCACTCAAGCCTCTGACTGCCCTGCCATAATAAAAAAGGGAGTGTGTATACACAAGTCGTGAAGAGTATGTTTTTTTTATGTAACATACTAAAAAAGAAAAAGTATGAGAAGATGTATGAATGTCAATGAAATGAAAGTGATTTATACTCATGATTAATAACTAACAGGACTTATTGCGTAAGTCTGCCCGTGACCATGGCTACTGCAACGTAGCCGAAACGTCGGGTTAATAAAGGTAATTTTATTATATAAAAACTAACGCGATAAGTCCCATTAGTTATTAATCATGAAATGAAAGTGGTTAATCAGGATTAGGAAAAATAGGGATTTTTCACCACTACCTCTTGGGTAATAGGCATTATGTGTGTGTATGTATGAAAGAATATCTATTTATTTGACATACAATTTACTCACCATTCAAGCTAGATTCTCTCCACCAGTTAGCCGCCATAGTTAATTAATTTCACCTAAAAATGTAGAAATGTTCTATAAGTTTGATATAACATCACATAGCCTGACAGGGTAAACAGTACTTTGGTGATTAAAAATGACATCAGAGAGCCTACAATTTTGTGCCAGAATCTCAAATAACAAAGCAATTAACCAAAAATGTTTATTTACAGGTGATCTGACCAATGAACAGATGTTTTTGAACCCAATCAGCTGTTTAATAAAAACAATATTTGTGTTATTTATTTCATAATACTGTATAGATGATAATAGTATAATAATTTTGCTTTTGTTTTAAATTTTGTAGTTCTTAATTTTCATAATATATAAAAACTAACTATTAACACAAATAAAATTATTAACATACATTGGGTTTGAATAGTATATTTTAATTGATTAAAACACAATATCAACAAATATTCAATCAACGGCTTACCAAGCAAATATTCAACAAACTATGCAATTTAGCATTTTATTTATTACTTAGACGAATTTTATATTTATTCCTAAATATATAAATTCGTTAATTCGTTCGTAATTAGTTTAATATCGCTGTTTTGCTATTTTGCAGAAAATAAGAATAGTTAGATATACACGATGTCACAACACATTGATTCATAGGTCCATGATCAATACTGATAAGTTCAATAAACTTTTCATTTAATATACTACTAAAAATAATTTGTTATTGTTTAATTTACTTTATTTACATTCAATCTATATTATAAAGAATAAATTAAAAATCGAACACGATAACTTGAATTGTCAGTCAATTTGACATTTCGTGGTTTCAATTCCTTTTATGCACCATTGAGTTGTGACATAACGGTATCGATAATTAAATTAGTACCGTTGAACATCAACATTCAGATGCAAGAATATTGCTTCGTGCATATAAAATACATACGCATCACAATTATTACACGATATTCATCTCTCGATAACCAGACAAACAATAAAGACACAAGGGATAGTCAGAAGTTTGGGTCGTCCATCGCCACAATTGATATCCAATGAAACTGATTTTGTTGCGTTCTTTCCGGATTTAGCATTTAGTTAACGGTAGAATCGATGCATATTTGGGAACATTTCGTTAGTCCTGTGCTAGTTGGGACGAAAAAAGGAATAGTAACCTAGCTGCCGTTCTTCCCGGCATGTCGTAGGAGCCGAATAACAGACCAGGGGAAATATGTATAGGTATTGGGCGATGAACTCGCTATTTTGTTACCATTGTTCCATATGACATCACAATCTCAATATTTATAATAAGTATCGTATAGTATAGTATGAGATGTTTTCTTTGTCTCCGAGGTTCAGCCAATCCGAAATGGATAAATGCACACTAATGTTAACGTTTATCTCATCAGATAAATTTTCGATTCGTTATAATACTCATTCGAATGATTACTCACCATGTAAATATTTTAGAATCGATTGGTATCATAAATTCTTTGCTCACTATCGACATAATAAATAAGAACCTAAGTCATTTTCTTACTTCATGGACAACTAATGAAGATAAAGCAATATAAACTAAAAGACGTAATTAATATTGAACTTGAGTGTGGATAATTTGTACTTGTGGGAAGAAAAACAAAATGGAAAATCCTAACATTTTATTTATACGGTCTAAAAGTTTTGTTACATACATAATATTTCCAAAAATTATAAAACATACGTGGGAGGTCACTAGAATTACAAAACGTATCGATCTAATCGTTTTTCTTCTAATATTCCATAGGATACAGTTCCTCCCAGATTTTATATCGATCTTCATGTAACTTCTCATTGATAGTCAGCTGCTTGTCCAAGGTTATATATTGACGGTGCTTAGCGTCCATCGGCGGCCATTGTATTCCTAATTTAGAAGGACCTTTACCATTTGGATCTCTGTAAAGTTAATAAATAATCAATATCGTAGTTATTGTGTTATTTTTTTCGAAGGTTATTGTATTTTGGTAAACTTGTGCATTATATGTTATAATGAATCGTTATTGGGAGTGGTTAGAGTCCGTCGTGTCGTAGATACGTACATAATAAGGAGACGAATCAGACCCTAACGACCTTAGAAAGATTGATGCTTTTGATGGCATATACACATACTATATACGTGAGCATATTGTACTTTTTATGCTTAAAAGAAATATATGTATTTATCGTTTTTTTGAGGTTCTGTCAACACTAAAAGGGATTAAAGAAAATGAATGTACTTATAAAAGTCTATATATCAAAAACTGAGAAACATACCCATACTCCGCGAAGTATATACCAAATACCGGTGAGCGTGTCAATTATACCGGAATGAGGGCTGTCTGCTGGTATTTCTGGATACCGGTAGCCCAACGAAACAGATATATCAAGTCGTCATGGTGCATAGAACTAAAATGAAAAAAACAGTATTTTTTAAACAGTTCCTGAACGATGTATTACGTGTTCAAGGTTTCTGAACATCCTTTTGAGTGCTATAAAAGGTGATATTGTGTATGTATGAATGTTGAATACTAACCGACAGGCTTTCCGGTTACTGGATCTTCATAATGGCTATGGTCACCGATGTATTTGAATAGATAGTAGTAAAACTTTCTCAGGAGAATGTCGGCTCATCAAATTGGCTAATCTGTAATCAGATAACAAGGATTAAACATGCTTACTTGCAACTACATATACTTTACGACCATTATGTTTTGCAAAATAGTCAAACCGCCCTTCATGACGAATTTATCATGGTCTAGCTTGATGATTGAATGACTAAGTGATTTATGTTCCAATGGAACTGAAGTTTTAACTTATAGTCAGCACTCAACCGTGACGACGTGGTATTTCAGGTCAAGATATATAAGCTTTGACTATCTATATATCCAAGCTACACACCTATTCCCAAGAATAAGCAAGTTTACTCATCATGTTATTCCTCATCATTAAATTGATGCGTTATGCGATAATTTTTACTCACCGTAAAAGTGCTGTTTACAAAGTGTAAAGTCAGCGCTAAAAAGTGCAGCCTCAGTTACTTCTTATAAAGTTTAAGTTTATAAGAATTAAAGACAATATTTTACAATTTTATACTGGCGCACTATGCATTGTCATGGCCACTATACGGGTCGCGTGCTTCGAAATAAAAAAAAAGTCTTTTGTTTCTTATAACACGTAAACCTTATAAAAAGTTACTAGGACTGCACTTTTAGCGTTGACTGTAAGTACATATGAACTTTATTTTCCTATTACCTGTGCACAGAAAAATCCTATAATAGCTTCAGCGAACATATTCCCTAAGCCTTTAGTCGTTTCCTCGTCATTCGCCAGAGGGCGCTTGGGTAAGTAGTGTTGTCTGAGTCGCTGGGCAGCCACTGCCTTTCTCGAATCATTTGGTAACATCATCATGATAGGAGCTATTTTTTCCCATTCTTGATTAGCAGCTTTAACTAATGTTTCGTTACGTAGGAAGTCTGAAATAATTATACGCCTACCTGTAGTATTATATTTATCTGTGCGCCTACTAAGAGATTCTGTCTCTTACTTTTTAGTACGCACGAGATCGCATCTATTAATTTAATATAGTGAATTCCATTTCTTTACCCCTATCACTTACCTATGCTACAGCAATTTCACTATCTATTAAATAATGACATACTACCCCTCTCATTACCTATAGCTCAAAAATGGACTGTGGTAATGTGAAGGGTGTAGAATAATATCACAAGTAGTAAGTATAGTAAATTTCATTTACTCCTAGACATTAAGACCTTAGACTATAAGTTGTTACTTATGTCGAAATAGAGCTATTTATTTTCGTTAGTGTATATTTTTGAAATAGGTACATTTTCAAAATCGTAGATGTTATATTCTATTAACTTGTATTATAATTTTATTTGAGTGTCGTAAATACTCACAAAAAAGCTTTCCAATAAAATTCATCCCTCAGTTTGCCCGAGAATAAGAGGTTTGGCTGCAAATTTACCGCTTTTGATTGCTTCATCAGGTTGAATAGTCAGAAACCTTTCCTGGCCAAAAGTCTGGCTCGACCACTGGCCACCACATACCCACTGGGTCAAAACCAAATTCCTAGGACATTAAAAATTAATAATTTATTGTTTTAAGAAAATATATACCAATGGCATAGAATGTATAGCATAGAAAATCTTAACATTTCAGACGATTTTATTAAGTTCAAAACAGATTACAAATATTTAAAAAATCCATCCATCACTAGATGAATTTCCCCTCACTTAAAAATGTTGGTGTAGGTAGCGTGAAGAGAATCTTTTTAGGTGTCAATCGATAATCTCTGCCTATTCCTTCAGAGAAGTAAGGTTGTGAATATATATTTTACTCGTATAATATATCGACATGTTGAATAATTAAATGGAATTAATCACATTATAATTACATACATACATACACATCACGCCTGATTCCCTGTAGAGTGGTAGGCAGACATCACGGATCCCCATTTGTCTCGATCCTGACAAACCACTTTCGCTTCATTGATATTCATACATCCTCTCATACACTCTCGGCGGTTATAGGTACTCCTAACGTCACCTTTTTTCAATATAGCGTCTATCTGACTGTCATATGTCTTATTAGGCCGGCCCCTACGTAATCGCCCTTCCACTTCACTCATATATATTCCTTTTGTCAATCTGCTATCATTCATCCGCATAACATGTCCAAAACCATCGAAGCATGCTCTTTTCAATCTTAGTCAATCTCTC